>NW_021026094.1:286093-355850 GCF_004153795.1 Camellia sinensis
ATGCAAAGTGTAAGACATGTAACCACATGTAAAGATTGGACTTAAACATGATTTGGGCAGCTCTAATTAGGCCCAAAACAGTGGCCATAGTGCCCAAAATGAAGGACTTAAAACACACACACACACATGCATGCAAAGGAGTCCAATACTTCAAGCATTTTAAAAGCAATTCTCAAGCACAATTAAGAGAATGCAAACATGGATAAATGACATGCATTAAGCTCTGAAAATTATGCAAGAATATGGTGCTAAACCAAGCAAACAAAATGGGCTAAAGCATGCAATAAATGGCCCAAAGTACTTGAAGCAAGTCAAAGGGACTGAACCATGGCTAAGCCAACCAAGCCTCACAAGGCCTAGGGGGCTTAAAACAGGTCCAAGGCAGAGCTAGACCATTGCAAAGGGGACCCCCTAGATGGCATCTAAGTAGCCCAAATTCAAAGGTATGTACAATGGCCAAAACATGGAGCATATAACACAAGCCATAAGGCATCAAAGAAGACATCCAAGGCAAGCATATAAGCATGCAAAGGGGACTGAAATGACATGGTGGATAGTTCCAAACCACTAAATCAATGCAGAGAATGTCATGCTATACATTCACACACTTAAGGCCAACAAGCCGGAATGCAAAGGGGCTATACTAAGCATGCCAAAGCGACCCAAACAACCTAGGACAGACCTTAAACATGGCAAAATATGCACAAAGCTTCACAAAGCTAAGCCTAAAACATGCTAGAACAAGGGTTTACAACCTAAGGCATGTTAAGGCAAATAAAGTGGCATTACAAAGGTAGAGTATAGCTAAGCATGTATGGTGTACCAAAACCAATTAAAATAGAGGCATATTATGACATAATAAGCATAAAAATAGCCAAGGCATGGTCAACATGAAGCTTAGCTAGGTGCTCCCTCAAGAGGCCAAAAAATGGTCCATTTCAAGGACAACAAGGAGAGGGGGTGGCCCTCTCCTTCTTGGGACTTCAAGGCACCATCCTTACCACTGAAATCCCTCAAGATTCAAGTGGTGAGGAGGCCCAAACACCAAAGTCTCGGAGCTTACACAAAATAGCACAAAATGGGGCCTCTCAAGCCTAAGAGGGGTCAAACAACTTCAAACAACAAAAACACTCTAAAACAACTATTTAGAGGGCCTAAAAAGCATAAACTTTTTTATTATACACTAAGCCTCAAAAACAGTTCTAAAGATAGGCAAAACAAGTATGCAAGAATGGGGAATAAAGGGACTAGTTTCTTACCCTTGAAGACCCTTCAACAATGGTAGACCAGCAGCTTCTTTTAGGTTGAAACCAGCTTCAAAACCTCAAAAAACAGCCCTCAAGAGTCTCAGCTCAAAGGGATGGTGTAATGGTGGGTGCTTGTGAGCAAAAGTAAGACAAAAACACACACACTAAGGCTAAATGAGAGAGAGGTAATAGAGATAGAATATATATCAAACCCTAAACTAAAACCAGAGCTCTCACAATGTTTTTCTCTCTCAAGTGTCTAACCTAGAGCAAGAGAGGAGGGCTCCTCTTATAGAGGAGCCAATCTTGTAAAGCTTACAAGGTAAGCTAACAAGGAGTCCATCCCTCCATACACGTGTATGGAGGGGAACAAAATGACATACAGCTGTCTAAAATATCTGCAAAAGCAGATGAACAGTAGTCGGCTGCTCAAAATTGCCATTTGTGTCAAAAATGGAGTGGCGACTGGCAACAAAGAATGCCGACCGGCAATATACATTGCCGATGGCACCAAAACAACCAGCCGGTGGCTTCTGGCCATGGCCGGTGATGTGTGGGATGCCTCACAAGGCATTCCCTGCCCCTCCAAGGCAAAAAACAAGTGTTTGTGCAAAACCAGACACTAAACAGTCGAGTTCGGAGATCCTGAGGCAAGGCGCGTAGCCGAGACCTCCGGGAACTCCAAACGAACACAAACATGGATGATCACCGGGTGTTCAAACGGTGACGTCCAAGTCTTGAGGACGGTCAAAAATGGGGTGTCTACAGACTCTCACATTCATCACTCTTTAATTGTGTTTGAGAGTTGAGTATTGTGCCTTGTTCGTGGCTTAACATGTATGCATGTTTGTTTAGTCCATTGAGTTTCAATTCCAGCATGCTTAAGCCTTTTTTTTGGCATGCATGAAGTCTGTTTGGGGTTGGTTTGGTCCATGGAGTATTGCATTACATAGCCCTTGTATTGTGTCCTTCATTAGCCTTCATGCTAAAGGACTCCAACTTGTCATGCTCATGTTGCATTGCATTGTATTTTCACGTTGTTGCATTGCACGATGTTTGGATTGGGTGTTAATCCAAACATGAGAAACGAGGGACGTTTCATACTTGAAGTGATGAAAAGTGCCCCATTTCTCGGTCGTCGACCCTCTTGATGATAGAGGTTAAGGCTCTTATTTGTTATTTGTGCATTCACTGACATTGAATTGTGCAAACTTGGCTTCTCGGCCATCGTGCATTGCGATGTATGGTTGGTGGTCTGAGAGTCGAGTACCGCACTCCCTTGAGCTTAAGAAATGATAGGGAGGGTGGTTGTGCACATCTACCTTACAAATACACTGTTGTGCCCCTTCTTGTTCTCTGTTGCAGCAAATTGGAGCTTGTCAGGATTTTCTGGTCGGCAGACCAGAAAAAGTAGCTGATCGACCACTTTTTCTGGTCTGCAGCATACTTAGGTGGTCTACAACACCATTAAGTGGTCGGCAGCCCTCCTGGAGGTCTCCATGTTGGAGTAGAAGCTATCTGGAGGTTTGTGCAGTGATCTGAAATTAAATGCAAACAGAGGCAAGTTGGGGCACGGTGATGGATTTCTGAACAAGGCGACCGAGCATGCATGCACTTCTCGCCCCGACGCTCCTTTTAATTTCTTTGCTTATCTAGTTAACTATTTGGTTCTGTACTTAAGTAGTTAATGCATTTAGCTATTCATTTGTGTTTGTAATTAGTTAACTTGTTAGTTAATTAGCTTCGTTTTGTAATAATTAGTTTAATTAGCTTAGATTCGCTAGTTAGCTTATTATTCGAACCCTCCGTCGAGAGGGCAAATGTTGTAATAAGCATGCGTGTGTGTGATGCATGTCTTCCAACCCCGTGTCTTTCTTCTTTTTATTTAACCGCTTTCGATGGTTAGTTTAGGGTTATTTTCAATTAGCATCCTTATGTTTCGCATGCATGCATCATTCATTTGTGTTGCATGCACCGGGCTCGGCACGTCATACAAACTGCATTACCTTTCAATACACTTTCTTGAATACATGTTTAACAACATGTTATCAAGTGTTGCATTCATATGCCATTCTAGATAGCCGAGCCTATTTTAGTTGCATTTTTGCATATGTTGCATTAGGCATCTTAACATAGCTAGGATCATGCATGATTTCTAACTAGCTTCTGTTTTGGCTCGGAGTACACTGTGAATGTTCAAGCTTTAGCATCCTTGCATGTGTGTAAGTGATTGCCATGTTTAGCATGCTTGCTATGGGGCTAACTTCTTAAGTGTTTAACTGCATGAATGCCTGTGGATGAAGGCTTCATTGCTTAAATTGGAAAATTAATTGAAATGTGAGTTTTAAGCCCACTTGAAGTGGCAAAATCACCATGTTTTCTAAGCCCATTTGAGAGTGGCAAATCCACGTCTTAACCTGTTTGCGAGTAGCACCATCAAATCATTTTCGAAAAAAAAAATGAGATGTTTTGTTCCAACTTGAGCAATTTAGTCTATACTTGTATGCTGTGGGTATCACATAGTAAGGTTAGTTAATAAACCGGAATAAGAACGCATGTGTTTTCAAAAACAACATATCATGTTTAGTAGAGGCCGATCTTTGATCGGGCGAGCGAGGGTGCTCATTTCAGGACATTCCCCTCTAGTACCTAAGTTCCCGAGCCGAGGCAACTTTGGTGATGACGAACATGTGGCCTTAGGCATGAGTCAGAGTTTCCTAAGTTTCCCAAACTAAAATATTTAGGTAGCGACTCTGAAATCTTACAAAGCAGTCCATGTTTGGCACTTTTTGATTAAAATCGATTTTGCAAAATGATTTTCTAGATTTGGACTCTTTGGTTATTTATCAGTCTTACATTGTACTTTGTGAGATTAGATTCAGAACTGTGACACGAGTCCGAACTATAGTAGCTAAGAACCATAATTCGCGCCCTCGCGTGCGGAGCATAGTTCGGGCGACCTACAGTTTCTAGCTACTCTGCTGGGGATTTAGAGAACTTGACTCGAACTCATGATACGTTGTTTTGTTTACACTTATGTGTTTCTTTGCATTGCATTTGCATTGGTGCACCTAAGTCACAGTGTTTGCCATCTGTTATTCCTGAACGGTTTGCCGGAGGCTTGCTTAGAAAAGCATGCCATAAGGATGACCGGTCGCGGGCTCTGCCACGATGGGAACACAAACCTCGGTTGTTACCAAGGCACCCTTTTTGACCATTCAACCTAGTGCATATCGGAAACTGTAGTGACCATTCCAAGCTAGGACATGTTGCTTACCCGATTGTAGGTTGTTTGAAATCATTACGCGCGTAGTGAAACCCTAGCTCCTGACAAGATAGGACAGGAAAACCCTACCCCTCCATAAGGGTGTTTTGGCACTTACTTGCTTGTTATGTGCTTTTAGAGGTGTCTCTACAAGGGAATGCATGTATCAGTTTGCAAGTTTGGACATCAGGCCTGTGGGCATCAGTATATGGGGAATCAATTTTACCTGAGGGTATCAGATTTGAGGCAGTGATTTGGGAATAGTGATTAGTGTTGAGAACAATGTATTCAGCTTACAAATGCCAACTGTGTGTTGTCTTTATTTAAGCCATTATGCTGTCCATTTTTCTGATTGTTTGTTTCCTTATTATGCTTTATTT
The DNA here is from genome assembly GCF_004153795.1 of Camellia sinensis. Classification (NCBI taxonomy): domain Eukaryota; kingdom Viridiplantae; phylum Streptophyta; class Magnoliopsida; order Ericales; family Theaceae; genus Camellia; species Camellia sinensis. The sequence continues at coordinate 290,986 of NW_021026094.1, forward strand.
ATCTTTTTGCAAGGTAGTTTAGCACAATTGCTTCCGACCAGGTAGATATTCCCCAAGCACTTTGGATCAGAGGTCGAAGACGTCATCGATCCGAGGATCTGATAGACGGATAACCAGTGTTCCTTTCATTACCCCCAGTTACTAGACGGAGGTCAGTCAAGCGCAGTTCATCAGTACAGCGGTTTCCAGATCAATGGTCTTTATCCACCCTGCCAATGAGTAGTCAGGCTGAGGTTTCAGTTTCTACCGTAGAGAGATATACCTGTTATTCAGTTAGATCAGCACCCTATGGCAAGTATGGAGGACATGATGTGTCATCTCCAAGAAACTATGCAAGCCATGCAGTGGGATGCTGCCCGTCAGGCAGAGTTTGCCGTGCGACAGGCAGAGGTTGTGGCTCAACAGATAGAGCTGATTGCCAGACTTCAGCAACAGCAACAACCACAGCAAGCCGGAGCATCTGCTTGGCTTCCACCCCCACCCCCACCTAGAGTTCCAACACTCGAGGAGACTGCAAATGTCCAAGAAAATACGGACGTCCCAACGGGGCTAGTTCTACCCCCAATCCTACCTCAGCTGTCCACAGCACCGACTAATTTAGTGGATGCACCGTTTGAATTCGAGGTGGATCCAACAGCGCTGAAAGTGAGCAAGCTAGAAAAGCTATTCAAGAAGGCTGAAGGCGTTAATTCCATAGTGGACATAGAGGATGGATACACCGATTCGGCGGTGACTTTGCCGGACCGGTTCAAGATACTACACATAGACCGTTTTGATGGTTCTAGGGATCCCATGGTACATCTACGATTGTTCTCGGATATCCTAAGGCTAATGGGCCTCTCCAGATTGCAAAAGCTTTCCCTTTTCGGCCGAACACTGTTGGGTGTTGCGGCTATTTGCTATGCAAAGCTGGAGCACTCTGTCAAGAGAAGCTGGGAGGAGATGGCTGAGACCTTTATAGCTCAATACTCCTATAACACGCAGATCGAGATCACAACTCGTGATCTCGAGACAACCAGACATGAGCCAAAAGAGGACTTCTTTGACTTTGTAACCCATTAGAGGGCCAAAGCCTCTATGATGACCATCAGGCTAGTCGACAAGGATCAGATACGGATGGTTGTGCGCAACCTTCAACCCAAGCTGATGCAAAAGATGATTGTCCTACCCCTTCTCACCTTTGCAGATTTACATGAGGTTGGGGTACAGATTGGGGACGCCATGAAGCAGGGTCTGATTGGCCACGACAGAGAGTAGCCCAAGAGGCCATTTTCCCGCAGTACAAATGCAGACACAAGTAATGCTGCAGCTGTCAGGACTTCCGATGTGGGCATGGTCACCACCACCACTCCAAAAACACTTACTGCTACACCCTTCACCGGTGCATTTGAAACCAGTTCACAAACAGCCAGATATCCACCCCGAGGCCAGAGAACCTTTACTCCACTTTACATGTCTCTGTCCAAAGCCCTGGGGGTTTTCATCAAGAAAGAGCACTTGAAGCCCCTAGAGCCGCAGCCATTACCAGACAAACTTCCTCCCACACATAACCCGACTAAATACTGTGCCTTTCACCAACAACATGGTCATGACACCGACCAGTGCTATAGATTGCGTCATGAGATCCAGGATCTTATTAACAACAGGGTGATCGTGCCTCTGAAAAAGTCGAATGTCACCACCAACCCACTCCCACCACATAACCAAGCTCCGCCACCCAAACGCATCAACCTGATCCAAACCGCGGCCATTCCATATGACCCGAGCATATACATCACACCCTCCCACCTACCCAAGCCTGAGGTGTTCATTCCAGACAGCACGGACTTGTACATGTTGAGCACCTCCCTAACCCAATCCGAATCGATGGTGGTGACTGTCGAAGACAGAACCGGGATGACTTTGGAGGCAGATGGGAATGATGATTCAGAGCCTAAGGGGTCTACAAGCTTTGAGTACAACCCGAGTAGTTATAGCACATCAACAGATCATGTTAAGCCGAGGGTAGAGTTGCCGGTTGGGGTAGAAATCAGTGTAGTTCGGGAGGATGGACCTAGTCAGGGGCTAGATGACCTAGTAGAGCTGGAAGAAGACATTGCAAATCTGCAGTTCTTTGAAGAGTATGACTCAGGGGATATGAACATCAACTGGTTCGACTTGGACAGATCAGTAAAGAATACTGGGTGGTTTAGTGATCAACCAGATGTTGTTGAGGCACCTAAGCCAGAATGGGGGCAGTCAGGAGCTGGGATATCAGCAGTGGTCGGAATGGTCGAGAATTAGGAAGAATCGTCAGAGAGCACCGGTGTTAAGAATTTTGCTCGGGATTCAGGTAGTTTGAGCACAGTAGACGTTGAACAGCAGGCTGCGCTGAAGCAGTGTGAGTAGGAAAAAGAACGAGGGTCTTGAGAGGGCTAGGAAGGCCAAAGCCCCTGCAACGGAACCAGACAGCTGTCTGTCAGTTGCCAACGAGATGTGGTGGGAAGACGATGACTTACGTCTTGCCCACACTGATGAAGATTGGGGGCAGAACCAACCGGATGACACCTCGTATGTTGAGAAGGTTGACCATATGACCAGAAGTGGGCGGTATTTCAAGCCCCCACACTTGGATCAACCAGAGGCGTCTGGAAAGGACAAAGAAGCGGAGAGGCAGAAGGAAAAACTGCTTGAGGAGGAGGATGTACTGAAACAGCTTTAGAAAATCCAAGCAGACATCTCCATCTGGGGACTGCTTATGGCCTCAAGAGTTCACAGACAAGCTATCCTTTCTGCAATGGACAGGGCTAAACTTTCAATCGATAAAACTCCTGAGCAGTTGGTAGGGTTGGTTTTTCCGGGAGAAGCTTCCCCGACCTTGACTTTCACTGACAAGGAACTGCTGCCTGAGAGCTGAGATCATAACAAACCGCTCTATATCTCTGTCGAGTGTAGAAAGAAATGGATACTGGTAGTCCTTGTTGACACAAGATCTACTATCAATGTGTGTCCGTCGAGAATGACATATGCTATCGGGTTGAAGCCCACTGATTTTGTGCCTACTGCCCAAGTGATACGGCCCTACGATAATTCCAGCCGAGAGGTGATGTGGATTGTACAGATTCGGACCCAAGTTGGTTCGGGGTAATAGGATATTGATTTCCATGTCTTGGATGTTCCCACAACCTTCAATCTACTCCTAGGGCAGCCGTGGCTACACCAGGTGAAGGCTGTCTCTTCCACCTTGCGCCAAATGCTGAAGTACCCCCACGGCAAGGGGGTGGCTATCGTTTTTGGAAATTCTTCAATACATCCACTGCCAGAGGTTTCTACACCAGTTCTGGAGATTGAGCATGGCGCGGAGGATGTGTTTTTGTCAGGATTCACCCTAGCCAAGGCCTGGGTTGTACAAAACATGCTAGCTGTTGATAAGGGGCTATACGTCAGTGCACAATCAGTCTACCTTATGAACAAGCTTCAGCACATCCTCGGGATGGGATTAGGGCGAAGTAGCCGGAAGGGCATTGCAGCATCGGTCGAAGTGCCGCATAACCCACATACCTTTGGTTTAGGTTATCCGCCTACCAAGAAGGATTGGGTGAGGAAAGGAAGAGATATGGCCGGAAGAGCTAGAACCAAACAAGCCGGGAAGCATTACGAGTTGATGCACCAACCTGTCCAGGGAACCCTGAACGGACGCTTTATCCGGGAGGGGGAAGACTTCCCGTTCTGCGGCTTTCCGAAGCCATGGCTAAATGTAGAGAGGTGGCGCTTGCCGGGATTTGAGATTTTCTTTGACTTGCGATTGTCCGGGGATGACGTTGCCAAAGAGCAGACAGACCCACCAGTTGAGGTTGAGCAGTGCAAGGAGGAGGATTCTGAGAGCACATAAATTGAGACGGGGGCATCACTAGCTTGTATACTCTCAGATCCTCAGATCGTACAGGAGTGCTTGGGGGATAACTTCTTAGTTTCCATGATCGGGAATGAAACGACTGTAAGCCCACCTTCAAACATTCTGAATACATCCATCGCACCCTCCCTCGTCTGGCAATACGAGGAGGGCTTTTTAGCGAGCAGCACCGGGTCAGGTAGTGAGCCGGAATCTGATTCCACTGAGTCTGTGGAGTCGGAATCAGGTTCCAGCTCATCTGAGTCTGAGTCCGGTATTCTTAGGGGTGATAACCCGAATGCCACTGTCTTGTCCAGGTCGTCTTTTTCTTTTTCCTTTGAGGCTGTTGTAACAGAGGAATCAGGTGGACTGGATGTTATTAATGAGAATGGTACGACTGTGGCTTCCGAGTACTTTTATGTGCCTTTAATTTATTGCATTAATTAGGATTTTCAAAATTTTGATGAAAACGACGAGGAAGAAATTCCTCTGGTTTTGCAATATTTGCTTGATCAAGAGCAGGAGAGGTTTGTTAAACCCTTGGTTGATGAAATCACCACAATTAATGTTGGTACTGAAAAGGACCCGCGGCTGGTCCAGATCGGGTCCAAGTTGTCTACGGAGGAGTGCGAGCGCTTAGTTGCTTTGATAAAAGATTTCAAAGATGTTTTCACGTGGTCCTACGAAGACATGCCTGGAATCAATCCTGAGATTGTACAGCACCGGATCCCTCTTGACCCAGAGGCCCGACCTGTTAAGCAGAAGCTCCGAAGGATCCGCCCGGACTGGGCTCTGAAGATCAAAGAAGAGGTCACCAGGCAGATTGACGCAGGGTTCCTGTTGGTATCTGAATACCCTACTTGGTTGGCCAATATAGTTCCGGTGCCGAAGAAGGACGACAGAATTCGGGTATGTGTGGACTTCAGGGATTTGAACAAAGCCAGTCTGAAGGAAGACTTTCCTCTGCTGCATATCGACGAATTAGTGGACTTTACTGCTGGGCATGCGCTGCTCTCATTCATCGATGGGTTTTCAAGCTACAATCAAATTTTGATGGCACCCGAAGACCGGGAGAAGACTGCTTTCACCACCCCGTGGGGAACCTATTGTTATAGGGTGATGTTGTTTGGGTTGAAGAATGCTGGAGCTACGTATCAATGGGCTGCGACCCCAATATTGCACGACGTGATCCACAAGGAGGTTGAGGTGTACGTGGACGACATGATTGTCAAGTCCAAGGAAAGAGAGGGCCACTGCACCGCCTTGCAAAAATTATTCCAACGGATCAGAGAGTATCGGTTGCGGCTGAATCCTCAGAAATGTACATTTGGTGTTACAGCAAGGAAAATGCTGGGGTTCTTGATCACATAGAGGGGTATCGAGGTCGATCCTTCTAAAATCAAGGCCACCTTAGAAATGCCAACACCAAGGACTGAAAAGCAAGTGCGTAGCTTTCTGGGTAAAGTACAATTCATAAGACGGTTTATTACAAAATTAACCTTGACTTGTGAACCTCTCTTTGGTCTCCTGAAGAAAGGAAAGAAGTTCCAATGGGATGACCGATGCCAAATTGCTTTCGAGCAGATCAAGCAATATCTACAGAACCCACCTGTGTTATCACTACCTGAGCCAGGGAAACTGATGATTCTGTACCTTTCGGTGACTGAAACGACAATGGGCAACATGCTTGCACAGGAGTCTGAGGACAAAGTAGAGAAGGCTATCTATTACCTAAGTAAGAAAATGCTGGATTACGAGACCCGCTACACTCCGTTGGAAAAAGCTTGTTTGGCCTTGGTATGGGCTACTAGGAAGCTGAGGCACTACCTGTTAGCTCACTCTGTAATACTGGTTTCGATATTAGATCCCATCAAATATCTCTTCGAGAAACCAGCACTTATGGGTAGGCTAGCCTGTAGTTGCTTCTGCTTTCCGAATTTGATTTGAAGTATATGACGCGCAAGTCAATGAAAGGGAGAGCGGTAGCGGAGTTCCTAGTCGATCACCCAGTTGAAGGGGATGAAGCAGTTGAGTATCTGTTCCTAGACGAGGCCATTCTGTATGTCGAAGAAGAGACTTGGACGATGTACTTTGACGGAGCGTCAAACCAATACGGGTATGGGATAGGGGTGTTGCTGATAGCACCTGACAATTCCATTATACCTCTAGCATTCAAACTCTGGTTCAAAGTGTCGAACAATGAAGCAGAATATGAGGCATGTATTGCTGGACTAGAAGCTGCCCTGGAACTAGGGGCAAAACGGTTAGATGTCATCGGGGACTCAAACCTTGTTGTATCTCAAGCTAAAGGAGATTGGAAAGTTAAAGAAGAAAAGGTGAGAATCTATCACCAGACCTTGGACGTTCTGATTCCTTGGTTTGAGAAGCTGAACTTCGCTCATCTGTTAAGAGAGAACAACAGGTTCGCTGATTCATTAGCAACTCTATCTTCTATGATAGACATCCCTTTCAGAGTCTGGATGCGTCTGATCATCATTGAACAGAAATTCGTGCCGGCCTACGAGCTGATTGCTGCCATAGATGAAGTACAAGATGAGAACCCCTGGTATTACGATGTCTGGAACTTCTTGGAAAATGAGGCCTATCCACCAGGGGCAAATGCCAAAGATAAGAGGGAAATTTGAAGAATGGCTGCTCAGTTCATCGTCTGCAGGGGTAAACTGTACAAGAGGGGTCATCTCAAGATGCATAAGCTGTGCATTGATGCTGAAGAATCCAAGCGCCTAATGGAGGCCATCCATGGAGGAGAGTGCGGAGCGCACATAAGCGGGGTGATGCTAGCCCGGAAGATCCTTAGACAGGGTTATTACTGGTCCACCATGGAGGAGGATTGTATTGGCTTTGTTCGGAGATGCCACAAATGTCAGATCCATGCAAACCATATGAACATTTCGCCGTCGAAGCTGTACAACATGACTTTGCCATGGCCGTTTTCAGTCTAGGGGATTGATGTAATTGGGGCTGTCACTCCAAAGCGGTCCAACGGGCATGAGTACATTTTAGTAGCGATAGACTACTTCACGAAGTGGGTTGAGGCCCAATCTTACGCGGTGTTGAAGGCATCGCATGTCGCTAAGTTCATCAGGAACAACATCATCTGTCACTACGGGGTCCCGAATGAGATTATTTCGGATAATGGTTCCCACTTCAAGAAGGAGGTGATCGACTTGTTGGAGAAGTACAACGTGGCTTTCCATAAGTCATCTACATATCGGCCGCAAACCACCGAAGCAGTTGAGGCCGCCAACAAGAACATCAAGCACATTTTGCAGAAGATAGAGGAAACCTATAGGGACTGGCCAGATAAGCTGCCATTTGCTCTTTGGGGCTACCGGACTTCAATTCGAACTTCTACTGGGGCAACTTCGTATTCCTTGGTCTATGGGATGGAGGCTGTGTTGCCTATCGAAGTTGAGGTTCCGTCATTACGGGTATTGGCTGAGTGCCAGATAGCTGAAGCAGATTGGCAGCAAAGCAGGTTCGAAGAACTCATGCTCTTTGATGAAAGAAGGCTGAAAGCACTGTATCATGTCCAGGGTTATCAACGAAGAATTGCCAAGGCTTTCAACAAGAAGGTTAAGTCCAAGAATTTGAAAGAGGGGGATCTTGTGCTCAAAGACAACCGAGCTCCCATCCATGACCCTAGGGGCAAGTTTAGACCTAATTGGACTGGCCCTTACATCATCAAGTCTATCTGGTTAGCAGGAGCTGTCGTTCTGATGGACCTAGATGGCCTAGAGTTCTCCCAGTCGATCAACATGGACAAGTTGAAGAAATACTTTCCCTGAGTGGCTCGCTTGGCCGAAAACCCCAAAGGGCGATCTAGGCAAAAGTTAGAGCACAGAAAATTTGAAATAATAAAAACTGAGCTCGCAATGTTGAAAATCCAAAAAGGGCTGCCTTAGCAAAAGTTAGACCGTAAAAGGAGAGTGTTAATACACGAGTGAACCTGAGCTGAACTACGTAAGGCTTGATTCCCATCTTTGGGATACGTAGGCAACTTCATTCTGAAGTCCAGCCATAAACACTTCCAAATCAACTTTGTCCATGTGATCATGTTGGTCATCTCTGTCTATTCTGCATTCAAGAGCTCGGTTGTGATCTCCAGTGCAGTACTATTCAGACTAGGGGCAACTTTCCAGTTGCTTGGATCCGGGGTTGTACATCTCAGTGATAGATCTCGGGCGTGTCCAGCTGTGATCCATATCGAAAATGGTTTTCAAAAGTTTTAATAAAAGTTGATTTTGCTCAAATTAATCTTTTACGACTTAGACCATTTTTTGGACCAAACGAAAAAATTTCAGTACCCACAACCTTCAATTACATTAATTTCAGTACAGAGTTCTCCTACTCTTGAATACAAATTGAAGTTGCTTTTTATTACATTCATAAAGAAAACTTGAAAGTACTGATTAAAGCAAATAAACTCGGGGCACAGTCAGGTGTTTCTGCATCCCCTCCCAGAGCTTGTGGAAGCCTTTGATGCCAAAGTAGGCCTAACCTGCGCCTCTTCATCAAGCCAAGCTATGTACTAATCAGAGAGGGTACAACTGAAAGTGGGAGCGGGGCTAGAAGCTCTCTCATCCTCCATGCTGTGGCATACCGAGCTAGCTGTGCGCCTCGGACTGGAAATGCAGTAGGGTACTCTATCCCCTCTTCCGAGCAAGTCTGATCATGTCCGAACTAGCACCGGATTCGAAATGGGAAGTAAAAGACACAATGTGTCAAGCCGATCAACTGAATCTCGGGCTGGTGAGACATGTTGTATTTCATCGCTGGCAGATTAAGCCAAGGGCAGCGCCAAGCAATGTTGGCAGCAGACAAACTGCACATCCATTCGCATCACCATCCCTCATCAGGGGCATCGACTAGACGTCGTCGAAAGAAATGGGACATAAGTCCACAACCTTCAACTTATCCATCAACCATATCTGGGGACGGATGAAAAATGAGAGATTAAAGAATAGAGAGGTGTACGTGGAGAGAAAAGTGAGAAAAGGGTTTTGAGAGAAAAACCGAGCCTGAAGGCCGAGTGATGTGAGGAATATATAGGTGAGATAAGGTGGGAAACATTACCTGCAGCAGTAGTGGACTCCCTGCGAATCTAGTCGTCTCTCGGCGATAGAAAGCATCCAAACCCATCAGTGTCTCAGCTAGTGTCATGGCGATGCAGCTCTTGCCCTATTTTAAGCTTTGGGCAATCTTAATCAAACGGACGCTAGACCCTCGGGAGCCTGGGGCAAGCAAGAACTGAGACAACATGCACAAGCAAAGCGCATGTCGCCGAAAACCCTGCCAATGATGATCGTTGCGGTCACCGGCATCAGAAAACTGACAAATCAGGCTCGGGATGTTCAGTTCTCCGTTGCGGATCAAAGACCGAGCGTCATGCAAAGTGAGCCCGCACATTTGTCCTAAGGCTTGGATGTGGCCGAAGTGGAATTGGGGCAAGATTTCTTCATCACGTTGAGATTCCATCAAAGCCTGAAAGTCTTCGAAAGTAGGACACATCTCTTGTCTGCCAAAGCTAAAAACATGAGTTACCAGATTCCAACACCTTGCGCGACATGGAGGAATGGAAAACGCAGCGAGGTGCGGCTCTGCGTGAATAGTGTATTTATTCCGAAGCCCCGAAAATTTAGCTTTTCTAAGCCATCCAAGTTAGCGATCCAGTTTGTGAGATTTTGGACAAGAAATGCTTCCATTTGGAGGAGAAACTGAGTTAGAATGAGGGAACCACGAAGTTGGAACCTTTATGGAGGATAAGGCACTGTTTAGTGGACAGGTGGCCAAAATTTGGAGGTCCCCAGTCTAACTGGTCGGCCGACCACTTTTTCTGGTCGGCCATCCACATTGTTTGGTCTGCAGACCACAAACTAGCGGCAAGCTATTTTGGTGGTCGGCCATGAGCAAAAAGTGGTCTGCAGCCACTTCTTGTCTCTAGCAGAGGGTCCCTAGCCTTCCTATGTACTGAGAATGCTGAAGGTCTGAGTTTGTTTCTATTTTGGATGCGTCTTGTCGCTTTGCTTATCCAAAATGCATTTTCTTATCGAGTTGTTTCTCATTTGTTTATCGAGTTGCTGCTCTTTGATTATTGAGTTGTTGCGATTTGTTTATCGAGTTGTTGCTCGTTGCTTATCGAGCTGTTATAATTCGTTTATCGAATTGTTTTTGTTAAGTTGTTTTGTTTGTTATGTTGGTTCCCTACCTAACTTGGCAATATATGCACGTTCAATTTCCATCAATCTCATTTTTGCGCAAAATGATGCGATGCGATGCTTAGAATACAAATACAACACTTTTTGAACAAAAAACTGTTTTCATTCGATCATGCTTTCTTTTTACAACAGGGTACAAGTTTTAAAGAAAATAAAACTATCTAACGCTGTACAATGTGCTACAACTACTAGTAAAAAGAAAACAAAGCAAAACATCTGCATCGATGCTATCTGACTCAAGATCAAGAGGCCCTCTTCACCCTCTTCGGCTGAGCAGCCTCTGCACCACCGCCGTTGGCACCCCCATCGGAACCGGAGCCACCATCCTCGGAATCCTCCTCAGTGTCGTCTCCACCGTCAGAACCGGAACCGGTGTCATCATCTCTACCCGCAGATGCCTCTGACTGAGGGTGTGCTGACTTCTCCTCCTCACTGGACTCGTCATCGCATCCGGCAGATGCTCTATGTCTCCCTCGGCCGTGTGTCGGGATCCCTCTCCCTGCTACTCGAGAAGGCTCGGGTGGCTTGGGCTGCAGAGGTGTGACCTGAAAAGGCAGTTCGAATACATTAGCCAGAGTATGTATATCAGATGCAGATGCAAGTATGGTGCATGGAGTGTGTGCATGCAGATATAGTATGTGAATGTGACGTGTCGGGTGTGCTCTACACATGCAGTGAATCAGTGTAGTGAAATGTTCAGTTTTGGTATGTCATCAGAAGTATGATAAATGCATGGAAACTAAAATGTACCGACCATAAACTCGAGCGAGGCCATCGCCTCGAGAAACCCCTCAACATATCCTCTGTCAGGCTGTAGATGCAAGTTCAAGTCATCAGTGAATGAATGAATGTCTAAATATCTGAATGATAGATAAAAGCCGTGAGGCATACGGGTAGTGAGTCAGGGGCACTGACATATCGATGATCCGGCAATGGAGCCTCTAGTGGAATCTGGTAAGGTGTCCCATACCGCTAGCCTGTCAGCTCGGTCGGTGGATTTGGCCACCCAGTACACTGCCAAGCAGGGGGCATCCCCTACTCCTACCCCTTGATGTGCTGGCCCTGCTAGTCGAAGGAATGTCTGCAGCTCGGGCGCGGCTTGATTAAGGGATGTCAGCAGCTCTCCTCATGGGGGTACGGACACTTGTCAATGAAGGCATCAGATATGTGTGAAGATAAGTCGCGTACTCCCCCTCCTCATAGAAAAGGACTGCGTCAGCACCCAGCATAAGGTCGCTAACCTCTTGGGGAGTGAGACTCTCTGCAGATCGCATGTCCAGTGGAGGCGGTGAGGGGATCTCCTGAACGAGATAGCCCTGTGTCTGGCATATAAAGCGCTCCCTGAGAAACCAGGCTCTGCCAACTGGTCCCTCAAACAAAATTCGGTACCGAGAGGCGCTCCATGCCCGAGCGAACTGGAACCGAGCAAACCCTGGCATCGTTTTCCAAGGCTGCCAGGTGATCTGCGGATAGCAAGTGCATAAATTGATTAGTTGTCATAAATATGCAAGATGAATCAAAGCTGAAAGCATGGAGAACTAAGAGTTCTGGATTACCTCGGTCGCCCGCACTGTGTCAAAATACTGCTAGAGATATGGCAATGTCTCCCGAGGCCTGGGCCAGCACCGACCCTCAAATCTGCGAGAGTATGGCACATCGAGTGGTGCCTCCACCTCTGGATCATGAGTGAGCATCGAGAAGTAGGCGCAAACCCACAGCTGTGAAAGACAAGACAGTGGTAATAAGAATACGGAATATACAGAAAATACAGAATACTTAGTGCAGAATGCAGAGTAAAGAATGTAATGTGTGCAATGTGTGGAGTGTGCAGTGTACAGATATTGAAAAGTAGAAATGTAATCAAGAGGGCAGAAGATACCTCCCAGGCTCTCCAGTAGCCACCTACTATGGTCCCGTGCCCGCGGGAGGTCGCGCTCATGTAGTAGTAAAGGGTAGCAAGGCCAACACCGCCCCAATCAAAGTGCCAGACCTGTGATAGATCTACCAGAGCACTGAGAAGATATAGCCCAATCGTGTTCCCCCTGTCGGAGAATAGTGTGGTCCCGAGAAGGAACATCAGAAATCCCCAGGCATACTGCTCTATGGCCTCAGCAGTCTTGGGCATAGTCCCACTGTACTGCTCTGTAAACCAGGTGTACCTGACCATGGATGATGATAATAGATCGGTAGATGGGCCCCAAACAGATAAGTCCAAGCTGCCTCCCACTCACCCATATCAAAATCATATGGGATCGGCCGGCCTCCCACGTCGAGGCCCGTCAGCAGAGAAAAGTCATACCGGGTCATCGTCATGTCCCGAGTGGCTGAGAAATGGAAGGAGTTGGTAGTGTCCCACCATCTCTCCACTAATGCGCCTATGAGGGTCTTGCTCGCCTGAAGACGCGACAACGAAGTGCAAAATGGGCCAAACCCTGCCTCATCAATGATATGTCGAACACCATCTGGGAGCTCCATATACCACTCCCTCGCGATGATCGACCCATATCCCCGGGTGAAATGGGAAGCCACCTGCGTTCAGAATGAACAGAATGTTATGTGTGAGCCATGCACAGAATGAACAAACGTATTCAGTTTCAGAATGAACAGAGTTTTATGTTGTGAGCTGTGTGCCAAATGAACAGAGTGTTGTGTTGTGAGCTGCGTGCCAAATGAAAAGAATATTGTGTTGTGAGCTGCGTGCCAAATGAACAAAATACTGTGTTATGAGCTGCGTGCCAAATGAACAGAATACTATGTTGTGAGCTACGTGCCAAATAAACAAAATACTGTGTTGTGAGCAGCGTGCCACATTAACAGAGTATTGTGTTGTGCGCTGCTTGCCAAATGAATAGAATGCTATGTATGAGCTGTGTGCCAAATGAACAGGATGTTGTGTTGTGAGTTATGTTTAGAATGAGCAGAAGCGCTATGTATGTAAATGTGTTCAGAACAAGTAGATATAATACATAGCGAAAACATGAAGTGTGCAAGAAATGCAAAATACATCGTAGAAAATGTAAAAGTGAAGTACCCACCTCGCGCGCGTGATGAGACAAGTGAGACTTCGGCTCCCTTAGTAGCAAGTCTGCGGGTGCTCGTCGCGCAAAATCCGTGAAATGATGAAAGGTACTCGGCGGTAGTATGTGGTCCTGAGGGTGGTACCTCTCCGGGTTAAAAGGCTGAATCCTAGGCAACAATGGCATGATGTCAGGCTCGTCCTCTACTCGCGGAGAACCCCCATCGTGTGGAATGTGCTCAGCCATCTGCAAAGAAGGTGCAAAATGAGCAAAAAGGAGCGAAATGAGCCAAAATTACAAAAAGACAGCAAAAGTCAACTCTCGAGAAGAGAAAAAGTCAAAGAAAGTCAAACCCGGGAAAAGATGCTAAACTTCGAGCGAAACATACCTCAAGTGGTGAAAATGGAGAAAGAAGCTCTGAAAACAAATTCTGATCGGTTCAAAACGAAGAGAATCAAAAGTTTTTCGTGAATCAACTTTGTGTGGGGCATTGGAAAACGCGTGCAAAGCCCGGATATAAGAAGAAAAACAGTCTGGGGAGGGAGAGCAAGTGATTTCGGCCTTGAAGGTGTGATGAAATGTGCTTTGGAGTTGTGTACTTAAAGGGCCGAACCTCAAAAGACGAAACTGCCCCAACTTTGCTAAACTGGTCGACCGACCAGTTTTTCTAGTTGACCGACCACTTAGGTGGTCAACAAGTGGTCTCGGCAGCTAGTCTAGGTGGTCGGCAACCCTCTTGGGTGGCCTTCAGGGTCCCATTGTCCTCCCTGTGTGTTTTTGTGCTGATTGGAGTCCTTGGCCCTCGAGAAAGTGCAAGAAAAGTATACTTTTCAGCTCAAATTGTCCACGCGAGAACTTCAATTCAATTCTTTGATGCATGGCTCATTGTCACTTATCAAGAACAAGGTGTATCCTTTTTGAGTACGTTGTGACCCCTCCGAGAGGTAAATCGGAGGTTGCGGTTGAATTGGTCTCGTTAAGGCTTGTATTTCCTTATTCGGCATTTTACTTCAAACATGTTGTTAATGTTACACTGAAAATGCATTGTTATTGTACACAAAATGTGTATGCCTTCTCGCGTTGTTATGCACACCTCTCTTGCATTGTTATGCACACTTTACTTGCATTGTCACGCATGTTCTATTTCCATTGTTATGCACCTTTTCACTTGCATTGTTATGCACACTTTACTTGCGTTGTCACGCATGTTCCATTTGCATTGTTATGCACGCTTCAGTTGCATTGTTATGCACCTCTTCACTTGCGTTGTCGCGCATGTTCTACTTGTATTGTTATGCACCTTTTCACTTGCGTTGTTATGTACACTTTACTTGCGTTGTCACGCATGTTCTACTTGCATTGTTATGCACCTTTTCACTTGCATTGTTATGCATGCTTCAGTTGCATTGTTATGCACCTCTTCACTTGCGTTGTCATGCATGTTCTACTTGCATTGTTATGCACCTTTTCACTTGCATTGTTATGCATGCTTCAGTTGCATTGTTATGCACCGCTTCACTTGCGTTGTCGCGCACGTTCAGTTCCATTGCTATGCACTTTTCACTTGCATTGCTATGCACCTTTCCATCGGCATCATATGTACACACGTTTTATCTTGCATTGAAATTGTATCTTGATATAGCGTTGATTATGTGTTCCTGTTATATTGTACTTGTCAAAATCTCTCTTTTGTGCAGGCACGATATTGTATGTGCGGTTCATTTGAAGTTGGTGAAACCAGACGATATTGTATGTAAGGTTCATTCAGAGAAGTTCCGATTCAGTTTGACTGCTACCCTTCTCCTCCGCCTTTGACATGCGATTGGACATACCTTTCTCCTCTCGCGTTTGACACGCGTTTGGATGATTGCGCTTTCTTGCACAGTCCTTCTCCTTTTGCGTTTGATACACTGGGAGGTGTTTCGTTTGAGACTCCGGGTGTTCTCAGTAGTCGCTTTTAGCCTTCTCCGCGTTAGACGCAATGAGAATTGTATAATTTTCTTACATCATTTCTGCATGAGATGTAGTTTGGCTCGTATTTACCTACTTATATACGAGTTTGCTGTAGCATTTCTTTGCATAACATTCACTTAAAATGTCGTATTTATTTTGCATAAATGCTTCATTACAGCCCTCTTTGCATGATCATAATTAATGTTTGGCATTCTGCATGTCATTTGCATCTTGCCCCTGCCTGCGGGCATATCTCTTTGTTATCTTGCCTGTTTGTCTAAGTCTTCGGCCTTGTCAAAAATGGGTCGTCTCTGGGCTTTGACATTCACTCCCGTCACTTCTTGACTTCCGAGTTCTGTCAAAGAGGGGTAACTGTAGACACCCCATTTTTGACCGACCTGAAGACTCGGACGTCATCGATTGAGCACTCGATGATCGCGCATGTTTGTGCTCGTTTTCAGTTTTCGGAGTTTTCAGCTGAGTGCCTTGCCTTCGGTCCTCTGAACTCTTTGTGTTTTGGTTTGGTTTGTGGACCATGCCTTGTTGACCTTGCCTGGATGGAGAGAGAGGTCCGTAGACCACTTTTTGTAGTCATAGACTACTTTTCTCTCTTGTAGGCTAGTTTCCAATTTCCAGAGCCTTCGGCCGAGCGCCTTGTCTCGGGACGTCTTACCGTTCTCCTCTTGGCCTGGTTTTTGGACCATGCCTTGTTGCCTTTGCCTAGAGGGAAACAGAGGTTTGTAGACCACTTTTTGTGGCCGTAGACCACCTTTCCCTCTCGTAGACCACTTTCTGTGCTCGTAAACTAGTTTTTGAGGCTTCTGGCTGTGTGCCTCACCTCACGGACTCTTGTCTTGCATTCTTTTTGGTTTGATTTTGGCACAAACCTTGTTTTCCTTCGCCTGCAGGTTGAAACAAGGGTGTAGACTAGCTTCTCCCCTTATAGACCACTTTTTGTGCCTACCAGCCAGTTTTTTGGTCGGCCAGTTGGTCTTGGTGGTCTGTGGACCACCAAAAGTGGTCAGCAGCCATGCCACCACCTTGCTTTCTTTATGTAGACCACTCCTCTCCCTTGCCGACCACTTTTTCTTCCTGCAGACCACTTTTTCTGGTCGGCTGACCAGTGCAAGTAGCTGGCCGACCACTTCAACTGGTCAGCGGCTTTCCTGCACTTTTTGCAGATATTTTCCATGCCAGCCGTTGGGCACAGAAAACATCCTCCATACACGTGTATGGAGGGATTGATTCAAGCTTCAAGCTTGTTGAACAAGCTTGATGCATGGTTTTCTATAAAAAGGAGCCTCCTCTCTCTTGCTTTAGGTTCAAAAAATTGCTTAGAGCTATACATATATTTCTATCTCTATATTTTTTCCTTTGCTCCTTATTTGTGCTTGAAAGTGCATTTTCTTCACACTTTTGCACAGAAACACATAGTGAAACACCTTCAATCTTGGACTAAGGTTCTTGGAGGTTTGTTTGGAGCTCAAGGCTTGGTTTTTGCCTCAGAAGTTGCTGTCTTGCTTTGATTTTTCAAGGATGAGTCTCTAATCATTTTAAAGCCTTGTTGTAGTTGCTTACTAGGCCACCTTTGCATGCTTATTTTGGCTTAACTCTTAACTGCAAAAAGTTCTAATTTTAAGTGCTTGAAATGTTTGTTTAAGACTTCTTTGGTGTTGGGGGGTGGTCTACTCCCTTGCATGCCTTATTTGCTATGCTTTTGAGCCATCACTTTAGGCCTTTGTGATCACCTTTATTTGGCCTCTTCACCACTGAATTCCAAAGGAATTTCAATGGTGGGAAGTGTGCTTTGAGGTCTTAAATAGGAGGGGTTTGTCCCCCCTCTTCTTCTCTTGTTTGCTTGTGTTGATGGCTCATCAAAAGAGCATGTAGTTCTATCTTCTTGAGGCATTGTTTGAGCACTGTTTTGTGACCTTTTAGACTTGTCATGACTCTATTTTTGGCTATCTTGGTCACCCCTTGCATGCTTCTTGTATGTGTAGTGTAATCCTACTTGTAGCTCATCAAAGTAGCATGTCTTTGTAGCATGTTTTCGCTCCATCTTAGCATGTCTTAGACCTTATTTCAGCATGATATACCTCTGTCTAGGGTTGGTTTGATTACCTCTTGCATGCTCCTTGCACTTGTAGTGCAATCCTCCTTACTAGCCTAACATGCATCATGCTTTGGACCATAATTCTAGCATGATTTTGGCTCTACTCCAGGAAGCTTTTACTCATGTTTTACCATGCTTAAGCTCTATTTTATGTTGTTTTGGTCATGCATACCTTGCTTTGTATAGCCATAGTGCATTCTTGCTCACTAGCTTTGAGTTTCCAAGTCACTAGCATGCTTTGCTTGGGCTATTTGCATGATTTGGCATCATTTGGTATGTGATTTCAGATCATGTCTCACTGCCATGTCCTCACATCTTTCACTCTTTCAATGCTTTGAAGGGTTGGTGCTTTATGCCTTAAGTATGAGCCAATGTGTATGTCTTCTTGGGCTACCATTTCAGTGTGTTTTTGGTCTTATTTTGCCATGATACAACTCTGTATTTGGTTGGTTAGAGCATCCCTCATTTGCTCCTTACACTTGTAGTGTAAGTCCTCTTTACTAGCCTTGCATGCCTAATGAGTGAACTTGTTATTCTAGCATGTGTTGACTTGGTATTTGTAGACACCCCATTTTTGACAGACCTTAAGACTCAGACGTCATCGATTGAGCGCTCGGTGATGACGCATGTTGTGCTCGTTCTGAGGTTACAGAGTCTCGGTTGATAGCCTTGCCTCCGGACCTCGGGACTCTTTTGTGTTTTGCCTCAGTTTGCGAACCAGGTTCTGTTTTCTCTTCCCGAAGGGAGGGAAAGGTCTCGTAGACCATCTCTCAGTGGCCGTAGGCTACTTTTCATGGTCGTAGACCACTGTTTCCGTTTGGAGACCAGTTTCTGATTTTCGGAGCCGTCGGCCGTGCGCCTCGGTTCGGGACCGCTTAACTTTCTCCGTTTGGCACGGTTTTTGGAGAGCTTGAACATTTTGAACCTTCGTTTTAGCTTCTTGAGGAAGCTTGAACCTTTTGAACCTTCGTTTTAGCTTCTTGAGGAAGCTTGAACCTTTTGAATCCTTGTTTTAGCTTCTTGAGGAAGTTTGAACCTCTTGAACCTTTGCTCTAGCTTCTCCAAGAAGCTTGAACCTTTTTCTCTAGCTTCTCCAAGAAGCTTGAACCCTCTTGTTTCTCTATAAGAGATGGCCTCCCTCTCCTTTAGAGAGGTTGAAAAAAATTTGTCTAAGGAAAAGCACATATATCTCTCTATATCTCTACATTCTAGGCTTAGAAATGGTGTTTGTTCTTGGCCTTTAACACCACACCTCATAGCCACACACCTCCACCATTGATCTAAGGTTCTTGGAGGGCCTTAAGAGGTCTCAAAAAGCTGGTTTTTGGTCCAAGAAGCTGCTGGTTTTGCTGAAGCTACAAGGGTAACACACTATTCCCTCTTTTAAGCTTTATTTTCCATCATCTTTTACCCATACTTGCAAGCATATTTGAGCTTTGGTGTAAGCTGAAAAAAGTCTTATTTTGAGGCCCTTAACATGTTTGTTTAAGATCATTTTTCCGTTGGGGGTCATCTAGCCCCTTGCATGCTTCATTTTACCTTGTTTTGAGCCATGCCTTAGAGCATTTGTGTTGGCCTTTGTTTGGCCTTTTAGCCACTAAAATCCAGTGGATTTTCAGTGGCTAGCATGCTTTTTTGAGTGCCAAAATCAGAGAGGGGTGACCCTCTCTCTCCTTATTTTGTTTTCTAGCATTTTTTGCCTTACAAAGGAGCCCTTATTTGCATGCTTCCAAGCCATGCTTCAAGCCATTTTTGATGAGTTTTAGGACCTGCATAGGCTTTGTCCAGAGCTTGTTTTTCCATATTGGATGTCCATCTTGCATGTGTAGAATAACCCTCTTCATAGCATATCAAAGGAGCATCTCATTCTTGCATGCATTAACCATGTTTCAGTGGGTTTTGGGGTTTTATTTGGCATGTCATACCTTTGAATTTTGCTGGTTTAGTGGCCTCTTGATTGCCTCACATGCTTGTAGTGCAAATCCTCTTTACTAGCTTACATTGCATGCTATTTTGGCCTTTGATTCTAGCACTTTTTGGCCATGCCTTAAACTGATTTTGTGCATGTTTTGGACTTTCTTAGCTCTATTTTTGGGCCTCATGGTCGAATGATGTTTTCTATGCATGGTTGTAGTTCAATACCCTTGCCTAGCTTTGAATTTTGAAGCCTATTGCATGCGTATTTTGAGGTGTTTCCATGTTTTGGCATCATTGTGAATCATATTTCAGAGCTTATATGTATGCCATATTTCCATGTTTTCCACTCTTCAAATGTGTTTGAGAGTTATGCATGAATACCTCATTTTTTGACCATTGCATGAGCTTCATTTCCATGCTTTGCGAGCCATCATTTTAGTCCATATTTGCTACTATTTTGACCTACATAGGGATTTTTTCGGGCTGGTTTGGCCATTTGAGTATTGCTTTGCATGCCTATAGTGTAATCCACTTCACCAGTTTCGGTATTTGGGCCGTCTAGCTTGCATTGTGTGAGGTATTTGAATGATTCGGAACCATCTTTCATGTCATTTCAGAGCTGAAAAATATGTGATTGTATGCCATATTTCATGCTTACCATGCTTTGGTGGAGTTGCACTTTATGCCTTAGGTTTGGTCCCTTGCATTTGTGCATGTTTGCATGTGTGTTGTTGCTTCGTTTTCATCATGTTTGGCCACTGATTTGGGTGTGGCCGAGGCCCATCCATCTTGGTTTAAGTCCATCTTGCATTGTGTATGCCATATAATCCATGTTGTTGCATGTTCGATCATTGCATTGAGTATGCCTCATTCATAACATCGTGTATGTTAGTGCATTGTGTATGCATGCCATATAATCCATGTGCATTGAGTATGCCATTGATTAGTTCATAGCATTGGGTATGCCATTTGCATGCTTGCATGTCATCCTTTGCATGTTTACATCACTTAGTCGCATTACATTTACGATTGCATACTAGAGTTGCATTTTGTACATGCCATGCCATTCTATTTGTTGCATTGTGTTTAGAGTAGGGTTTAGTCCAAACACGGGAAACGAGGAATGTTTCATACTCCAAGTGATCAAACGTGCCTTGATTCCCGGCCACCGACACTCTTGACCATCCATGATGGAGTTGTTGGTTTTAGTTGTTTATATGTGCATTCATGTCCCAATGAGTCGTGCAATCCGACTCCTCGGCCATCATGCATCGAGATGGTGGCACGAGGATCGAGGACTACACTCCCCGGAGCTTGTGCAGTGATGGGGAGAGTGGTCATGCACACATATGTTGAAAATACTTTGCCATGCCCCTTTCTCGCTCTCTGTTGTAGCAAACCAAAAACCAGCAGCAAAAACTGGTCAGCAGCCTTCTGGAGCTTTGTACAGTGTTCTGGGACCAGTTGCAAACAGAGGCAAATCGGGGCATCGCGATGGATTTCCCGACAAGGCGACTTGAGCATGCATGCATCCCTATTAGTCGGAGTAGAGCTGAGGCAGTCCATTTTGTTTAATTTGCATGCAAGTTTCCTTACGTACTTAGTTAATTTACTAATTAATTAATGTTGTGTAATAATTAGTTTAATTAACTTAGATTAGCTAGTTTATTCTTACTATTCATTTGGACCCTCCGAGGAGGGCAATGTTGTAATAAGTGTGCGTGAGTGTGAATGTTTTCCAACCCCACGTCTTTCTCCCTTTTACTTACCTACTTTTGATGGTTAGTTCTAGGTCATGTTTCAATTAGCATACTTATACTTTGCATGCGTGCATCATTCATCTGTCTTGCATGCATCGGGCTCGGCGCATCATACTAACTGCATTGTATTTCAATTCCGAGTTGAATACATGTTATCTGTAGCATCTTATATGCCATCTTAGAAAAGCCGAGCCTATCTCAGTTGCATTTTGCATGTGTTGCATTAGCCATCTTAACATGAACTAGGATCATGCATTGATTACTAACTAGTTTCTGTTTTGGCTTGGAGTACTCGGTGAGTGTTTATGCTTTAGCATCCTTGCATGTGTGTGAGTGACTACCATGATAGCATGCTTGCCATGAGGCTAACTGCTTATGTGATATACCTACCTGAATGCCTGTGGGTGAAGGTTAGATTACCTGAATTGGAACAATTCATCGAAATGTGTGTTTTAAGCCCACTTTGCAGAGTGGCAAAATCATGTTTTTCTAAGTCCACTTGAGGGTGGCAAATCCACGTCTTAGGCTACTTGCGAGTAGCACCATCAAACCATCTTTCAAATAAACAAACATGAAATGTTTTGTTCCAACTTAAACGATCCAGTCTATACTTGTATGTTGTGTCCATCACATAGTAATTCTAGGCTAATAACCAAAATAAGAGCACATATTGTTTTCAAAACTCGATATCATGGTTAGTAGAGGCCGATCTTTGATCGGGCGAGCGGGGGTGCTCACGAAGTGACCTTCTCCAATCGTACCCAAGTTCCCGAGCCAAGGCAACTTTGGTAATGACGGACACGTGGCCTTAGACACGAGTGAGGGTTTCCTAAATTCCCCAAAATAAAATATTTAGGTGGCGACTCTGTATCTGGCAACGCAGTCCATGTTTGGCACCTCTTTCTAAAAATCAGTTTTTCGAAACGATTTGCCGGATTTGGACTCTTTGACGATTCATTGGTCTTGCATTGCACTCTGCGAGATTAGATATAGGACCGTGACAATGAGTCCGAACTGTAGTAAGCCCAATGAACAAAACGGGATTCCCTCCCGGGACGTTCGGGGATGTCTATAGTATTAGCCCGTTTTTGGTGTTATTTTGAGATGCCATAACTCTGATTTTTGTTGGTAAAGTCATCTCATGCTTGGTTTTGGTAGGTGTAGTGTAACCTTCATCTTTGGCCTTGTATACTCCATGCTTCATGCCTCTAATTATAGCATGTGTTAGCTCTAGTCCATGCATGTTTTAGTAACATTTTGAGATGCTCTGGGACTGTTTTGGGTTGTCTTGGCCATATGGTTCATGTATTGCATAGCTGTAGTGCAATAGGCTTGACTAGCCTTGTGTTTTCATGTCCCTAGCATGCTATGCTTGTGTTGTTTGGATGATTTGGCATCATTTCACACCTGATTTCAGAACATATAGTGTTGCCACACTTCCATGTTTGTCACTTCTTAATCATGTTTGAAAGTTTTGCTCTTATGGTTAGTTGATGGGCCAGTGCATGAGCATGCATTTTCTTGCTTTCTTGCCATCATTTTAGATTTTGACAAGCATGAGGTCTGTTTAGGAGTGGTTTAGTCCATTGAGCATTGCATTGTATAGCCTTAGTGTTATGTACTTCACTAGCTTTAATGCTTAAAGACCCTAGCATGCCCTACTTGTGTTGTTTGGATGATTTGGCATCATTTCACACATAATCTCAGTGCATATAGTGTAGCTACACTCTCACATTCATCACTCTTTAATTGTGTTTGGGAGTTGAGTATTGTGCCTTGTTCGTGGCTTAACATGTATGCATGTTTGTTTAGTCCATTGAGTTTCAATTCCAGCATGCTTAAGCCTTTTTTTTGGCATGCATGAAGTCTGTTTGGGGTTGGTTTGGTCCATGGAGAACTGCATTACATAGCCCTTGTATTGTGTCCTTCATTAGCCTTCATGCTAAAGGACTCCAACTTGTCATGCTCATGTTGCATTGCATTGTATTTTCACGTTGTTGCATTGCATGATGTTTGGATTGGGTGTTAATCCAAACACGAGAAACGAGGGACGTTTCATACTTGAAGTGATAAAACGTGCCTCATTTTTCGGTCGCCGACCCTCTTGATCATGCATGATACAGGTTAAGGCCCTTATGTGTTATTTGTGCATTCATTGACATTGAATTGTGCAAACTTGGCTTCTCGGCCATCGTGCATTACGATGTATGGTTGGTGGTCTGAGAGTCGAGTACCGCACTCCCTTGAGCTTAAGAAATGATAGGGAGGGTGGTTGTGCACATATACCTTACAAATACACTGTTGTGCCCCTTCTTGTTCTCTGTTGCAGCAAATTGGAGCTTGGCAGGATTTTCTGGTCGGCAGACCAGAAAAAGTAGTTGGCCGACCACTTTTTCTAGTCTGCAGTATACTTAGGTGGTCTGCAACACCATTAAGTGGTCGGCAACCTTCCTGGAGGTCTCCATGTTGGAGTAGAAGCTATTGGGAGGTTTGTGCAGTGATCTAAAATTAAATGCAAATAGAGGCAAGTTGGGGCACAGTGATGGATTTCCGAACGAGGCGACCGAGCATGCATGCACTTCTCACCCCGAGGCTCCTTTTAATTGCTTTGCTTAGCTAGTTAACTAGTTGGTTTTGTACTTAAGTAGTTAATGCACTTAGCTATTCATTCGCGTTTGTAATTAGTTAACTTGTTAGTTAATTAGCTTCGTTTTGTAATAATTAGTTTAATTAGCTTAAATTAGCTAATTAGCTTATTATTCGGACCCTCCGTCGAGAGGGCAAATGTTGTAATAAGCGTGCGTGTGTGTGATGCATGTCTTCCAACCCCGCGTCTTTCTCCCTTTATTTAACCGCTTTCGATGGTTAGTTTAGGGTCATTTTAAATTAGCATCCTTATACTTCGCATGCGTGCATCATTCATTTGTCTTGCATGCACCGGGCTCGGTGCGTCATACAAACTGCATTGCCTTTCAATACACTTTCTTGAATACGTGTTTAACAGCATGTTATCAAGTGTTGCATCTAGATAGCTGAGCCTATTTTAGTTGCATTTTTGCGTGTGTTGCATTAGGCATCTTAACATAGCTAGGATCATGCATGATTTCTAACTAGCTTCTATTTTGGCTCAGAGTACACTGTGAGTGTTTAAGCTTTAGGATCCTTGCATGTGTGTAAGTGATTGCCATGTTTAGCATGCTTGCTATGAGGCTAACTGCTTGAGTGTTTAACTGCATGAATGCCTGTGGATGAAGGCTTCATTGCTTAAATTGGAACAATTCATTGAAATGTGAGTTTTAAGCCCACTTGAAGTGGCAAAATCACCATATTTTCTAAGCCCACTTGAGGGTGGCAAATCCGCGACTTAGCCTATTTGCGAGTAGCACCTTCAAACCATTTTAAAAAAAAATATATATATGAGATGTTTTGTTCCAACTTGAGCGATTTAGTCTATACTTGTATGTTGTGCGCATCACATAGTAAGGTTAGTTAATAAACCGAAATAAGAACGCATTTGTTTTCAAAAACAACATATCATGTTTAGTAGAGGCCGATCTTTGATCGGGCGAGTGGGGGTGGTCATTTCAGGACCTTCCCCTCTCGTACCCAAGTTCCCGAGCCGAGGCAACTTTGGTGATGACAGACACGTGGCCTTAGGCGCGAGTCAGGGTTTCCTAAATTTCCCAAACTAAAATATTTAGGTGGCGACTCTAAAATCTGGCAAAGCAGTTCATGTTTGGCGTTTTTTGATTAAAATCGATTTTCCAAAGCGATTTGCCGGATTTGGACTCTTTGGTGATTTATCAGTCTTACATTGCACTTTGTGAGATTAGATTCAAAATCGTGACACGAGTCCGAACTGTAGTAGCTAAGAACCACAATTCGCGCCCTCGCGGGCGGAGCGGAGATCAAGCGGTCTACAACGGCCCTGCTTCATACATATAGGCCTGCACTTGATTCTCAGCCATGAGAATGTCATGGATTTCCTCAATGCTCCTGCCATCTCGCGGGCTAAGGCGCCCATGGCCTGCTGACCTACTGGCTCGGCCACGTTGGTCTGACCAAATCCCTCCTCCTGCATCAGAATTTTCATCCGGTATAGGCATCTCCTGCCTCCTAGGCCTGCCACGCCTACCACCATGTCCTCGTCCTGACATCCTAAAAAAGTAACAAAGGATTAGCACATTCACAAATGTGTCGAAGCCATTTCACTCGTGTCCTAATACATTGGACAACTGTAATTCACTCCACATAAGCACATAAGTACATAATCACATAAACACTTACGAATTTCATTTCTGGATAATGACCGTCCCGTGGCGTTGCTAGAGTTCCAGTTAGAAACGACAGTGATCAAGTGTCTTTCCAACAGGACTCCCAGAAACCCATAGATTCGATCAACATCCTAGAAACTAAATTCCATACCCATATAGTCACATAAGCATGTTATCATATAAGCACATAACATCATACATAAGTCTCTAACATGCGAGACAAACCCATTGTGGTACTAACCACTTCCCACGTACCCAAAGTATTCAAATCCGGTACGCTTTGATACCAAGTTGTAACGCCCTGAAAATTGGGCATGATATATCTATTTATGTAACAAAACCCACCTGACAGACAACCACATATATATAGCAAACTAATCCATACACCCAGTTCCATTAAATCCCATATGCTAAATACATGTTGTTCACATCTCAAAGCCCCAGTTCTAATCCCAAACATGCATTTTACAACAAGTATGAAATGGAAGCCAAACAGATAATAGAACTCTCTCTCGGAAGCCCCTCTCTTTTTGTTTCTTCTCTTCCTTGCTATTGCCTTGGAGGAAGCATCTCACCTGTACCTGAAAATGGTATTCCCATATAGGGTGAGCCAACAGCCCAGTGGAAATAATCTAACACAATTTATGAGGTTTAGCAAAGGTATAAATACCACGTACATAAACAATACCGATTCTGAAACATCCACAAGAGCTGCATATCCATATGCCACTAAGACCAACCTTATTCCATTTTCCTTTAATTTCATTTCCAGTTCATATATGCTACTCAATTCATGAGTTAAATTCGTTATCTTTCAAGAATCAAAATGAGACTGCAACTCAATGATTTTTCCAATTATGCAAAACTCACATAAACACTTCAAACCTGCATTTTACGGATATTTCGTTCGAAAGAATCGGCACCCATGTATATATAAAATTTCGGGTCTTTCACCCCGGACACTCTGGCCAACTTGCTTTAAATGGAGTCCATCCTCTTTCCCCTTCCAAACAAATATACATATGCAATGTATTTATAAACATAATCACATATGGAATACATCCCTTTTCTCCTCCCAATAAACATACATATACAATGTATCTATAACATGGTCATATTCAATGACACCAACAATGGATTAGTATTAAATCGCCTAATCTTTATGTAATTTCTACAACAATCATAGCTATCCTCCACCGATAGCCCGGCGCAATTATTTCTAAAGAGATGTTCAATATCAAAATCAATAGTTTATTCAAAACTTCCATAGGTGAGATAATACATATCCAATATCACCATTTATAATCACAACCTTCCAATTTCACGTTTTCAATGTTAATTCCAATTATTTATGCAAAATAATAATTTAATCAAAATTAGGGCAGAATCCCCTTTCACCAAATATCAACCCAAACACCAAAATCAACTATTGTGGCACAACATGATCTTATATTCAAGCCTCATACTCGTTTACCTCATAATCATCAAAACCCCTGTTTACATTTCACACCCAAATCCTAGATTTGTTCAAATCACAACCAAATCTCATCATCTATACACAATAACAAATAACTAAGCTAAAAACCATATTAGAGTGTAGAAAATCTCTACCTCAAGTTTTGAAGAGAATCTAAGATGAAACCCCAAAATCTACGGTGTCGAAACTCAAAGTTGACCGGGTCAAAATCGGGATCGCTACAACCTCCCCCCCTAAAGAATTTCGTTCCCGAAATTACAAACCATGTTTTAAAACCATGTTTTAGCTAATTTCCAAAATGATTACTGTAGACGTGCCTGAACATCCCAGCTCCGCGCGCAAATTGGCACGAAATCTGTTTTGTTCATTAGCTACTATAGTTCGGACTCAAATGTCACGGTTCTGAATCTAATCTCGCAAAGTGCAATGCAAGACCGATAAATCACCAAAGAGTCCAAATCCGACAAATCATTTTGGAAAACTGATTTTTATAAAGAAGTGCCAAACATGGACTGCTTTGCCAGATATAAAGTCGCTACCTAAATGTTCTATTTTGTGAGAAATTTAGGAAACCCTGACTCATGCCTAAGGACACGTGTCCGTCATCACCAAAGTTGCCTCAGCTCAGGAACTTGGGTACGAGAGGGGAAGGTCATGCAATGAGCACCCCCACTCGCCCGATCAAAGATTGGCCTTCACTAACATGATATTTTGTTTTTGAAAACACATACGTTCTTATTCCAGTTTATTAACCTAGAATTACTATGTGATGCACACAGCATACAAGTATAGACTTATATCGCCTAAGTTGGAACAAAACATCTCATGTTTGTTTGTTTGAAAATGGTTTGAAGGTGTTACTCGCAAGTAGGCTAAGACGTGGATTTTTCTACCCTCAAGTGGGCTTTAGAAAACATGATTTTGCCACCCTCAAGTGTGCTTAAAACTCGCATTTCAATGAATTGTTCCAATTCAAGCAATCCAACCTTCATCCACAAGCACTCATGCAATTAAACACTTAAGCACATAGCCTCATGGCAAGCATGTTGTTATGGCAACACTCACATTCATGCAAGGATGCTAAAGCATAAACAATTACAGTGTACTCCGAGCCAAAACAATAGCTAGTTAGTAATCAATGCATGATCCTAGCTATGTTAAGATGGCTAGTGCAACGCATGCAAAATGCAACTAGAAATAGGCTCGGCTATTCTAAAATGGCATATGAAATGCAACTTGATAACATGCTATTGAACACGTATTCAGGTAAATGTATTGAAATACAATGCAGTTAGTATGATGTGCCGAGCCCGGTACATGCAATACAGATGAATGAATGCAGACATGCTATCATAAGTATGCTAATCAAAACATGACCTAGAACTAACCATCGTAAGCGGTTAAGTAAAAGGGAGAAAGACGTGGGGTTGGAAGACATTCACACACTCACACACACTTATTACAAAATTTGCCCTCTCGACGGAGGGTCCGAATGAATAATACAAACTAGCTACGCTAAGCTATTCTAACTAATATGATAATCTAATTAGACTAATTATTACATAATCAAATTGAAATTTAGCTAACACTAAGCTAATTAAGAATTTACAATAATGAATTAAATTAGCTAACACATTAACTAATTAATTACAAATTAACTAATTATACAAAGCAGTTAAAATGGCCTCGAGAAGAGGGACATATGCATGCTCGATCGACTTCGCTCGGAAATCTGTTGCCATGCCTCATGTTACCTCTGTTTTCATTGTTCGGCACCTTTGAAAATTGTGCCAACTTCTGTGATGCTTCTGACCTATCTCATGGACATACTGAGAGGCCATCGGCCAAGAGGGGTGGCCATCGGCCAGTGGATAATGGTCATTGACCAATCTTGAGGCTATCGGCCAAATATTGTTAGCCGATCGGCCATCTCTTCCTGTAAACTCTTCTTTTTGCTGTAACAGAGCACAAACAGAGGCATGTCAATGTATTTGCAAGAAAATATGTGCAACTACACCCCTTATCATGTCTAAGACTCAAAGGTGTGTAGTGCTCGATTCTCGAGCCATCAATCACGCGTCCTGATGCATGATGGCCAAAGAGGCCGAGTTGCACAATTCAATATGAATGAAATGCACAAAAACACATAAATGCCTTAAACTCTATCATGTTGGATCAAGAGTGTCAGCAACCGAGGATTGAGGCACGTTTCATCACTTCAAGTATGAAACGTCCCTCGTTCCTCGTGTTTGGCTTAACACCCAAACCAAACACAATGCAATGCATGCACAAGATTCTAAGTACAATGCGACATACGCACACACAATGCAATGTAACTCAAGCATGCAACAACAATACAATGGAACAACCATGCAACAACATGCTAAACATCATGAACATGCAACAACATGCAAATAATAATGTCAAGCAACAATATGCAAACAACAATGCAATGGCAAGGACCATGAAATGCAACACTTAGTGGACTTAAACCGCATATGGACAGACCTAAGAGGGCCCAAAATAGTGGCCAAAATGTTGAAATGAAGGCATGAAATGCAAGACAAGCATGCATGCCAAATGGCTCAAGAATTAAGACATAAGAGGATAACTCTCAAGAGCACTTAAAGAGTGACAAGCATGGACGTGTGACAAACACTATAAGCTCTGAAATCATGCATGGAATGGTGCCAAACCACTCAAACTACACAAGTATGACATGCGAGGGGCTCAAAGCTTGAAGCTAGCGTAGGCACTTGCACTATAGCTATACAAAACATGAAGCATATGGTTAATGCAACCAAAAACAATCCTAGAGCATGCCAAAATGAGACTAAAACATGCATGGACCAAGGCCAAAACAAGCTAGCATGAAGGGCCAAAACATGGAGCATGCAAGGGCAATAGGGAGGATTACTCTACACCTACCAAGACCAAGCATGAGATGACTTTACCAATAAAATCAGAGTTATGGCATGTCAAATTAACACCAAAAATGGGCTAATACCAAGTCAACACATGCTGGAATAACAAGCTCATTCATTAGGCATGCAAGACTAGTAGAGAGGACTTACACTACAAGTGTAAGAAGCAAATGAGGGATGCCCTAACCAACCAAAAATAGAGTTATATGATGGCAAAATAAGACCAAAAACACACTGAAATGGTGGTCCAAAAGCCTAGGCAAGATGGCATACACATGGGCTCTTTGTAAGGCATAAAGCATGAACCCTTCAAAGCATTGAAGGAGTGAAAGATGTGAGTGCATGGAAATGAAACATGATCTGAAATCACATAAAAAATGATGCCAAATCATGCAAATGGTCCAAGTAATGCATGCTAGATGCTTGGAAACTCAAAGCTAGTGACCTAGAATGCACTATGGCTATACAAAGCATGGCATGCATGACCAAAACAACATAAATCAGACCTTAAGCATGCTAAAACATGGCCAAAAGCTTCTTGGAGCTAAGCCAAAATCACACTAGAATGATGGTCTAAAGCATGATGCATATTGGGCTAGTGTGCAAGTTTACACTACAAGTTTATAAAGCATGCAAGAGGTAACCAAACCAGCCTAAAATAGAGTTATGGAAGGTCCCAAGAGTCACAAAAATAGCCTAAACAAAGCCACAAAGAGGTAAAAACACATGCTCATTTGGTTGGCCATCAGCGCATGTAAACAAGAGAAGAGGAGGGGGGACAACCCCCACCCATTTGGGACCTCAAAACCCCCTTTTCACCACTGAAATTCCTCTGGAATTCAGTAGTTTAAAGGCCAAAAAAAGTTGGTTTGAAAGATGGCTCAAAAGGCCTCACAAGCCAAGGAGCAAAAGGGAGAGACAACCCCCTAGCCAAACAAGGCTTAAACCATCATTTAGAACCTCAAAAATCAGAGTTTTTTATGATTCAAAACCAGCCCCAAAATATTCCAAAACAATGGGAAAAGGATGGTGAAGCAAGTGTGAAAGACAAGCTTAAAGGGTGAAAGTTTTACCTCTTGGAGGGAAGCACACTTTGAGGCACAAAACCAAGTCAAAACCTCCTTAAAGAGCTCCAAGAAGAGCTTCTAGCAACCTCAGCCCAATGATCAACAACTCTTGTTATGGGTTGATAGGTTGAAGAGAGATGTATGCAAGCTTCTATCACAAAACTCTTAGAGAGAGAGGAATCTAGAGAGTGGATTGAGAGAGAGAGAGGCTCCCAAAGCTTTTTGCCAAAATTGTTCTAACCTATCCTCCAATGTTCTAACCCTTGAAAATGAGATACAAGGCTTCATTATATAGCAAAACATCACCTTTGGTCGAAATATCTGAGCTAGGACAAGTGGCACAAGCTAGAAATAGTTGGAGGAGAAATATCTGCCAATTCTGGGCTTTCTGGACATTTTTGGCCGATCGGCCAACATTTGTAGCCGATAAGGTTCACTTTTAGCCGACCTATGGCCGATGAACTCCAATTGTGGCCGATGCACTTCCATAGAGGCCGATGGAAAAAATCAGTCTTGGTCCCTGACTTGAAGCAAGCCTAATTCCTTCATCTGGATTCCTTTTCAGGTCATTATTGAGCCTAAACTGTAGCCCCGGAAGTCTTCTTTCCAAATTTGGAAGCCTCACCTCAAAATTCCATGTGTGCTAAGAGATATCCCTCTTTTAGTGAAGACTGCTCAGTTTCGGTCCAACCGGATTGATGTCCAACTTCAACCAATCATATCTCCTCCATCCGGACTCGGCTTTAGGAGATTCTTAAGTGAAAAATGAAGCCTCAGAAGTAAGATTTCCAACGGTGGTAGCCTCATAGCTGAAATCCAAGTATTCAAAAGGATAGGGATGGCTCGGAATGCAACGAAATGGAGCTCATTCAATGGTCCGAAAACAAGGCATTAGCCATATTTAGCGAGGACTGCTCGCCTCTCTCTTAACGTTCATGCCCATCTTCTTCCTCAGCTAGGTTTCTTCCCTCTTCTCCTCTTTTCTTTAACTCCAAACCCCCTAAGCAAGGTGTTTCGAAAGATTTTTCAAAGATTTCAACTCTCTTTCATTTATTTCCACTTTGTCCTTACTGCGGTTTACCGAAAGCCGCAATATTTGACAATATGCAAGCCTTGGAACATCGTAGAAACTTCTTTTTAACAATATTTTGAAAGAGAGGGTTTTAAGGTCTAAAAACCATTCAAAATAGCTTTTGGTCCAAAATGGGGTGTGAGGTTAGGATTTGACTCTCCTCTTGCCAAAGAAATCGAACCTTTGCCCTGCACATCTTTCATCACCAAGTAGACCATCAGTAAAGCCCAAGTCTTAAGGGCGGTCAAAAATGAGGTGTCTACAATTACCAGCAGCATATACGATACTTCCGAGAGTGATACAACACCCACCAATATTCCACATTCTCAAAACATATACAATGCTTATATTGAATCCATGTTCTTCCTAAACAATTACAACATATTACAATGTTCTTGCAAGTTGAAAACATATACAATGCTCATACTTTTCATTTAACAAAATTTAATTCTCAATACATGCCTATGCATCAACAAAAACAATCCGGATATTTTTCTCAGACTTCTAATTCACGTTCCCAAGTCGCTTCCTCGACTCTGTGATGTTTCCACAAATACTTTACCAATGGAATTGTCTTGCCTCGCAAAACTTGATCTCGTCTATCCAAGACTCTTACCGGTCTCTCCTCATACGAGGCATCCTTATCTACCTCTAAGTCGGTCCAATCCAACACGTGCGATGGATCCGGCTGATATTTTCGAAGCATACAAATAATATTTTCAAGCATACAAATAAATGAAACACGTCATGAACCCCGAAAATTTGTGGCGGTAACGCCAAACGATAAGCAAACTCTCCAACCTGTTCAAGTATCTCAAAAGGCTAATAAACCAAGGGGACAACTTCCCACTTTTTCCAAACCTCATCAAACCCTGTCTAGGTGATATCTTCAAAAAGACATGATCTCCTACCTCAAAAGACAAAGGTCTTCTTCTATGGTCGGCATAACTTTTCTGGCGACTCTGAGCTGTAACTAACCTCTTACGGATAAATGCAACTTTCTCTGTCGTTTCCCGAGCCAACTCTGGACCTAACAAAGGTGCATCACCCACTTTAGCCAACATACTAGAGATCTACACGGTCAACCATACAAGCCTCAAACGGTGCCATGCCAATACTTACTTGGAAACTATTATTATAGGAAAATTCCACTAAGGGTAGGTGTCTTCCCACGACCCCTTAAATCAAGGACACAGCCTCTAATCATATCCTCAAGGATCTGAATTGTATGTTCGGACTGCCCGTTAGTCTGAAGGTGATATGCAGTACTAAAAGTCAATCTAGTGCCCAAGGCACTGCTGCAAACTCTGCCACAACCGAGCAGTGAAACGCAGATCTCTATTCGAAATAATCGTCATAGGGACCCCGTGCAACCTCACTTTGTCCCTAATATACAGGTCCGCAACATTATCTACCGAGTCACTTACACGTATGGGAATAAAATGCGCCGACTTAGTCAATCGATCAATGACCACCCAAATGGCATCACTACCCCGTTGAGTCCTCGGAAGACCCACAACAAAAATCCATCGTGATATGTTCCCCCTTCCATTCTGCTATAGACAAGGGTTGCAACAAACCCGTTGCCTCTGATGCTCAGCCTTCCCTTGTTGACAAGTAAGGCACTTTGATACGAACACAACTACATTCTTTTTCATACATCTCCACCAAAACTGGCTATAAGATCAGATACATCCTTGTGCCTCCCGGATGCACCGCAAGGTGCGAATGATGAAACTCTCGGAGTATTTCCTCTCGGCAAGACTCCGGAACAAAACAAATGGTCACGGTATCTCACACTTAGGTCGGGATACACATTAAAACCACTTTCTTACTTTCCCATTGGAAATCTTCTCTCGGAACGATCAACTACTGAAAACAAAGCTGCAGACTCAACAGACTCACCCAGATGCAAGTCAAACTCATTAAGAGTACCCAACATTTCCCATTCTCGGATGGCGATAGAAGCTACACTGCTAACTGGCTTTCTACTCAAAGCATCGGCCACAACATTAGCCTTCCTGGGACGATAATGCAACTCAAAATCATAATCCTCTATGAATTCCATCCACCTCCTCTATCTCAAATTCAAGTCTTTCTATGTAAACAGATATTTCAGACTCTTGTGATCCGAGAACACTTCAAACTTCTCACCATACAGATAGTGCCTCCAGATCTTCAAGTCAAATATCACTGTTGCTAACTCTAAGTCATGGGTGGGATAATTTCTCTCATGTGTTTTCAACTGCCGTGAGCCATAGCCTACTACTTTACCCTCTTACATCAATATACAACCTAGACCTTCACAACAAACTGAATAACCCAAACCCCTCTCCGGTATAATCAATACTGGAGCAGTGGTGAGTCTAATCTTAAGCTCTTGGAACGACTTCTCACAAGTCTCACTCCACACGATTTTGATTTCTTTCCTCGTCAACTTAGTCAAAGGTGAAGCTAGTCTAGAGAAATCTTTCACAAACCGACGATACTACCCAGTCAACCCCAAGAAACTATGAATCTCGAAATCATTCTTAGGTTGTGCCCAATCTTGCACTACCTTTATCTTGGATGAATCTACAGTCACCCCTTTCCTTGATACTACATGCCCTAGGAATTTAACCCGCGAAGTTGACTGGGTCAAAATCGGGATCGCTACATTTTCCTAAAAGATTAGGTGGGGACTCTGAAATCTGGTGATGTAGTCTATTTGTGGCAATATTTTGCAATAAAATGGATTTTCTATAAAAGTTGTCAGATTTAAACTCTCATATGTTGTTTCACATCGCACTAGTGAGACTAGATTAGGAGATCGGGAGTCTAAACTGTTCAGCGCACTTGGTATACCCAAAAGCATCCCATAGAAGGGGTGAACGTTTTCCTAGTAGGATATAAGCCAAATAAATGGCACATGTCAAGGATAATGGGGGCCATCATACCACTTCTAAAATGAAAGAAATTGAAGACAGGATTCCAGTAGCATAAAGCAGCAGGGATTAGGTAAGAATCTTGAGGAATGGAATACCTAGAGAGTAAAAGGAAGTACATAATTTTAACTCTTGTTATGGTCTCTTCATTCGTGGGCCGTTGTGACTTCATCATACCAAGTTGTCCAGTCTTTCTTAACAACGAGCCACATTCAAAGGGGTTTGGCCCCTGTCGAAGAACTCCAAGGAAAATGATGCTGGTAGAGCATCGTATGATCTTCAAGGTGAGGGTAAAGATTTAACATTGCTGCTAGTGGAGCCTCTTTAAAAGCTGGGCCCAAACCCCCATTGTCACCATAAGGAATGGAAATGTGAGTATCTATGGGGGTTGTCAGGAAAATTTGCCTAAAAGGTTAAGTCAAAAATCATATTTTGTAATAAGAGAGAGTGAGGAAGTATTTCCGTAAGGGGAACAATATCAATAACTTGAGAACCAGACGCCATTGGAAGCAAAAAATTACGATTTGCAAGAAGAAGTGAAAAATGGAAAGTTGAGTTCTAAGAGTCGAAAGGTTAGAGTGTTGTTTGGACAAACAAAGGTTTATTTATATACTTTTATCTCCAATGGGTCAGGTCAATGCAAGTTGGCCTTATGGCAAAACACTATGGATCTTGAAAAGTAGCTAAGGTTCAAAAATGGGTCTTTTCACATATTGAGGATACCAAGAATTAAAAGTAAATTTTATTTAATTCTTAGGGTTATCAAAATTATGAAAGTGTCTCGAAAAGTTGTAATTTGCTTCGAGTTTGCTTCAAAATTTTGATTGAAAAAGATGATTGACATTTGTAACGTACACTTGAAGTATTAAATTGGGAAGGAGATGACCAAAAGTTGAGCAGGAAACTTATGAGAATAAGTATGTATTTGAATACAGGTTGATTATACCTTCGAATCATAGTTTAGTATAGAAAGATCAATATACAAAATACAAGTGACAAATCAGAATCTCCATTTTTATTTTATTATCAAAGTTTACATGGGAATTGGCTCAATCTCATGAAAGTAAAGAAAGGAAAATGCTACAAGGTATCTATGAGATCCCTTTCTTTATCTAATCTTTTTGCAGCTTCATCCTTCTTAAATTGGCAATGTTGAAAGGATTAAAACTATAGCGACCCTGGGTTTGACCCGTCTCTTACGGTGTTCCGGACTCGGGTTTGTATTTGTTTGGATGGTGGTTCATGCCTTGCTTCCCTTGTCTTCCCCTTAATGTTGGCTATTGGGTTGTAGTTGTGTGTTTGGAACAGGTTGCTTGCTTATTTTTCCAAGCCTTTGTTGCCCAGGATTTGGCTCCATCACTCGAGCGGGCATTCTGACGCTCAAGCGGGCTTCACAAATTTTGCTCCATGCTCGAGCGGGCATTCAGGCGCTCGAGCGGAGGGACTGTATCTGCAAAAATATTGGGAGAGCATATTTTACGCTTGAGCGCAGGGTTTCACACTCGAGCGGGGGTTTCTACGCTGGAGCAGACCGTGTGATAACAGCACACGGAAGTTACATTTTAGATCACTTTTTGCAATCCTCACTCTCTCTAAAAGTCTCAAATTTGCAGATCTAGAGCCTCTCTCTCTAGAAATCATCTTCTCTCTTTGATTTCTCCAAATCCATTGGGATTTTGGTCAGAGTTCCTTCGTCAAAGTTGTGTAACTTCTCGAGGGCTTCTTTGTGTGCGGCTGGAGATTGAGTTTCATCGTCATTAATTTTGGGGCTTTCAACTATTTTCTTCTTCTACACTTGAGGTAGGGATTTTCTACACTCCAGTATGGTTTTTAGCTTAGTTATTTGCTATTGTGTATAGATGATGAGATTTGGTTGTGGTTTGGACAAATCTAAGATTTGGGTGTAAAATGAAAAGAGGGATTTTTTATGTATATGAGATAAATGATGTTTGAGGTTGAATATAAACTCTTGGTGTACCAAAATGGTTTATTTTGGGTATTTTGGATAATATTGGAAAAAGGGAGATTTTTGCCCTAATTTGACAAAATGATTATTTTGTATAAATAATTGAAATTAACATTGAATATGGTAAATTAGATAATTATTGATATAGATGGTGATATTGGATATGTATTATCTCACCTATGTAAGTTTTGAATAAATTATTAAACCCGATATTGAATATATCTTGGAAATAATTGTATTGGGCTATCGGTGGAGGGTAGCTATGATTGTCGTAGAAATTGTAAGAGGATTAGGAGATTTAATGCTAATCTATGGTTGATGTCATTGAATATGACCATGTTATAAATAGATTGTATATGTATGTTTATTGGGAGGAGATATGGGATGTTGTAGACGCGCCCGAATGCCCCGAGAGGGTGAGTCCCGTTTTGTTCATCTGCGGGCTTACTACAGCTCGGACTCTCGAATTGTCACGGTTCCTAATCCGAACCAAAGAATCCAAATCTGGCAAATCGTTTTGTATATGTATGTTTATTGGGAGGAGATAGGGGATGTACTCCATATGTGATTATGTTTATAAATACAATGCATATGTATATTTGTTTGGGAGGAGAAAGGGGATGGACTCCATTTAAAGCAAGTTGGCCGGAGTGTCCTGGGTGAAAGACCCAAAAATATATAAATGGGTGTCGGTTCCCTCTGACGAAATATCCATAAAATGGCAAGTTTGAAGTGTTTATGTGTGTGTTTTGCATAATTGGAGAACCATTGAGTTGTAGTCTCATTTTGGTTGATTGAAAGATAATGAATTTAACTCGTGAATTGAGCAGCATATATAAATTGGAAATGAACTGATGGACAGTGGGATAAGATTGGCCTTAGTGGCATTTGGATATGTAGGCCTTGTGGATGCTTCCATATCGGTATTGTTTATATACGTGTTATTTATACCTTTACTAAACTTCATAAATTGTGTTAGATTATTTCTACTGGGCTGTTGGCTCACCCTATAAGGGAATACCATTTTTCAGGTACAAATAAGATGCTTCCTTCATGGCAATAGCGTGGATGGACTTTTAGGAAGCAAGAGCTTCTTAATTATGTATTGTTGTGTGTTTGTTGGTATTTGTAAAGCCAAGGGCTTAAGATGCGATGAGTGAGATTTAATTTGTGTAACCAAGCAATGACTTGGAAAGATGTAAGCCCACAGGGCATTTAATTGTTTGTTAAACAGTAAACTCTGATGTAAGAAAGCATGTTGTTTCTCATATTTATTCCACATATGAGTTATTTTTATTGCATTATTTTGGGGGCGTTACAAAAACTTCATAACCAATTCAAGAGATTTATTCTCAAATGTTGCGTGTTCCTTTGCCTTGAATTTTAAGTATTCCTGAAAAGATGTGTCATCAACAAAATCTGGAGAGGATTGTTGTGCGAATTTAACAAAGTCATCTGGAGCTTTTTGAGCCTCGCTTTTTACAAAATAAAGGCATTGTGAGACTCTGCCAACGCCTAAGACTCAATTTTGACAATCAAATGCTAGTTTGAGAGCAAAGATAAGAATGGTAAAAACACTTCAACTTCATGTATGGTTGAAGAATGCAGCGTCGAACTCCTCATCAGGATATCACAAGCCCAAATAAAATTCTTGTGAGGGATTTCTTCAAAGAATTTCAGAGGGGAGTTGGTAGCTAGGAGGATCTTTGCCCTGGGAATGTTATAGCTAGAAGCTAAGCAAGGAGGAGTGTACACGGGTATCATGTAACTGTCAATAGTCCTTTGAAGCTCCAAGGACCATTATGGATGGTAAGGCAAAGGAGGTAAAGGTGGCTCCGCTTGAAAGGTTGCAGGATATTGCTTGTCATTCATACAATCAAGCCATTATAAGGGTTTAAGGCTAATTCTCTAACCAATAAAGTGGACTAAGCCTGATGTTAGCCTCAAGGCATGGAGTCCAATAAAGAAGGACTGAAGTTGGTTTTGCAACCAAATGTCAGTAAAACAAAAGGTGGTATTCTAACTTGTGATTTTCTGAGCAAGGTTAGTATGGATATGGGCCCAAGGACAACTTAGTTGTTGAGACTGAACTTGTGTTCGAGAGAAAGATGGCCATGCAACCCAACCAGTAATTGTTGTAGGCTATATAGAATGAGGGATTTTCCAATTGAAAGCCATGGGTTCTGGCTTCGAAGCATTAAAAGGAATTTTAGAAGCATGGTGTGCATTAGCTATGGATTCCTCTAGAACAGGGATAACATGAGGAGCATCAGTTAGGCTAAAAACTTTAAGACAAAGGTTTAGATCCATGGGAAGAGGATATGTGAACCTATGGTAGCATGGGCATTAGCAGGCCTCACGTTGTTTTCAACTTCATCATATGGATCAAAATCATCCATGGTCAAACCAGTTGGATTTCAAAACCTCATAATACAAATGGTTTGGAGCTCATGGGCCTTGCTTTTCAATTCAAACCTCAATAAATATAAAAACCCAGGAGTGCAATCCAAAAGATCGTAGAGGTAGTTGATCATGAAGGCTACATTTAAGGAGTGGTGTGTTCACTAGTATAACCATTATGCTTACACTAGTGCGGGTATTGTTTGCGTCACATTTAAACCATCTAGTGCAAAGGTGACAAGTGGCAAGCAAAGGTTATTCAAACACTGAAGAGTCTCACCGTTGAAGGTGCCTATGTGAGCTGCGAATGCAAATCTTCAACCGAAAAGTATGATAAGCGGCATGTGAAAGGCACGTGGAAAAGAAGTTAATATATGGCAGTTGCTAGCAGTTAAACAAGTACAAATAAAGGGTCATAAGAAGTAGCAAGAAGGAAAGAGATCATGGTGAAATAGAACAACCTAACTACTCCGAAGTCGCCAAGAGAAGGTTATAAATAGATGGAGGCAAAGACTGAAGAGAACCCCAACTAAATCCAGACTCTAGGTCTTTGTCAATTTCATTTATCTTTAAATTTTTGTAGTTCACTTTATGCACTGCACTTACATTTCATAGGAGTGGATTAGCCTTGTAAGAACCAGGTCGGTTTAAAATCTTCAAAGTTGCCCTTACATAAGGTAACATTTTGTAATTGTTTATTCAATTAATCAATTGCAATTTATGTCTTGTCTCTCCCTCCCATTTTGTTACAAATTTGAGTTAAAAGTTTTGGTTCATTTTTTCAACGCAACACGGTGAAATCCTCTTCATTGAGATTAAGAGAACCTTAACACAATCGCTTGATAAAAATTGACATTTATTATTTGTAAGGACTTTTTAGATCCTTATTGGCACGCTTGAATTACATTCATGGCCTTTGAAGTCTCAAAAATAACTAACATTGACTATTTCTAACTAATAAGAGATAAAATACAATTGACCTAAATCGCATGGATAAAACGGATTTTGCCCTAATTTGTAATAATAAAAATAATCAAATAAGAGATTCAACTGTTCCTTAATCCCTAATGCACTAATCAGACATTTATTGTGTTCACACTATGTGTGCCTTCATATAGCAATCAAAACAAAAATACTATAGAAAAAGATTTTGTACCAGAAAATCAAAATTAAGTAGAAAAAGAAATCGCTCATTGTCTCTCTTAAACTCTCTTTCTAATTTTCTCTCTCTTTGGGTCTCTCTCTCTATCTCTCTCTTTATATATATATATATGTGTGTGTGTGTGTGCATTCAGTTACTATTTTCAGGATTTGAGAGTTGATAATGTTTTTGGAAAAATGACAATTCACCTAGGTAAACTAGTAGTCTAGTGTCTGATCAAGTCAAGCCCTGCTCACCTAGCTTAGTCATGCATGATTTTCATGCTTATTTTTTAAGTTTGAACTCAAATACTATTTCCCTGGTAGGTGAGACGGACTCACTTAGGTTGATCTTGAATTGATCAAGCTCTCTCTCTCTCATTTGCTAAAAAGAAATTAAGTTATTTTTATTTTTGCCACTCATTTGTAAAGTCAGTGATTATATCTCATGGGATTGTTATACTAGAGTTATTGAAAATTGAATTAGTAAACTAGAGAGTTTACTTGCTTTTGATGGTTTTTTTTTTAAATAAATAAATAAGCATGGCATATCTTCTATTAGAGAAACTCATTAAACAAAATGACAATATTAATGCTTATTGAAAAAATTAAAAAATTTTGAGATATTGATTTGTGATTATATTTTAATTTTAAACAATAAATAACAATCACAATCAAACAATCAATAATAAATTAGTACAACGATTTAAAGTGAAAAAAAAAATTACAATTAGAGCATTTCCAATTGTGATAAAAAATCAACGGCCAAAGTCGCAAAACAATCCACTAAGAAGACAAAGGAATTACACACAGAAACTCTCAATTACCTAGAAAATCCACGCCCAAATTGAACCAATCTCGATGTGCCTCTTCCATCTTCGTCTTCACCTTAGAATTGTTTTGCCCAACATTGAATCCACAATGCCAATGTCGAATCCATAACGATAAACATAGTCGCGAATACCGCTCGAGCCACCACTTTATCGCTCAAACAGTGTGAGTAAAGGCAGTGCAAACATATAGGCCAACTGCACGAGCACAACATCTACCGTTCAAACAGTAAAACTTGTTTCTTAGAAGTTCAGAACGTATGCAGAGATATTGGATAAACCATTTCACCGTTTGAGCGCTCAAACAACTTTGACTTCTTCATTCAATCCCCATACATAGTCAACGAAGTGGCAAATAAGGAATGCTCAAGATACGAAATGTCAGCACAAACTCTTCTGCACAGGTACAATTCAGATCGGATTTCCATCTAAATATTCATAGTCTCACTGAAATAAAAGTGCGAATAAAATTACAACTAATTTTTTTTTATTAAACAAAATTTCCAATTATAAAAATCTAACACTTATAATAAACACCAAAGCATGCATGCATGCATATGTCCAAAAAAAATCTCTTTTTGTCCATTCGTGAAAGAGAAGGAATGATATTTCTATTTATTTTTATTTTTATGTAGTTGTATATTATAAAGTTGGTGTCTGGAATCACATATATCCATGAGCAATGCTAGCCACTATTTTTCACAAATTCACCTATAATGATTTGGTAAAGACATTGGACTATTAATTATTAAGTGTGTAACAAACTAAAAGTTAATATTCATCTTTACATATCATTGTGGATTGTGGATAGAAGTCTAATTTTTTTTTTTAATAGTGTCCAAACATTTTTCTGCATGCATTTGTATATTCCTGTTTTGTACTGTATTGTGTACTAGTACTAGGTAATTAAGGATTGTTGAGTTGTACAGAAATTGACTTTTGTAAAGTTGGTGTAATACTCCCCATTGTGATGGGTGAGGTATTATTTATTTTCTTACAAAAAAAATAATATTATTTAAAAATACTTATTAATTAGTCTTATTAATTATATATATTTATTTATACCTTCACTGATAAATTTATAAATGTAAATTTATTTATGAAAATAAGAGAGACTAATAAATTTAACAATTGATGAATCTATCAATAAAACTTAATGGATAATAAGTCCCAAAAGTAAGATTTATTGATAATTTACCTTATTTAGTTATCCTCACATTTGACATACTATGTTTGGCTAGAACAGTGCTATGCAAATAATTTTTTTTATACAAATAGACAGCTTCTCTCCAATCCACTAGATGGTGCTATTTTGGCATGTTGAATCTATCACGAATTCTATTTCAATAATTTAAACTGTTCATTTTGATTACACTTGCGTTTTCATCCGCATATAAAAATTAGGTAGATCTAATAATCGTAACATGTTCAATTTTATTGCGTTTGACACCAAAAAAATGGGTGGTTTATTTTCAAAAACAAAATTTTAACGTTCTTTTTGTTTTTGTTTTTTTTTTTGTTTTTTGTAACAAACGTAATAAATTGAATAAGTTACAATTATCAAATTAACCTAATTTTTTTTATGTGAATGAAATATACGAGGTGCTCAACAAAATAAATAGTTTAAATCATCAAAATAAGATCATAGTGAACTCCATAAACTCAAACAATGCTTTATAAATCAATGGGAATCCTTCTCCAAATTTTAAATGGGAAAAATACAAAACAATCACTATGTTTGGTTCCATTTTTTTGGAATTTTTTTTCTAAAAAGTGATTTGAAAACTCTATTTTGAAAAAAATTCATTGTTTGGTTCTCAAAAAAATACATCATTGCAATTTTAAATTTCCCTCCAATTTAAGAAGAGAGGCAATTTAAAAATAAATAAAATTGTCACATCAAAAAATAATCTCATCTATGTTGTGTATATATATATATATGTCCATGCTATATATGTATTAGTAAAATATAATTTGGTATGGGTACATATCCTCACTTTATCGTAAAATTTCTATGCATTTTAACCACATAAAATGTAAATTATTTTTCCAAATTGGCATTAAAAAAATCACAATTTTTGCAAATTTATTTACAAATTTGTGGAAAACGTACATAATTACAAATTCCAGAAAACATGAATTTATATACAAAAATTCGAAAAATGGAATTTTGAGAAAAACGCCCAATTTTTACAAAGTTGCATTAAAAAAATTGTGAATATATGCTTAAATTTATTTACATATTTACAAAATCGTAAATTTATGTTTAAATTTATTCTTTTTAGGGAAAATTATTTATAAGTCCTATTAGGGAGACTTATGCTACATATGGTCCTACTAAAAAACTTACCATAAGTCCTGTGGGAAAATTGTTGATACATTTACCCTCAATATTAGTTGTTAATATCATAAATAATAGTAAAATCATATATAGGAAATTAAATGTTACCATAGATCATACATATATAAACGTAACGTAACGTGACACCTACATAAACGTAACGTGACACATATGATCTATGTCAAACTATAATCATTTTACTTTTCTCTCACAAAACTACAAAAATGCTAGAACTCATCCTAAACAAAAAATTTTAACCAGGTTAAAAAAATAAAAAAATCAAACTAAAGTACTACTTCACTGGGAGGTGAGACGAACTCACTTGGGTTGAGCTCGAATTGATCAAGCTCTTTCTCATTTGCTAAATGTTTTTTAAATATTTTTAATTTTGCTACTCATTTATAAAGTCAGTGATTATATCTCATGAGATTGCTATAGTATAGTTTTAAAAAATTGAATTAGCAAACTAGTGAAGTTACCTGCTTTTGATGGTTTTTTTGTTTATTTTTTAAAATATCATATGTACATGCCAAGCTTGGACTTGGAGATCTGGAATGGCATATCTTCTTCTTAGATTAGAGAAGCTCATTAAACAAAATGACAATATTAACGCTTATAATAAACACCAAAGCATGCATGCATGTCCAAAAAGAAAAAAAGAAAAAAAAATTCTTCTTTTGTCCATTCGTGAAGGAGAAGAAGAAATATTTTCTATTCTTTTTTTATGTAGTTGTATATTATAAAGTTGGTGTCTGGAATCACATATATCCATGAGTAATGCTAGCCACTATTTTTTTCACAAATTCACTTATAATGATCTGGTAAAGACATTGGACTATTAATTATTAAGTGTGTAACAAATTAAAAGTTAATATTTATCTTTACATATCATTGTGGATTGTGGATAGAAGTCTGAATTTTTTTTTTTAATAGTGTCCAAACATTTTTCTGTATGCATTTGTATATTCCTGTTTTGTACTGTACTGTGTACTAGTACTAGGTAATTAAGGATTGTTGAGTTGTACAGAAATTGACTTTTGTAAAGTTGGTGTAATACTCCCCATTGTGATGGGTGAGGTATTATTTATTTTATTAGACAAAAATAATATTATTTAAAAATACTTATTAATTAGTCTTATTAATTATATATATTTATTTATACCTTCACTGATAAATTTATAATTGTAAATTTATTTATAAAAATAAGAGAGGCTAATAAATTTATCAATTGATAAATCTATCAATAAAACTTAATGGATAATAAGTCCCAAAAGTAAGATTTATTGATAATTTACCCTATTTAGTTATCCTCACATTTGACATACTATGTTTGGCTAGAACAGTGCTATGCAAATAATTTTTTTTATACAAATCGACAGCTTCTCTCCAATCCACTAGATGGTGCTATTTTGGCATGTTGAATCTATCATGAATTCTATTTCAATAATCTAAACTGTTCAT
Organism: Camellia sinensis; assembly: GCF_004153795.1. Lineage (NCBI taxonomy): Eukaryota > Viridiplantae > Streptophyta > Magnoliopsida > Ericales > Theaceae > Camellia > Camellia sinensis. Next base: position 335,732 of record NW_021026094.1, read on the forward strand.
TTTGATTACACTTCCGTTTTCATCCGCATATAAAAATTAGGTAGATCTAATAATCGTAACATGTTCAATTTTATTGCGTTTGATACCAAAAAAATTGATGGTTTATTTTCAAAAACTAAATTTTAACATTCTTTTTTTTTTTGTTTTGTTTTTTTTTTGTGACAAACGTAATAAATTGAATAAGTTACAATTATCAAATTAACCTAATTTTTTTTATGTGAATGACATATATGAAGTGCTCAACAAAATAAATAGTTTAAATCATCAAAATAAGATCATAGTGAACTCCATAAACTCAAACAATGCTTTATAAATCAGTGGGAATCCTTCTCCAAATTTTAAATGGGAAAAATAAAAAACAATCACTATGTTTGGTTCCATTTTTTTGGAATTTTTTTTCTAAAAAGTGATTTGAAAACTCTATTTTGAAAAAAAGTCATTGTTTGGTTTTCAAAAAAATACATCACTGCAATTTTAAATTTCCCTCCAATTTAAGAAGAGAGGCAATTTAAAAATAAATAAAATTGTCACATCAAAAAATATTCTCATCTTTGTTGTATATGTATATGTCCATGCTATATATGTATTAGTAAAATATAATTTGGTATGGGTACATATCCTCACTTTATCGTAAAATTTCTATGCATTGTAACCACATAAAATGTAAATTATTTTTCCAAATTGGCATTAAAAAAATCACAATTTTTGCAAATTTATTTACAAATTTGTGGAAAACGTACATAATTACAAATTCCGGAAAACATGAATTTATATACAAAAATTCGAAAAATGGAATTTTGCGAAAAACGCCCAATTTTTACAAAGTTGCATTAAAAAAATTGTGAATATATGTTTAAATTTATTTACATATTTACAAAATCGTAAATTTATGTTTAAATTTATTCTTTTTAGGGAAAATTATTTATAAGTCTTATTAGAGAGACTTATGCTACATATGGTCCTACTAAAAAACTTACCATAAGTCCTGTCGGAAGATTGTTGACACATTTACCCTCAATATTGGTTGTTAATATCATAAATAATAGTAAAACCATATATAGGAAATTGAATGTTACCATAGATCATATATATATAAACGTAACGTAACGTGACACCTATGATCTATGGTAACATGCAATTTCCTATAAATATCATATCTACATAAACATAACGTAACGTGACACCTACATAAACGTAACGTGACACATATGATCTATGGAAACATTCAATTTATAAACGTAACGTGACACCTATGATCTATGGCAACATTCAATTTCCTATATAGGAAATTGAATGTTACTATAGATCATATTTATATGAAACGTAACGTGACACCAACATAAACCAGCAATATTTTCACATTCATATTAAAAACAATAAAAACTCATTAAGTTTGTGAAACGTAACGTGACACGCTACATTACCTTTATGTAGGTGTCACGTTACGTTTATGTAGGTGTCACGTTACGTTACGTTTATATAGGTGTCACGTTACGTTACGTTTATATAGGTATCACGTTATGTTACGTTTATGTAGGTGTCACGTTACGTTTATGTAAGTGTCACGTCACGTTACGTTTATGTAGGATCTTGTGGTATGCATTCTTATCTAAATAAGACTTGAGACTCTATAAGAAATTACACAGGACTTAGCCTACCATAAGTGTCTGAAAAAGGACTTATAAATAAGTCTCCCTTTTTTTTTAAGTCGTAAATTTATGTTTAAATTTATGATTTACACAATTTGCTTCATAACATTTATAAAAAATTAATTCTACGAAAGAAATTTTTTAATGCAAATTTGGAAAAAAAAAAATTTACGTTTTTTGTGGTTAAAATGAGTGTAAATTATATAATAAAGTCACACATTTAATGGTATGATATGTACCCATAAATTACTACATACCAAATTATATTTTTATACAGATATAACATGTGTGTATATATATATATATCAAACTAAGAGGCTATGAGAAGTACATAATAGGCTGTACTTATGCCTATGCCTCTTCACGTGACGTGTGAAGAACAAAATCCTCAAAATATGTATTTTGAAAAATGAACTCACTTTTTGGAATAACCAAACAAGTATCCAAAAATTTTCAAAAAACTATGTTTAAAAAACCATAACCAAACACAGTGAATGGTACTTAAAAAAACAACAAAATCATGAAAAAATTTAAAATTTTAATTATTATTAATATTTATAATAATTTTTAAAAATACTAATGATGTAATATTTCTCCATTTTAAATTGTCATTGCAATATCATTTTTATTGATTGTGTGCAAATGATAATACTTTACTTTAATTATTCCATGCGATTCTGTTATTCTGTCTAGTGTTTAGCAGAGAGAAAGTGGGAATGATATAGGAGAAGTAAAAATGATGACAGTTGTGGAGTCAAATCGAAGGTACTGAAGACCCACACGCGATTGTGAGAACCTGAGTAGCACACTCTGAGACGAGAGACCAATTGGTTGCTGTTCAATGCGATGGTGACAAACACTATTACTAGGATAAATGACCCACACAAAAATTTGTAGATAAATTCAAGTCCTATACCTATATATTTTCTCCTCTTTCATTACACCTTACTTCTTGTTTTTATCTGTCTTTCTCTGATATCGGCAACGACCACAACCACAACCACGCCTTCTTTCTTTTCTTTCTCTTTCTAATCTATAGTCACCGACAACCGGTGACCACTATTGATTTGGGATCACGGGCAACCACCGAGCACCAACTCTTTACTTCATGCTCACCGATGACGAAGGAGATGAGTTTCCGACGAAGAAGATGAGTAGATCTACTCAAATCTTATGTAGATTTACTCAAATTTGATGTAGATCTGCACACGATAAATCTAGCTAAATCTATGTTAAGTCATATCTGAGTAGTTCTACGTTAAATCTGGCTAGATCTAAACCAAAAAATAATTATCGGAGTACAAGCATTCTCTATATCTGTATTTTTCTTTCGATCTCTCAGTTTTAATACTTTTTCTGTACTACACACTTTTCTTTTCATGTTATAATGAAGAAGATTTTCAAGTTTTGAACAAATTGTTTTCAAGTTTTAATTACAGGCGGTGGAAACTGTAGGTTTTTTTTTTTTTTTTTGGTTGAAATGAATCATTCTTTAGAACTATAAAATGTTGCAGTTTCATAAGTTTCTTTATAATTATAAAATTTTGCAGTTTCATAACATGTTTTTCAATTTGATTAATAAGGATAAATACTTAATAAAATCATACTTTAAAACTATAACATTTTATAGTTTCAAAGCTTACTTTTCAATTTGATCAATATTAGAAATCATTTGCTTAAACCCTACAAAAATTGAAAATAACATATATATTTCTTTCCATTATTGTTGTTTGTTATTCTTAGATTTGTTTATTCTTTCAATTTATCATATTTAGCACATTTTGCTATATTTTTTCACTTTAATTTCTTAGTTTTTTTTCCTTGCAATATTCTCGATATTCTGGTGAGTTTTCCGCAATATTCTTGACGTCCAACAAACATTCTAGACATTTTGATGACTTCTGGTGATGTTCAGAACATTCCAACGATACTTCGATGAATTTTCGATAATATTCCGGTGACTTCCTGGTGATGTTGAACATTCTAGCAAGTCTCTAATGACTGTTTGACGGAAGTCCGACAGTGGTGGGATGTAACAGCAACTTTAAATTTTTCTTAAAAAAAATAGGATTTTTTTATCACAATTAAAAATATATAGGATTAATTGGTGCAAGTGTTTTATTTTTGGACTAAATGGATTTTGAATTTTGTCTATGAGACTTATCAATAAGTTCCCCTTATTATTGTTATGCCTCTTGCTCCTTTTTGTTATGTAATCAAATTGCACAGTATTATTGTGTGTGGAGAGTTCAAATTTGGGTTCATCTTAATAATTCAAACCATTCAATGTGTATAGTTCGTTTATTACATTATTTTTATAAAAACTTACATTGATCGGATATCAATAGACATCCAACAAGTATTATTTTCAAAATAAATTTTTGATAAAAATGTAATATGATCAAATGGCTATCAATATCCAATAAAGTTGATAAAAATGTAGATCTACACATTGAACGGTTTGAATTATCGAGATGGTTCTTAATTTAGGTCTACCACGGCCCAACAATAGTATCCTCCAATCCGATTGCAGACTGAAGAGGAGACAGACTTATTATTATAGTTATGATAAATTAAGAAAATCATTTCGCAATTTTGACACTTTAATGATGAGAAAAGTCATTTAAAAAAATTATTTGATAGTTATTAAATGTAACAATTATATAAAAGGCAATATATATATAATAGAGTTTATACAAAATAAGCATTCTCTTTATATAATAATAATAATAATAATAATAATAATAATAATAATAATAATAATAATAATAATTTGCAAGATATATCAACAAATCACAAAATAACTCCGAAAGCATAGCCTACAGACACCTATACAAAAGGTCATGTAAAAGCACAAATCAAAAAAAGTTTGCCTTAAAAATATATTTTAAAAAAATTTAAAAACTGAGTTGCCAAATCAGTTGCATTGCAACACGAGAGAGAAATATAAATAAATGACAAGCACAGTAAAACCTTACTCCATTGTACCCTGACTATGGAAGACACAAAATCCTTCAATTTCAAGTATGCCATTCTCTCTGTACATTATATATGTATGTGTGTGTGTGTTTCTCTACTATACATCCTCAATGAGATTCTTGAGCGCAATATTTTTCATTCTTTTGGGGATTAATGAAATGGGTTTCATTTCACCTACCTTTTTGAAGATTTTATTTGATTGGTAGTATGTTTTCAAATTTTAAAAAAAAAATTCTTTGGGAAAGCAACTCTTGTAGACCTTAACATTGTGTTCAATCTTCAGGAGGTGGTTGATTTAATTCTCTCTCTCTCTCTCTCTCTCTCTCTCTCAACTTAATATTTCTAGCTTTATTTATCATCTTAGGGAGATTGTTAACCCATCTTGGTAATTTTATTTGTAGTACTGTGGAATATATGTCTGTCAAGCTCTCAATAACTTTGGATGAATAACTCTTGAGATTTTTTGTATTGGGTGAGTAGTTTCCTGGTGTTTCTCTGTTAGCTTTCTTTACATTACATCAACGGTATTTTCTTTGCAGATCCAAAAGTATATATATAGATATATATTATTATGTTTCCCATTTTGTTTTCCATTACCATGTATGTTATGTTTGGTTGGGAGCTTTAGGAAATGATTTGGAAAAGGAAGATGAAATATGAATAAAATATACCTACATTTACCTAGTTTCTGTTGAAATAATAAACATGATTTTAGTTCAATTAATTTAAACATTTTCTAGAAGTATCTATTTATATTTTATCCATGTATTGTCAATGTTTATGTATTTTTTAGATTCATGTATTCCTAGGATAAATGTATCTAGGAAGATTCATGTATGGTACATTGGATATAGAAGATGTATTAATCTCTTGGCTTGTTCATTAGAGACTATAAATAACCCATGTACCTAAGTGTTTTAAGTAAGTGGAATCAAAATATTTGAGAGTTAAGAATTCTTTTTCTCTCTTTCAATCTCTCTAGCCTTTGTGTGATCAATTTTATTTCCAACAAAGTGGTATCAGAGCCAGGTTGTGTGGTGAAGAAAATGGCAAATGGTGTGATGGGATTCCAGTTTCCCCGGTTTCAGAAAGATAAGTACAACAATTGGTCAATTCGGATGAAGGTTGTGTTTGGATCACAAGATGTTTGGTAGCAGTTCCTTGCGGGGCCTTTCATGGGCAGCGAACAGTTGACTCACAACTGGTACGGACATGGCGAATCCAACTGTTTAATTAACAAAAGTATTGCGATGGCCCCTACGGATGCTCACGCATTGTGATTTCTACCCAGTACTCTGATACCACTTTATTGGAAATAAAATGGATCACACAAAGGCTAGAGAGATTGAAAGAGGGAAGAGGAATTCTTAACTCTCAAATATTTTGATTGCACTTACTTAAAACACTTAAATACATGAGTTATTTATAGTCTCTAATGAACAAGCCAAGAGACCAATACATCTTTTACATCCAATATACCATACATGAATCTTCCTAGATAAATTCATCCTAGGAATACATGTCAGAAAGATGCCTTGCAAAAATCTAAGAAAAAAAGATAAGCAGGCCCTTGCTCTCATCTATCAATGCTTGGATGATCCTTTGTTTGAGAAAGTGGCAAATGTAACCACCGCAAAAGAAACATGGGTGCTTCTCCAAAATAGTTATAAAGGTGTTGACAAGGTGAAGAAAGTTCAACTTCAAACACTGAGGTGAGTTTGAAAGTCTTCAAATGAAAGAATCTAAGTTTGTTTCGGATTATTTCTAAAGAGTATTAGCCATTGTGAATCAAATGAAGAGATATGGAGAAGATTTACTAGATGTTCGCGTAGTGGAGAAAATTCCACGCTCGTTGCAACCAAAATTTGAACATATTGCGGTGGGTATTGAAGAGTCAAAGGATTTGGAGTTCATGACTATTGATCAACTCTCGGGATCTCTACAAGCTTATGAGGAAAGGGTAAAAAAAAATATTCAAATGAGACTGTGGAACATGTTTTGCAAACAAAACACTCTTCTAGAGATGGAAGAGGCCAAAGAGGTCAAGGACAATCACGTGGACGTAGTCACAGAAAAGGTGGAAGAGTGGTTGTGGCTCATTTGTCAATGAGTTAGAAGGAAGAAACCAATCTTCAGAAGAAAGAAACAAATCCTCATCACCAAGAACGCATGGAAGAGGAAGAGCTAGAGGATAAGGAAACTTTTCAAGAAGGTATGGTAAGTCTCAAGTTGAATGTTATAATTGCCACAAATATGGCCATTATGCTTCAGAATGCCAAGATACTACTAACAATCTTGAAGAAAAAGCTCATCTTGTTGAACAAAAGGATGAAGTAGAAGAACCTACTTTATTGCTAGCCATCAAAGACAATGAAGATTTAGAAGCAAATCTATGGTATCTTGACAATGGTGCAAGTAATCACATGTGCAGCAACAGAAGCAAATTTGTGGAGCTTGATGAAACTTGGAGAGGTCAAGTTACTTTTGGAGACTCCTCAAAAGTTCCAATAATGGGCAAAGGTACAATTTTACTTCGTTTGAAAAATGAGGATCATAGAATTATGTCTGAAGTATATTTTGTGCCAAAAATGAAAAAAAATATTTTGAGCTTGGGTCAACTTTTAGAAAAGGGTTATGAAATTCAAATGAAGGACTATACTCTTTCTCTAAGAGATGAAATGAATAATTTGGTTGCTAAAGTTTCAATGACCCAAAATAGAATGTTCTTGTTGAATCTTCAAACCGACATGGCCAAGTGTTTGAATGCAACCGTGAAAGATAAGTCTTGGTATTGGCACATGAGGCTTGGACACTTGAATTTTAGAGGACCAAAGTTGATGGCAAAAACAAAGATTGTGCATGGGGTTTCCCTTTATCAACCATCCAGGACAACTAAGTGAGAGGTGTTTATTTGGCAAACAATTCCGGAAGTCCTTTCCAAAAGAATCCACTACTAGAGCAACGGAGCCACTGGAGCTTGTGCATACGGATATTTGCGGTCCAATTAAGCCATCATCATTTGGTAAGAACACTTATTTTCTACTTTTCATTGATGATTTTAGCAGAAAAACCTAGGTTTAGTTTTTGAAAGAAAAATCCGAAGCTTTTGGAGTTTTCAAAAAATTCAAGGCATTGGTTGATGTAACGCCCCGAAAATTGGGCAGGGTATATCTATTTATGCAACAAAACCCACCTGATAAACACACACACACATATATATATATATATAGCTAACTAATCCGTACACCCATTTCCATTAAATCCCAAATGCCAAATACAGGTTGTTAACATCTCAATGCTCCAGTTCTAATTCTAAACATGCATTTTACAACAAGTATGAAATGAAAGTCAAACAGATAATAAGTACTCTACAGGCTTACAAATTTATATAAGAACATTCTTGGTTACACAAAATGGAGTTTCAACTCAACACAAATACAACCCTTGGCTTACAAAATAGAGTCACGCAAAATGAGAGCATTTTACTCCCCACACACATGTTTTTGTGCCCCTAGTCGGGTGGAATCACCACATCTTTTCCTGCACAAAAATCCCATAGGGTGAGCATAAAGCCTAGTGGAAAATTCTTAACTAAGTATATACATTTTATACAAGTCTCAAGAGATTAAATGCACATGCCATGCTATTTTGAAGATAAATTACATTTTTATCTTTTGAAAACCATCATGCTCAATGATGTCATGCAATTTCAATTGTTCAAAACTTAACAATTTATTTTAAGGGCGGTAAATACGTCTCTGGTAATCCCTAGGCTGGTGTCTGCAAGTAGACTATACGAGTACTACCAAATTGTCATTTTTATCGGTATTAACCGGAAGGCTCGACACCTGTCCGCACGGATTTTTTGGTCTTTCACCTCGGACCCGCAGGCCAACTTATTCAATATCATCTACACCACCTATCAAGACTTACCAACATATCTACCCCCAAAATCATTTCATGAAAACTTATTTCTCAACATTCTTTTCTCAATGCAAGTTTTCAAATCAACCTTCAAAGTCTAATGTAATAAAATGAAATGATATGCCAATTTCACTAGATGAACGTAAATACTTTTATTCCAATTCATCATCTAAGGAATAACACAATTTCCTTTTCTCAAGTATTCTCAACAATTTAGTCATTTCAAGACTATATCAACATTTTGAATAACCATTTCTAAAATGAACAACAATTCTCATAATCTACAAAATTAATCATTTATACAAATATAAATAAGAAGTTTTCTAAAGACCATCTATTTCGACACACAAAAATAAATATAACAATATTACGGAAGGATTTTCAATCTCTTTTAAAATTCCCAATTTCTAGGTTTTCTCACCAAACTACACAGCTCAAATCTTTTGAAAGAAAACTCTCGAAAATCATATTTTCTTCAATCAACAAAGATCAAAACCCATAAGATTATTTTAAAAGAACAAGAGACAAACCCGCTTTCAAAATCGCTCAACTTCTTAAATCAAAATAAATTTTCAGAAACTATCAAAGGATGATTTCGAAAATCATCTAGATCTTGCAAAAATATATATATAACTCAGAGAAAATCCCTACCTCAAGTTTTGACGAGAATCTGAGATGAAACCCCAAAATCTACGGTGTCGAAACTCGATCTCCACCACACACAATGAAGCCCTCGAGGTGATAACCAACTTTGGTGAAGAACTTAGGCCTAAATCCCAATGGATTTGGAGAAATCAAAGAGAGAAGATGACTTCTAGAGAGAGAAGCTCTAGATCTGAAAATTTGAAGAGTTTTAGAGAGAGAGGGGGCTGCAAAAAGTGATATGAAACCCTAATTTATGGACTGATATAACAAGGTCGCTCGAGCGTGAAATACACTTTTCCGTAAGCAATTTCGAATGCATTTAGCATTTTTTGTTTCGGCAAGCTCGACCGCCGAAGTTGACTGGGTCAAAATCGGGATCGCCACAGTTGAGAAGCAAAGTGGCTATGTCATTAAAGCCTTGAGATCCGATAGAGGAGGCAAGTTCACATCAAATAAATTTAAAGTGTTTTGTGAAGCTAATGGAATTCGTCATCCTTTAACAGTTCCAAGATCGCCACAACAAAATGGTGTTGCCGAGAGAAAAAAATTTTCAATCCTTGACATGGCAAGAAGCAGGTTGAAGAGTAAGAGAATGCCAAAAGAATTTTGGGTAGGGGCTATGGATTGTGCAGTTTATTTGTCAAATCGATGTCCTACAAGAAGTGTATAGAACATGGCACCACAACAAGCTTGGAGTGAAATGAAGCCCAATGTCTCACATTTGTGTGTATTTGGAAGCATTGCATATGCTCATGGAGATTGTTACGCCCCAATTTTAATTACATAGAAACATTACCAAAAGCCTGAAATTTAGGTCCATTTTTTTAAAAATTAAAAATATCTATTATCCTTGAGTAATAGAAACATAATAGTACATGTCTTCTCTCATGATGAATACAATAACAATAATAAAAATACATGCCAAGCTCCTGCTACCGAGTTACAAATAAACAATTACAAACATCAAAGTACAAAGAGATTACACACAAGGTATACATGAACTTCCTACTCCTTCAACCAATCAATCTGAAATCTCTTCCTGTAAAAAAAATGAAACAACAAGGGGTAAGCACAATTGCTCAGTAGGAATCTCACAGTTCTAAAACAATAACCATCGTATAGATAGAAATGATCATGCATGCAGGGTGACACCATATAGTAAAGTAATGTTTTGTAATTTCAAAATACCATACGTAGAGTACCTTTTTCTCAAAATGTATTTGACCATTGTAAAGAAAACCTTCAACCATCAAAACTATCCATTTTCATCAGAAAAACAGAAAATCCTTTTTGAAAATAAACATATTTAAGGAACAACATCATTTTAAATTTATTAACCCATTCCATAATATTCCTCATTTAATTTCCATCTCAACATTCCTCTTTTCATTCCCATTCTCCCATTTTTCTAGTTGCATTTATTATAATGTCATAACCTCAAGTTCAAGTTCCCTTAACACTCCAAACATCCCACGTACATGCTATTCCCGTCAATCTATTCATATTTGTTGTAGCTCTTCGATGTAAAAATCCAAATGTCTTTTATAGTCAATAATTGTTATCCTACACCCAACTCCTACTTATCTAACAACTACATTACATCCACACTTGCATTATCAGCTATAATTCGACATATCACAACTACATCATATCCACATGTGTGTCATCAATCATAATTCAACATATCACAAGGATAATAAACCCTTTTTAATTCAATTTCTCAATTAATCACAAAACAAAACTCTTAATTTTTTCTTATAGATGCAAACAATCAGGTGAGTTCTTTATAACTAACCCCTCAACCAATTACCATTTCATTATTCATTCTTTTCAAATAATTCCCATAGGCATTTCCATTCCATACCAATTTACACATCAAATGGTAATTTCACAAGTTCATTACAAGTCACATATATCATCACCGACCTCAACACACTTCACAACACATTCCACCTTTTGCCGACTTGATACGGCAGGATAGCGGGCACCCAATTCATAGCACATTCCACCTTTTGCCGGCTATTATACGGCAGGAAGTGAACTCCCAAAAATCATTTTCTCAAAAATCATATCTTTTCCGAAAACCATTTTCAACCTTTTAAAAACCATCCCTCACATTTGCCGGCTATTATACGGTAGGACGTGGGCACCCAAAACATTTTTGAAAACCATCCGTTTTTTCCACTTTTGCTGGCTACAATACGACAGGACTATGTAGACACCCAAAAATCATTTTTCCACTTTCACCAACTACAATACGGCAGGACTATGTGGACACCCAAAAACACTTTTCCCACATTCGTCTAGCGATAAGCCTAGACAGGGCAATTAGGCACCTTGATTTCAAACCACCCCTACATTTACCGGCTATTATACGGATGGTTGTGGCCATCGAAAAACCATTTTTCAACTCCTCGCGCGGGTACCAACCACAACACAACCCCAACACAACTCAACTCAATTCCATACAGCACAACTCAACCAACTCAACACAACATAGCCCAATACAATTCACATAACACACAACAAGATTCAACACAACCATTTCAACACAAAGTTCATATCATCCATACCGTTAGTAATTTCTTTTCCCCCAAGTTTGGTTCACATTATAACATAATTTAAAACATCAACATTATGAGTTCAATCGCAACTTTTACATACATTTCTCAAATTCTTTAAAATTCAATTAAACTTGTACATGTGTAATTTAACACCTCAATTTCATGATTCTTCTATTAATTGAAGCAAAACCATTAACCATCTTTATAAGCCAAACTAGGGTTTTTAAGAGAAATTAAATCTTTTCACAAAAAAAAAAAAAAATTCCAATCCTTTTATAAAAAAAAAAAAAAAAAAAAACACATTTTATTCCAACCCTTCTATTATTTTTACACCAAAACTCATGACCTAAGATAATAACCAACAATTAAATCCAACTCTCTTCAAACCTTAACCCCCAATCTCATGATTCATCACAACATGCATAAAAATGTGAACTTTTGTATTTATATAAAGAAAATACCACAAATCTATCCATAAACAAGGGTATTGAAAGAGAACTAGAAACCCCTACCTCTTGAAGCCAAGAGATGACGACCCAAACATCCATGGCGACGAAACCACGAACTCTTCAGACCAAAAGGATGCACTTGACCAGATCTACACTTTTCCTCAAAGGACTATGGTAAAAAGATCACTCTAGGTGAGTAGATCTGGGGATCTTAGTGCCAAAAGCTTGAGTTTAGAGAGAGAGAAGAGAACTCACGGTTTGAGAGAGAGGAAAGGGAAGAAAAAGTGAAATAAAATATGTTTGGAGCTTATTTATAGTAGCAAGATAATAATAGAATAATAGCCCCAAAGTCAAATGAAAGGAACAAGTCAAAACTCCCAAAGAATAGGGCTTAAACCAGCCCAAAAATCTAAAAAAAAACACGCAGGGGTTGACCCTTTGGGCAGGGGGGTCGACCCTTTATGTAAAAAAGGCAATCTAGTACAAGCAAGGGGGTCGACCCTTAGACAGGAGGGGGTCGACCCTATTTTCCAACAACTAACACAGAAATTCTGCAACATAAGAGGGTCGGCCCTCCCCAGACCGGTGTCTACCCTATTTTCTAGCAACATCTCCAGAAACTTCACCAACAGGTAAGGGTCGACCCTTAGGAAGGCTAGTGTCGACCCGAAGGCAAAATTTCTAAGTTTTCAAGGAACTTTTGACAAGAACAAACACGAACGAACAAACCTAATGAGTTTAAATCAGATTGTACTCCTTCAAAACCAATAAACAACAACACCAAAGACTCCCAAGATAAAAATAAGGATATTAAACACACTCTCCAAAGGATTAAAGGATGCGGGCATTACAGAGATCAATAAAGGTCCAAGTTGGATTCTAAAAGTGAGAAATACATTTTCACCGGGTATGATTCAAGTTCAAAAAGCTACAAGCTCTACAATCCTATTACGAGGAAGGTCATCATCAGCAGAGATATGGAGTTTGATGAGGACAACACATATGATTAGAATACTCAAGAAGAAGAAAGTTATGATTTCTTTCCCATTTTTGAAGAAGAGCAATCACTTTCTGAGTTTCCAGAAGAGCTTATTACACCTCCAGTATCTCCTCCTCATCATCACGAACCGTCATCATCAGAAGGAAGCTCAAGTGAGAGAAGGCCTGAATGCGGAGCCTCGATGAACTCTATGAGGTAACTGAACCTATGGATTTGTTTTGTTTTTTTGTTGATAGTAAATCTTTGCAATTTGAAGACGCTAGACAATATGAGAAGTGGAGAATTTCCATGGATGAGGAGATGAATGCCATTAACAAGAAAAACACATGGGAGCTCACTACTCTTCTAAAAGACAAAAAGCCATTGCATGAAGTGGGTATACAAGGAAAAAAAGAATGAAAAAAGAGAGGTAGAAAGATACAAAGCAAGATTAGTGGCAAAATGTTATAGTCAACGTGATGGGATTAACTACGATGAGGTATTTGCCCCTGTTGCCCGTTTAGAAATTGTAAGGTTGTTGATTTCTCTTGTGACCAACAGTAATTGGAAAATTTATCAAATGGATGTCAAGTCTGCTTTTTTGAATGCATTTGTTGAGAAAGAAATGTACATCAATCAACCTATGGGGTATGTGATCACAGGCCAGGAATATAAGGTTTTCAAGCTAAAGAAAGCATTATATGGGTTGAAACAAGCACTAAGAGTATAGAATACTCGAATTGACAAGTATTTTCATATTGGATGGTTTCACTAAATGTCCATATGAGCATGCTCTTTACTCTAAAGTGCATGGAAATGGAGATGTCTTAGTCGTTTGCTTGTATGTGGATGATCTTATTTTTACAAGAAACAATCCAAGCATGTTTGAGGAATTCAAGAAAGCAATGATTCGAGAATTTGAGATGATTGATTTTGAACTCATGGCGTACTACCTTGGCATTGAAGTCAAGCAGATGGAGAATGGCATATTTCTTTCTCAAGAAGGATATGCGAAAGAAATACTCAAGAAATTCAAGATGATTGATTGCAAGCCTATTACCACCCCCATGGAATGTGGAGTCAAGCTAACAAGGCATGAAGATGGAGAAAAGATTGATGCAACTCTTTTCAAGAGTCTAATTGGAAGTTTACGGTACTTGACTTGCACAAGATCGGATATTATTTTTGGAGTTGGGTTGGTAAGTCACTTTATGGAAGCACCCACAATGACTCACTTTACGGCTGTAAAAAGAATTATTTGTTATGTTAAAGGAACAATTGATTTTGGCTCAAATGAATACAAGCTTGTTGGCTATTGTGATAGTGATTGGGCTGGAAACTTGGATTATAGAAAAAGCACTACTGGCTTTGTGTTTTTCTTGGGAAATACAACTTTAACTTGGAGTTCAAAGAAACAACCAACAGTAACACTTTCTACTTGTGAAGCTAAGTACGTTGCTGCTACATCATGCACTTGTCATGCAATTTGGCTGAGGAATTTGATGAAGGATTTGCAATTTGCACAAGAGGAAGCGACAGAGATCTTGGTTGATAGCCAGTCAACAATTGCCTTGGCCAAGAACCCAATGTTTCATGATCGAAGTAAGCATATTGATACAAGGTATCATTTTGTTAGAGAATGCATTGCGAAGAAAGAGGTACAACTCAAGTTTTTGAAATCTCATGATCAAATTGCTGACATATTCACAAAGCCCCTCAAGTTTGAAGACTTCGCCAAGTTTCGGACCTTGCTCGAAGTTGTTAAAAGTCAAGTTTAAAGGGGGGTGTTGAAATAATAAACATGATCAACAATTGCCTTGGCCAAGAACCCAATGTTTCATGATCGAAGTAAGCATATTGATACAAGGTATCATTTTGTTAGAGAATGCATTGCGAAGAAAGAGGTACAACTCAAGTTTTTGAAATCTCATGATCAAATTGCTGACATATTCACAAAGCCCCTCAAGTATGAAGACTTCACCAAGTTTCGGACCTTGCTCGGAGTTATTAAAAGTCAAGTTTAAAGGGGGTTGTTGAAATAATAAACATAATTTTAGTTCAATTAATTTACACATTTTCTAGAAGTATCTATTTATATTTTATTCATGTATTGTCAATGTTCATGTATTTTTGAGATTCATGTATTCCTAGGATGAATGTATCTAGGAAGATTCATATATGGTACATTGGATGTAGAAGATGTATTGGTCTCTTTGCTTGTTCATTAGAGACTATAAATAATTCATGTACCTAAGTGTTTTAAGTAAGTGGAATCAAAATATTTTAGTATTAATAATTCATCTTCCCTCTTTCAATTCTCCAACCTTTGTGTGATCTATTTTATTTCCAACAGTTTCATACACATTTTCCCTTTCTTTCCAAATCCCTTCTTAAATCTCCCAACCAAACACAACATTAGTATTGTTTGCAGATCGTACTTCTATTTTTTGTTTTTGTTGGATACTATTGATGGGTTTAGCTGATTTTGCATTTTTGATTTCATGAGAGATATGTTTATGTGGCCTTTTTTGTAGTTTTGTTTTTTATTAGAGAAAAAAGAAAAGTAATGCTAATCTTTTTTCTTATCTTATTTTTTCAGTCTTAAAACACAAGGTAACAAGACTCACATTAATAAATGCACATGAGATCCACACACTTATGTTTACGAGTGTGAAAATAAAGTAAAATATAAGATTATATGTAATATTTTTAAAAGAAATTATTAATTACAAAATAGTAGTTTTAACAATTTTGGATTTAGGATGTACACTTTCAAAATTCTTGTTATGTGCTACACTTTAAGTAAAACTTGGCCATCGATTTTAATAATTTCAGGATAGTTAACAATATTGATCATACAATCACAAATCAATCAATGTCCAATACAAATAGATATTAGAACTTCAAAAACTAGTCATCTATCTATCAACTAATACAATATGTAATTGCGCATTATATGCATCTGAGAGGAGTCAGTTCCTGTGCATTCGTAATACTAAAGTAAAGCAAACATAGCAAAACGTTGTATGATTACTCATGTATGCCTTTGACCTATGCCTTCCTTTGAACATGATATAAGCTCTTTAATTTTTAGTGTTTTCTGTAAACAACATTTCAGTGTTACTTTCAAAAATTAATTTCAGACTGATGAAAAAACTTATAACTTCTTATTTTAATTCTAAATTTGAAAAAGCAGATTGGTACATGCTCAAGCCAATCATTGGCAAAACTAAAGCCCAAACAATGAAAATATTTTTTGCAAGTATCTTTATTTCAGTGCAAAATTTTTAAAATATCATCACTTTTTCCATAGTTTCTTCTTGTAATTGTGATTCTGGAGTACTTTTCAATGAAATCACCTGTTTTAAATTATTATTTTTTTTACAGATTAAAAATACAAATATATATATATATATAAAATCCTCCATGACATCTTCTAGAATCTTAGTATTCTCTTCATATTATATACAATACATATATAAATTTGTATTTTTGTACCGTGGACAGTGTAGCATTATAATCTAGCTCTTCAATATTTTCAATTTGTACTTTAAAAGTAAATTATATAATCTTTAAAATAAAAAAAATAAGCTCCAAGATTATGATTTTTCTTCAAGTAAAATGGCATAATTTTGTTGTAGATCTAGAAAATGGAAGCAAAGACAAAAATTTGAAGCTCCCATTGCAGGTAAGCTCCCAAACCCACTCTTCCAGTTTTGCTTGTCATCTTTGACATTCTTTAGTAGATGGCTATCTCTTTTGCATTCTCTTTTTCACAGGTTTGTATTGGTCAATTTTCTTGCAGACTATAATTTTAAAATTTGGATCTTCATTATGTCACGCCATAAATTTTAATTACTCGAAATCATTACCAAAATCCTTAATTTAGGTCCATTTTTTTTTTCAACTTAATACATATACAAATATCTATTACACTTAAGTAATAGAAATACAGTGATACATATACTCTCTCTCTCAATGAATATTACAATGACAACAATATATGCTAATCTCTTACTGTGCTACAAATAAATAAATACAAATACAAAAATCCATTTCCTTTACATCTACCATGAAGTTATACACAGGACTCAAAAACTCCATAAATCTTCAATCATATAATCCAAACTTTCTTCCTATAAAAAAAATAAAACAACGACGGGGTGAGCATTAATGCCCAGTAGGAATCTCATAGTTCTCAATCAATAACTAACACAGATAGAAATGATCATGCATGTAGGGTGATACCATATAGTAGGGTGACATTTTATAATATCAAAATATCATAAGTAAGTGCCTTTTTCTCAAAAACTATTTAAAGATTTTTAAGAAAAACCTTCATCCATTAAAGTCATCCCTTAACTTTAGAAAACCATAAATCCTTGTGAAACAAACATGTTTAAGAAACAACATCATTTAAAAATTATTAACCAATTCCAAAAATATTCCCCATTTCATTTCCATTTTTCCCTTATACTATTTCCAATCACTATAACTCCATAATGTCATGATCCAAATTCCTTTATGTTCAAAAAGACAATCCTCATACACTCAACTCCAACTTGCCCAACAATTACCTCACATTAATGTTTGCATCACCAAATAGAATACAAGCAGCTTACAAATCATATTCAATCATGCAATGCAATAACATGAACATAAAGAACGACAAGAGCAGATCAAGAATCTAACCTTAGAACACGGATCTAACGGTTCGATCTCTAGGGATCAAGCTTGGAAGTCTACCTCCTCTCAAGAACTCCTCTCCCTCTTCTAGAGCTTCTCTCTCTACTCTCCAAAACAAGTATAGGAACAAATGAGGGGTTTCTCTCTCTGCCGGCTAACTTAGTTCTCAACTCGGACACGTGGCAACGACTGGTTGGTTCTCCTCAAAAAGTGATAGATTGACAAGACAAGACTATGACAAAGCGTATCTAACAAGCTATATACTCGGTATGGCACTCCGGCAAGTGGTGACATCGGCTAAGGACAAAGCTTCGGCAACTAAGGTGACAATGACCTCGGCTAGGAAGGACAACACTTGACTAAGCTGTGCCACACCTTGGCCTAGATGTGCCACACCTCGGTTTAGGTCATACCTCTCCAGGACAGGGTCACTCAGGTGCAAAGGTAACATCTCGGCCTAGATAATACCCATCACGGCCTTGGTGATTCACACCTCGGCCTAGATAATGACATCTCGGCCAATATGTCATGGCGAAGGTGGAGGTCAAACAAAGTGGTTCCAAGACAATTCTAGACTGAAGGTGACCTCGGTTTGGAATGATCTAGGCTTAACATAACCTAGGCTTGGCATGACTTTGACTAAACATAACTTAGGCTCGGGGTACCAAGGAAGGAACAAAGCAAGCACACAACACTTAGACAAATCACATAGACATCAAAACAAGGCATGGATCTTACTTAGGCAAAACAAGTCATAATCATGCAAATGCAAGCTTAACGGATCATAATCATACCAATGTTCATGAACATGACTACAACATAAATGTGGGTTATTACAACGTGGGCACCCAAAACATTTTCGAAAACCATCCGTTTTTTCCACTTTTGCTAGCTACAATACGACAGGACTATGTGGACACCCAAAAATCTTTTTCCCACTTTCGCCGACTACAATACGGCAAGACTATGTAGACACCCAAAAACACTTTTCCCACATTCGTCTAGCGATAAGCCTAGATAGGGCGATTAGGCACCTTGATTTCAAACAACCCCCCATTTACCGGCTATTATACGGATGGTTGTGGCCACCGAAAACCAATTTTTCAACTCCCCGCGCGGGTACCAACCACAACACAACCCCAACACAACTCAACTCAATTCCACACAACACATATAGCGACCCCGGTTTTTTTCCATTTGATTGTTGTATAATTGTTGTTGTCGTCGTTTATTCTCTCATTGGGTGTGATAGGATGTGTTGGGCAGGTTTGTTTTAGGTTGGTTGGGTTCGTAAACCAAGTGTTGCTGTCCAGTTTTTGAGTTGGTCGCTCGAGCCAGGGATTTGTCGCTCGAGCGAGGGTTGTATTTTGTGTTTTCTGGCTCAATCTAGCTTTGCTTCGCTCGAGCGAGCGAGGTGTATGTTTTCGAGTTCCTAGTTCGAGCGAGCATTCTGTCGCTCGAGCGTGCTCCAGGGTTGTAGACCTGAAGCATTGCATTCTTGGCTCGATCGAGCTTTTCTTCGCTTGAGCGAGGTTTTCGTGTGTCTGGTCGCTCGAGCGACCAAGTCTTCGCTCGAGCGAGCCTGTCAGGTTTAAATAGGCAGCAACGTGTTTCAGATCAGTTTTTCATACACTTTCAGATTCCAAAACCCTAGTTACGAGTTCTCTCTCCCTCTACACACCTTCTCTCTTAGGATTGATCTACTTAGAGTGAGTTTCTACCTTAGATCCTTTATTAAAAAGATAGTGTGAGTCGAGGGCTTCCATTTAATCTGAACATTTAGTGATTTGGAGCACATTGGAATTTGGGTATTCATCTTTGTCTTCTCCATTCGGGTTATTTTCTTCGAGGTAGGGATTTCCTACTCCATTTTATAAGTTTTGTTCTAAGTTTTGGTATATTGATATGTTGGGGTTACTTTGATAATTTTGGGAAAAACCCTAGTTGTATTAATTAACTAATTTGTATAATTAATTTAAGGGAATTGGGGAAATTGGTTTAATTCATGAAATTGAGGAATTCATTGATTAAATGGCGTAGTTGGATCATTTAAATCACTCGCCTATTGAATTGTTGATATATTTATTTCCAAATCTAGAAATAAATATACCAACAATTCAATAGACGAGTGATTTACATTATCCAACTACACCATTTAATCAATAAATTCCCCAATTTCATGAATTTAACCAAATTCCCCAATTCCCTTAAATTAATTATACAAATTAATTAATTAACACAACT
>NW_021026094.1:357955-374564 GCF_004153795.1 Camellia sinensis
GCAAATCAAAGGATGATTTCAAAAATCATCTAGATCTTGCAAATATATATATATATATATATAACTCAAAGAAAATCCCTACCTCAAGTATTGAAGAAGAATAGAGATGAAACCCCAAAATCAACAACGTCGAAACACGATCTTTATCGCACACAACGAAGCCCTCGAGGAGCTAACCAACTTTGATGAAGAACTTAGGTCCAAATCCCAAAGGATTTGAAGAAATCAAAGATCTTGTGAGGTTTTTGGTAGGAAATGTAGAGAGAAGGGAGAGGAAATGTTTTTAGAGAGAGAGAGATATACAAAAGTGATTCAACTTCAGCCCAAAGAGAGAATAAAAGGGAAAAAATTTCGGATCTTACCAACCCATCGCACCTCACTCCCGCACCTGCCTTTTTAGTAGTGTGCAAGCTGTGCTCTGCCCTGAAATCTGCACGTGCGTCTTGCTCTCTAGCTCGAGCGGACAAGCAACTTCGAATGCATTTTGCATTTTTGTTTTGGGGGCGCTGCCCCTCAACCCCGCTAGGGCGCTGCCCTAAGACCTGCTAAGGGGCGCTACCCTTGGACCCGCCAAGGGGCGCTGCCCCCTGGACCCTCGCGAGCTGACCGGGCAACTCGACCCCCGACATACTCAGCGAAGTGGCAAAACTGGGATCGCTACATTGGAAATAGGAACCTACTATTCAAATAATGAACACTGTTTAGTCCAAAAACTAAACAATGGATATTGTAACATAAACTTCGAAATGTGTTGAAGCACTTCATTTTTTGAAATTTTTGTCTACAACCACCAACTTGCATGTTTGCATCATATTAATTGTGTTGTGGATGCTATTTTTTTGGTGCTATTGAGAGCCAAGCAACCGTTTTCCTATATGGAGCTTTTTAGTATCATCTTGTTGAGAAAGTGTTTCGCCTTTCTTATATCATCATAGATGAAGAACTATTTCACTAGCACAAGCTTCATCTCATAGAGTACAATAGGGATCGAAAAGGCATTGGATGACCATAAATTAAGAAAATATGAATGTTAATATGATTACGAATTATGATTTAATGGGATTGTTAGAATTTACCACTCACCTACTACCTCCACTACACACTCCACTACCATCCACCTCCACTATCACACACTCCACTACCATCCACCTCCACTATCACACACTCCACTACCATCCACCTCCACTATCACACACTCCACTACCATCCACCTCCACTATCACACACTCCACTACCATCCACCTCCACTATCACACACTCCACTACCATCCACCTCCACTATCACACACTCCACTACCATCCACCTCCACTATCACACACTCCACTACCATCTTCTCCTCTATATATAGGAATTGTAATATACAGAATAACGACAATCAATTGTAATATATCTACATCAATCAATAATACATACATAAATTACATAAATTCTTACACAACACTTTTCAAGAGTCTAGTTGAAAGTTTACGATACTTGACTTGCACAAGACCAGATGTTCTTTTTGGTGTTGGATTGGTAAGTTGCTTTGTGGAAGCACCCACAATAACTCACTTTAAGGATGCAAAAAGAATTATTCTTTATGTTAAAGGAACATGATTTTGGTTTGTCTTATTCATCTTCAAATGAATTCAAGCTTTTTGGTTATTGTGATAGTGATTCTGGAATCTTGGATCATAGAAAGAGCATTATTGGCTTTGTGTTTTTCTTGGGAGATACAACTTTTACTTGGAGTTCAAAGAAGCAACCGATAGTAGCACTTTCTACGTGTGAAGCTGAGTATGTTGATGCTGCATCATGCAATTTGGCTAAGGAATTTGATGATGGATTTGAACTTAGCACAAAAGGTAGCAACAAAGATCTTGGTTGATAACAAGTCTGCAATCGCTTTGGCCAAGAACCCAGTGTTTCGATGATCGAAGTAAACATATTAATACAAGGTATCATTTTCTTAGAGAATGAATTGCAAAAAAGGAGGTGCAACTCAAGTTTGTGAAATCTCGTGATCAAATTGCTAACATATTCACAAAGTTGTTCAAGTATGAAGACTTTATCAAGTTTTGGACTATGCTCGGGTTACTAAAAATCAAGTTTAAAGGGGGGTGTTGAAATAGTTAACATGATTTTAGTTCAATTAATTTACACATTTTCTAGAAGTATCTATTTATATTTTATTCATGTATTGTCAATGTTCATGTATTTTTGAGATTCATGTATTCCTAGGATGAATGTATCTAGGAAGATTCATATATGGTACATTGGATGTAGAAGATGTATTGGTCTCTTTGCTTGTTCATTAGAGACTATAAATAATTCATGTACCTAAGTGTTTTAAGTAAGTGGAATCAAAATATTTTAGTATTAATAATTCATCTTCCCTCTTTCAATTCTCCAACCTTTGTGTGATCTATTTTATTTCCAACAGTTTCATACACATTTTCCCTTTCTTTCCAAATCCCTTCTTAAATCTCCCAACCAAACACAACATTAGTATTGTTTGCAGATCGTACTTCTATTTTTTGTTTTTGTTGGATACTATTGATGGGTTTAGCTGATTTTGCATTTTTTATTTCATGAGAGATATGTTTATGTGGTATTTTTTTTATTTTTGTTTTTTATTAGAGAAAAAAGAAAAGTAATGCTAATCTTTTTTCTTATCTTATTTTTTCAATCTTAAAACACAAGGTAACAAGACTCACATTAATAAATGCACACGAGATCCACACACTTATGTTTACGAGTGTGAAAATAAAGTAAAATATAAGATTATATGTAATATTTTTAAAAGAAATTATTAATTACAAAATAGTAGTTTTAACAATTTTGGATTTAGGATGTACACTTTCAAAATTCTTGTTATGTGCTATACTTTAAGTAAAACTTGGCCATCGATTTTAATAATTTCAAGATAGTTAACAATATTGATCATACAATCACAAATCGATCAATGTCCAATACACATAGATATTAGAACTTCAAAAACTAGTCATCTATCTATCAACTAATACAATATGTAATTGCGCATTATATGCATCTGCGAGGAGTCAGTTCCTGTGCATTCGCAATACTAAAGTAAAGAAAACATAGCAAAACGTTGTATGATTACTCATGTATGCCTTTGACCTATGCCTTCCTTTGAAGATGATATAAGCTCTTTAGTGTTTTCTGTAAACAACATTTCAGTGTTACTTTCAAAAATTAATTTTAGACTGATGAAAAAACTTATAACTTCTTATTTTAATTCTAAATTTGAAAAAGCAGATTGGTACATGCTCAAGCCAATCATTGGCAAAACTAAAGCCCAAACAATGAAAAATATTTTTTGGAAGTATCTTTATTTCAGTACAAAATTTTTAAAATATCATCACTTTTTCCTTAGTTTCTTCTTGTAATTGTGATTCTGGTGTACTTTTTAATGAAATCACCTGTTTTAAATTATTATTATTTTTTTTACAGATTAAAAATACAAATATATATATATATATATATATAAAATCCTCCTCCATGACATCTTCTAGAATCTTAGTATTCTCTTCGTATTATATACAATACATATATAAATTTGTATTTTTGTACCGTGGACAATGTAACATTATAATCTAGCTCTTCAATATTTTCAATTTGTACTTCAAAAGTAAATTATATAATCTTTAAAATAAAAAAATAAGCTCCAAGATTATGATTTTTCTTCAAGTAAAATGGCATAATTTTGTTGTAGATCTAGAACATGGAAGCAAAGACAAAAATTTGAAGCTTCCATTGCAGGTAAGCTCCCAAACCCACTCTTCTAGTTTTGCTTGTCATCTTTGACATTCTTTAATAGATGGCTATCTCTTTTGCATTCTCTCTTTCACAGGTTTGTATTGGTCAATTTTCTTGCAGACTATAATTTTAAAATTTGGATCTTCATTATGTCACGCCCTAAATTTTAATTACTCGAAATCATTACCAAAATCCTTAATTTAGGTCCATTTTTTTTTTCAACTTAATACATATACAAATATCTATTACACTTAAGTAATAGAAATACAATGATACATATACTCTCTCTCTCAATGAATATTACAATGACAACAATATATGCCAATCTCACTGCAGGAAATATAGAATTTAACGGTGTTTATTTAGCGACGTTTTTATAAACACAACTATTTCTAACCTTTAACGACGTTTTATAAATGTCGCATTTTATTTTGATTAAAACGGTACCGTTTAAGGAATAGAAGTCGTTTTTAAAACGCATTCACGTGTGTTACAATAATATTCCTCCCCTTCTCTCTGTAGCTCTGTGAGAATCAGAACCCTTTTCTCTCTCTCTCTCTGCGACCTCATTTTGAATCTGGAAAACATTCAGAGTCAGAGAAACCAATCCCTCAAATATCACTCACTCACTCGATCGCTCTCTCTCTCTCTAAACCCTTCAGTCTCAGAGATTACGATTCAACCTTCTGCGGCTCGGTTTCATCTTAGATCCAATCTCAGAGTGATTTTCAACTTCAAAGTTCTCTCTCTCTCTTGATTTCGAAGCTCCACCGCCACCACCATTTGCATCGTTGACTATGGTGAGCACTACCGTCTACAATCTCAATTTCGTTTTCTCTCTCTCTCTCTCTCTCTCTCTCTCAAGCTCTTCATTCCGTCGATTCTTCTCCTAGGGTTTACATATGTTTAAGATTTCAGATCTGAGTTTTCTCATTCAAAAATATATGTTTGAGATCTGGGATTTCTCATTCAAAAATATGTTTGAGATTTGAAATTTCTTATTCAAAAACATATGTTTCAGATCTGAGATTTTTCATTCAAAAAATATGTTTATGATTTGAAAAAAATTTTCCCATCTGTTTGTATTTTCACTACTTTTTTGATGTCATTGGAGTCAATTTGTTTTTTGTTTTTTTTTTCTTTCCCGGTTAAATGTGTTGTATTTTGTATTGCACTCTTTTCTTGCCTTGGATTTGTGGTGTTTTGGTTGACTTTGTATTGAGAATGTATTCGAGCGATGTGTGATAATCTATTTTAAATTAATTCTTGTTTTTTCTTTGAATGCAGAGACTACAAATAAAAAATAAAATAAGAATCTCGTTGTTAAAGTAAAGTTTAGAACTTGAAATTTTTATGTTGAATGTACTTCTTTTTTAATTTGTATCAGAACTGAGTGCAGAGTTGTTTGTAACGATTAATTTGTTTGTTAGGAGCAATAATCTATGGAGATTTAGTTTAGAATTTTAATTGACATGGTTTTAATATGAATCAGTTCAGAAAAATACTCTTTTAAGTGGGCTACCTTGTTAGAGACTCTGTATTTACGTGGACGATAGTTGTGCAAATAATGGGAGCAATATCATGGCTGGTCTTCACAGCATATTGTTTGCCATGATATGAGCAAGTAGCTGTTTACTACAATGCATACTATTACTAGAGAAAGGGACTTTGCAGTGACTATATAAAGGCTACCTTTGTCTTGGGGATCACTAATTGGTTATTGTCATGAGTTCTTGTGACTGCATTGTAGTGTAGTAGGTTCTCCATTGTCTTAGGGATCATACTAGTGTAGGAACTCCATTGTCCCAGCTTTGAATTACTACCTACGAGCAGTTCAAATGGCATGACAGTTGTTTTGTTACCTTTTTAAAAAAATAAAAAATAAAAAATGATTGACGTTAGTTTTTTCTCAAAGATGAGCATTTTAGAATTATATTTGAAATCTAATTTGAAACAGTGATTGGTTATCTAATTAGAAATAGGGAAATCTGACAAGATCGATGCCTGTTAACAATTTCACCGTATTTGCAGCCAATAAAATAAAGTTAATAGCACCATATTTGCTAATAGTGGGCATTTGGTACAACTTTCATCCATATTTGGTCTCCATTTTAGGAATGTAACATTAGTTCTTTCATTCTTTTTCTTGAAACTGAATTTCATTTATATTTCTTAATACTATACCATATCTCAAGGTCTTGTTACAACTTTTAAATGGACTTGTTATTGTGTCTACATCGTTTTGGGCCAAGTAAGTACCAATGCTGTTTTGAAACTATGTTAGTGAAAAGATCCAATGGGCTCAATGTGAAGACTGTTTTAAGTCGCGCAAAGTTCCTGCCGATGCTTTTCTTTCCTCAAGATGGACCTATTCTGAAAACTGGTGGGATCTAGAAAGGTAAAATTGGTATCCATTTCTGCTTCTGAATCCTGGACTTTTTGTTCCTATATACAAATTTTTGTTTTTGTTTTTGTTTTGAGCTATGTTGTTGATTGCATTCAAAACGAGCAATGAAGCCAATATATGTTCCTCATCTCATTGAGGGATGTAAATGTGGATATAGGGCAGGTGCTCTTGCTCCCAAATGGTTTTATAGCATCATGTAATGATTGTGCTTTATGTTTCAAGGCTTTGTGATGTGATTCCAAGGGTTGCCACACTTATCTGAATGGTTCGTATGACAGGCTGTAATGCTTGTATCACTTTATGAAGTTGTACTTTCTTGAGTGCTCGACTTTCAATATGATAAAGAATTTCTCTTTATATAGTAAAGTGGAGATACATTTCTCAATATGAACTTGTACTTTCAATATGAAATTTATATAGATAGATGCATTTATATGTTGCTACATTTATAACTCTCTGTTTGAATTGTTTGGATTGGGGAATGAGAAAATAAAAGAAATGATTGAACTTTCTATTTTATGTGCTTTGGTGCTTTTGTTTTGATGAATACGAAAGGAGTATGTGATATATTTATTTTTTTCTTTATATTTTAGTGGGTAATCTTTTGTATTAAAAAGTAATCAATCAGTTTATTTTTCACCCAATTTCGTTGTTTTTGGTGATAAATGAAATCCATAATTGATCATTTTCTCTCTATTTTTCATGAGAGA
Source organism: Camellia sinensis (assembly GCF_004153795.1). Lineage (NCBI taxonomy): Eukaryota > Viridiplantae > Streptophyta > Magnoliopsida > Ericales > Theaceae > Camellia > Camellia sinensis. The sequence goes on from NW_021026094.1 coordinate 364,833, forward strand.
AGAGTTTTTGTTTTTGTTTGTTTGTTTCTTATCAATTTCTCAACAAATCAATCAATTCAAACAAAGACTGTTAATGGGAATATCTATTTCTCTCTCCCCTCTGTCTTACTCTCTCCTCTGATTTGTAAAAGTAAGTCAAGTTCTAAATACTGTATGGTGTTTGATGTAGGTGTGTAGGGACAGGGCAAAACCCACAAAATACACAAAGGACAGTCGCTATTGTGGTGGGAGGAGTGGCTGGTTTTGGGCTTGGAATTGCCTGTTTGTTGTTTCTAAAATCAGCTTTTAAGAAGCGAGAAAACAAGTATGGAGGATGATGATGAGGTTAGTTTCCAACCTTCTACTACTCTGTTTTCTGCTTTTTTTTCTCTGTTTTTTTAATTTTCAAAATGAAAATATTCCTCTTGCTATGAAGAATTTATTAAATTTTTTGTTTACAGTTTGGTATTTTGTGTGTGTGTGTATGTGTGTGTGTGTTGTGTGTGTGCAGGGTGAGACTACTACTATTATGTGCAGCGTTTTAATGCTATAGCGTCATAAAATAGAAACCAAATAAATAAAAAATGTAGGACTACAAATAATCAGATTTCAAAATCCTGCTTTTGGACTCCCACATACTATTATTTTGTTTGTTGCCCACTGATACTATATATATGTTGCCCACTGATACTATATTTCTTGACAGATTGATCGTATTGCTCGTGTTGCATTTGAGACTATTCGGAAGCGGGGTACGAAACTCTGTTCTGTTGATAAAGCAAATGATTATAGGTATTCAAAATGTATTATGTAGAAATGAATCCAATTTAACCGTCTTAAAGAAGTTTCTCATCATTAAAAAGAATATATATATATATATATATATAAGCTTGGAATTGCCTGTTTGTTGTTTCTAAAATCAGCTTTTAAGAAGCGAGAAAACAAGTATGGAGGATGATGATGAGGTTAGTTTCCAACCTTCTACTACTCTGTTTTCTGCTTTTTTTTCTCTGTTTCTTTAATTTTCAAAATGAAAATATTCCTCTTGCTATGAAGAATTTATTAAATTTTTTGTTTACAGTTTGGTATTTTGTGTGTGTGTGTGTGTGTAGGACTACAAATAATCAGATTTCAAAATCCTGCTTTTGGACTCCCACATACTATTATTTTGTTTGTTGCCCACTGATACTATATTTCTTGACAGATTGATCGCATTGCTCGTGTTGCATTTGAGACTATTCGGAAGCGGGGTACGAAACTCTATTCTGTTGATAAAGCAAATGATTATAGGTATTCAAAATGTATTATGTAGAAATGAATCCAATTTGACTGTCTTAAAGAAGTTTCTTGTCATTAAAAAGAATATATATATATACATATATATATAAAGAAATATCAATGTAGAGAGGGGCAATAGTGTAGTGTACAAGAAACTATGACAGGGAACCTGCAGGTAGATGCTGCTAGTATCAAACAGTGCATAGAATGCCCTTGATTTGAGTCTAAATTTCTGCCCTTTGTTCTTCTTGATGAGATATTTAAGGAAAATGATAGGAAAAATAGAGTTTGAATGCTACATTCTTTCCACACAAAAAAAGAAAAAATAAATAAAAATAAGAAGATTATTTTGCTGAATGGTTGTAATAGGTTCAGTTGAGTAGAGGTTATACTTGTATTATTGTCCTTGTGTATGCCAATTAGTTTTGTTGCTGAAATAACTCTCTTCTCTGTTTACTATATCTTTTACAATCTTTGTTTCCTTATCTTTCTTTCTTTCTTTATGCATTGTGCAGTTATTTTTATACATGTCTGTCTACACATGTGTACGTACCTTTATATAATGATGTGTCACTATTGTACTTTCTATAGCTTTTAAAGATTATGCCTAATTGCTTGTAACACATAAGTAACATTTTTATATTTGTCTACTGTTGCTCTTCTGACTAGCCATCTCCTTTTTGAAAAATACCATCATGCTAGAATATTTACTGAAGCAATGACAAATCCATATTGACCTCATCTTTCTTTTTGAATGATTATGATTGTTTTCTCATATTGCTCCCTGAACTTGATTTCCCCCCTTCTGCTTACAGACCCATGATAAAACTTCCAGCTACATTGGTCTGGTATACTGTTTTGCTTGTTAAATGGATGCATGCAAAAATGGCCTCCACAAAGCTTAACAGTTCTGCACCATTGCATGGTGTTACTCGATTAGCATTGCGCACAAGTACGTTTAACTGCTCTGCAGCTCAAAAACATATTGGATACTTACCAGTTGTCTCCTTGGAAGTAAGTTTCTTAGTTGGGTAGTTCATGATTATCTAACCCTGCTCTCCGTAATAACAATGATGTTGCTCAAGCTCTATAAGAGATTGGAATTCAAATCTAAGCCATTGCATATTTTTTAATATTTCACCTTTTTTTGATTTCTTCCTGTTTCACCTTTTTAAATATTTTTTTTGATTAAAATATAATATTAAAAAAAATTAGTATGTTTTGAATGAATTTTTAATTTTTTTTATAAAAAAACATAAGGAAAAAAAAAAGGGAATCATTATTTTATATAGATGGTTACTTTTTGACTTCGGAGCTAAAATCAACCCTTCCCAAACAGTGTAGTTTACTTAGAATTTTTCATATCTCACCGGTTGGAGTAAATATCGAAACATTGATTTTGGGTGAAGGTTAACAAGTGCTTTCTATACATTGTTTATTAACAAGTGCTTTCTATACCTTGTTTATTATTGAGATTATTGTAAAAAGTGTTTTTAAAATGGTAAAAAAGTTCTGAAATATTTTAAAGGAGTGAAAATGGCGGGTGGCGGATTGATAAAAGTGTCACTAGAATTTGTCATTTTCCTTATCAAAAACCGGTGGTTCGGTTGGCAAATAATGACAGATTTGCCTTGGCGGTTCCGGCGGACTGGCGGTTTATAAAAAATATAATTCAAATTACAAAACTTAAATCAAAGAGTAAAAAAAAGACGTGAGATACCGTGATGTTAAGCATCTTGCGAAGCTTTCTTCTGATGCAACAAGTGTAGCAACAACATAATAATATCAACGACTATGCCATCAGTTCATTACAAGTATCTGTGGAAGCTACAATAATCAAATACAATACATAAAATTAATATCATTCAGGGTTTACAATATATTGAAAATGTTTACTATTAAAAAGTATTTAGATTGAAAAGTGAGCTGATGCAAGTTTGCAACATGGCCAAAAAAAAAAGATTGAAAAGTGAATTTGAATCCAACTTTATTTTGGATTACTGACATCTTGAATTCCCCTCGAGCAGTAATGTAATACTATATTTTAAGGTATAGAACAACAAGCAAACTTAAGTAAAAAAGAATTTTTAGAATATTATAAAACATGATTTAATAGCGGTGCGGGTCGGTGCGGTTTGGAAGAAAAATAAAAACCGGCGGATTGATAAAAGTGTCTCCAGAATTTGCCATTTTTCTTACCAAAAACTGGCGGTTCGATTGGCAAATAATAACGAATTTGCCTTGGCGGTGCGGTTCGGTGCGTTTTCGGCGGTTTCGACGGTTTCGGCGGTATTATGCACACCCCTAATTGTAAAAAGTGTTTTTAAAATGGTAAAAAAGTTCTGAAATCTTTTAAAGGAGTGAAAAGTGTTATGAAATTATTAGTAAAAAGGATATTGCGTTTTAAATTGTTTGCCTGTTTATTTTTTTTATTTTTATTTATTTTTTCCTTAGAACATTTGTTAACAGAACCCATGATTTTTTAGAACACAAGATTCTCCATGCCCAAATCGTTCTACCACATGCATTTCTAGCCATATAAAATTTATGTCTCGAGATTTTTATCAAATCGTTTTGACATATATATGACTAAACATCTTTGTAGTTGTTGAGGTATAGTGGATGTAGTTGGCATTAATTACTCGACCACATATCTAACTTAAATTAAATTTGAATAAAGATATTTTTGTTATATATATTTGTGACCTGTTGCTTTAATTTCTATGAATATGTAAGCGATGGGGCAGCTATCTCTGTTTGTCGTGTTGCTTTTTTATTTTTATTTTATCATAATCAAACCTCAGCTCCACATATATATATTTGTTGTTATTCATGGCTCCACCCACAGGCACATCAGAGCTGCTTTGCTTTCTCTCCTGTGCCCCTCCATCATCAGGTCCCAACTCTTGCCCAAACTTGATGACTTCATGAGGTGTCAGCAATTGGGACAACACACTCATTGACATTCAACAAAAAACCAAAGAGGTGTTTGATTTAGTCATTTTCTTTTTCTTTTTTCACAATGTTGAACTGTTTTTAAGGTACTTGTGTTGCACATTGTTTGTTGTTCATATGGCATTTTTGTCGTCGCTTAACCAAATTGCAAGTATTGAATTGGAGTCAATGTCTGGGGAATTCATGCCTGAATTCTTTAAGCTGGTGTTGGGAACCCTTTCTCTGCCTATCAACTTTCCTGGAACAAATTACCACCGCGGTTTCCAAGTAAACAACTTATTTCTTAAGTACATGTTGCTTTTAAGTCAAGTAAACTAATGATATGTTACAGTTTAATCATCAATTTTTAAAATTTGTGCTTTAGTCTAAATTAATAACGGGAGGAGGGATATTTGGCTCTCGGTTGGTTCATTTCAAAACAAACCAACAACTAACATGAAGGCGTAAATTTGGAAGCGATGTTTTACCGTTTTAAATATTTCTGTATGTATGTTTTGTCTAACTGAAATGTCTCATAGGCAAGAAAACATTGTTTGCATGCTGAGACGACTCATAGAGGAAAGAAGAGCTTGCCAAGAAACCAAACATGACATGCTTGGTCTCCTAATGAATGGGGGTGAAGAAAACAGATATAATCTAACAGATGACGAGAAAATTGATCAAATGATAGCAATTTTGTATTCTGGATACGAGACTGTTATGTAACCAAGTATTCTTAAATATTAATGGTGTATTTTCACACCCTACTGTTATGTAATATTTGTGGATATGTTATTTTGTGGGTAATTGTGATTGGTGAATGGGAAAGTGAATTAATGATGCATTTGCTATTTGAATGTAAGTTATTATTTCATAGGAAAATGATTTGGAGCCCTAAAAATACCCCCCTAATCCCCCTAATTTCCAATTTGGGCAACTTTTTCCTTTTTTTTTTCTTTTTTTACTTGATATGGAAATTAGGGGGATTAGGGGGGGTATTTTTAGAGGGATTAGGGGGGGTATTTTTAGGGGGATGTAGCAAGGCCCTATTTCATATTAGTGTTATTCAGTTTTATTATATGTATTTTTTTAGTTTAATCACATAAATTAGCACAATTTCAAAAAAAAAAAAAGGAGATATCACAGCGTTTTTTTAAAAACGCCACTTAAACCTTAAATATTAACGGTTAGATTTTAAAAAAAGATATGACGGCATTTAAAAAATGTGGCTAAATATCATAATGACGTCATGATATTGTCAAGTAAGACATTTGGCAGTGTTTTTAATATAACGACGTTTTTTAAATATCATAAAGTTATAGCGACGGCCGCGTCCTCGGCGTTTGGTGCTAAGCGACGCAAAAAGAATTAGCGACGTTTTTGACACTTATAGCGGCGTTTTTTAAACGCCGCTAAAAGTTGAATTTCCTGCAGTGTCTCCTACTGTGCTGCAAATAAATAAATACAAATACAAAAATCCATTTCCTTTACATCTACCATGATGTTATACACAGGACTCAAAAACTCCATAAATCTTCAATCATATAATCCAAACTTTCTTCCTATAAAAAAAATAAAACAACGACGGGGTGAGCACTAATGCCCAGTAGGAATCTCATAGTTCTCAATCAATAACTAACACATAGATAGAAATAATCATGCATGCAGGGTGATACCACATAGTAGGGTGACATTTTATAATATCAAAATATCATAAGTAAGTGCTTTTTTCTCAAAAACTATTTAAAGATTTTTAAGAAAAACCTTCTTCCATTAAAGTCATCCCTTAACTTTAGAAAACCATAAATCCTTGTGAAACAAACATGTTTAAGAAACAACATCATTTAAAAATTATAAACCAATTCCCAAAATATTCCCCATTTTATTTCCATTTTTTCCTTATATTATTTCCAATCACTATAACTCCATAATGTCATGATCCAAATTCCTTTATGTTCAAAAAGACAATCCTCATACACTCAACTCCAACTTGCCCAACAATTACCTCACATCAACGTTTGCATCACCAAATAGAATACAAGCATAACATAAGAATAACAATCCCTTTTTAATTCAATTTCTCTATTATTTACAAAACAAAACTCATAATCTTTCATTATAATCACAAGCAATCCATTGAGTGTATCAACACCAATCCTTAATCCAATTACCATTTCATTTTCCATTCTTTCAATTAATTTCATATCAAATACCGGATTCAATCACAAGTCATCTCCATGAGTCACACGCTTTACCGGTCACAAGCCGGAAGGAACGTGGAACCTCAACATACCACACGCTTTATCGGGAGCTACTCCGGAAGGAAGACGGAACCTATCTCAAGCGCCACGCTTTGCCGGCTCAAATACGGCGGGAAACGGACCCCAAGATAACATCATTACAATTAGTTGACAATGCCAACACATCTTCCATTATTTCTGTAACACATTAATTCAATATACCTCCACCATATATTAAAATTTCATTCACATAACAAGTACAAATATGTTCCACGACCTTCTTCATTATCCATTAAATCATTCATTGTTTTGTCACACAAAAATATAACAACACATCCATAGAGGCAAAGACTCATCTTTAAAGTATTCACAATTCTTGGGTTCAAACAATTTTTTCCTTTTCCATATTATCATCAAGTCTTCAAATTCACTTTTTTTTTTTTTAAACACATTGATTATCAATTACTACCCACGGTTATAAATTAAATCTCTAACATGTAATTTTCTTTGATACAACTCCTTCATATAACATCGTCATATTTCACAATCTCCCATTTATCATTATTTACACTCATCTTAACCCAACATAGACTTAATTTCATAAATTTAATGTTGATTGAAGTATCCTCATTTTCCAAAATAAAACTTCATAACTAGAGTTAAATGTAAAGTTGGGCTTTTAGTTTTGAGATATAAAATCACTTTCTAATTACACAATAAAATTCTTAAATCTTCACCTTATCATCTTATCACAAATTCCGTATCATCTTTCAATTTCTCCCCCTCTCCCCCCCCTGGGCCGCAAGTACCAACACAACACTACCCAACACAACACAACTCATCTCAAACTCAACATAACCCAACACAACACACCCAATACAGCTCAACTCAACACAATTCAACATGATTCAAACACAATTCATCATAGTCCAACACAATTCGGTTCAACATCATTCAACACTATTCAATATAAGCCAACACAACTTAATTCAACAACACTATTTACAATTCAACATATTTCAAGATAAATTCTTAAATCCCCTCTCAGCATTCCATAACTAAGTTTATGTCATCTACATCATTAATAAGTCATTTCCCCAATCTTTCTTTCACATTATAGCATGATTTACAATGTTCATAATAAGAGTTCAATCGCTAATTTTTAACATAATTTTGAAACACCTCCAAAATCCAATTAAACTTGTACATATATAATTCAACCTACCAATTTCAAGAATCTACTTTCAATTTGAGCAAAATCATTAATTATCATAATGAATCAACTTAGGGTTTTCAAGAAAAATTAAGATTTTCAACAAAAATTCAAACTTCTTAAACCACTACTTTTAATTCCAATTTCCCTCTTGATTATACACCTAAGGTTCATAATCCACCATATTGACCCAACCATTGAACCCCCAACACTTCAAACCCTAAACCCGCAAATCTCATAATGTACACTATATGCTCAAAAATGTAAGTTTTGTATGTATATAATCAAAATACCACAAATCTATCTATTTATGGAAGTATTGAAGAAGAACTAGGACTCCTACCTCAAGAATCAAGCAAGAGAGCAAAGTTTTGTTGAGATTCCTTGACAAATCTAAATTCCAATCGGTAGAACATGTTGATCTTCATGTGTTCTTCACTTTTTGGTAGAAGATCTTGGCCAAAACTTAGGGAGATGGAAGTTATTTGAGGTCAAAAACCTAGGGTTTTCGGACCTAGGGTGAGAGGAATGAAGAAGGAAAAGGAAAATGCAGAGAATGAGCTAAAAATTACATTTTTAAGCTGCTGAATTCGCGCAGTTAGCTCGAGCGTATCTTTTCACGCTCGAGCGTATCTGCTTCCAACACCTATATGAAAACTTCAAACAGGTATAACTCTCTCATCGGGATTCCGTTCTAGGTTGTTCTTGTGTCCAAATTGAAGCCCCGGAAACAATCTTTCCAATGGTTCCAACCACACATTCAAATTCAAAATATGGAAGGAGAAAAGGGAAAAAAAGTGAAGGTTGGTACAAAACTCAAACTCAAACTTTGGGGCTTTTTATCTAATCTTTCCTATACACCTTGTTAAGGCTTCAATCAAGGTTCCAAACATCAGCCAAGGTTCCTCAATTATAATATTTAAAGTTCACTTGCCAACCCAATATCAAGGGTCCGCCAACATACAAGTTTTAAGGTGACGGGCACCACTATACATCAATCCAGTGTGAATTAAAATCCGAGTCATTACAATCTTCCCACCTTAAGAAATTTCGTTCCTGAAATTGCATCCGTTCTAACAAAAATAGCAACAACCTTATACTTACCAACAACTCCTAGTCCAAAAATAAAGCATGAGAGTACCCATGTATATATATACCAAACCTTAACAACTTTCAATTACACCTTACCTCAATTCTAAACCCAAAAGTATAAAGTGTCACACATTATGTTTCATTTTCCTACATATTACTCCATAGTATATCATTTTAAAAGTAAAGAAAGAAAGATATTTCAATTTTTTTTTTATTTATTTTGTTACTATAATATGTTTGAAAAAGTTGAAAAATTAAAAATCAAATACTAAAAATTGAATGCTAAAATTTTCTTACTTTGTGGTGATAGTAGTTGTTGTGTTGTGTTGTGCCATGTTAGAACATACTAAGGTGATGATTGGATGTATTGGGTGTTAAAATTGAGGGCAATCGTTGATAGTAGTGATAATAAATGTTCCTCAAACTTTAAAAGTGAGAGTGGATCCACTTTCCAAAAATACGAAGTTAAAGGTTTGACTTAATTAGAAAGCACTTATTTTTTCTTCAAAATATGACAAAAAATTTGTATCCAAAAGGCTGGCTTAGTCACTAGAGATTTTCTCAAGAAATGTTTTCTTCACCAATTTTGTCGCTTAAATATTGTCTCACATAACTCCCGCGAGGAAAAGCCAATATTATATATATATATATATATATATATATGTAATGAATAAAAATTAGGGAGACTTATTTGTAAGTCCTTTTTCAGACACTTATGTTAGGTTAAGTCCTGTGTAATTTCTTATAGAGTCTCAAGTCCTATTTAGATAGGAATGTATTCCACAAGATCCTACATAAACGTAACGTGACGTGACACTTACATAAACGCAACGTAACGTGACACTTACATAAATGTAACGTAACGTGACACCTACATAAATGTAACGTAACGTGTCACGTTACGTTTCGCAAACTTAATGAGTTTTTATTTTTTTAAAATGAATGTGAAAATGTTGCTGGTTTATGTTGGTGTCACTGAACAGAAATACCTAAGAA
>NW_021026094.1:374589-418556 GCF_004153795.1 Camellia sinensis
AATGCCAACACATCTTCCATTATTTCCGTAACACATTAATTCAATATACCTCCACCATATATTAAAATTTCATTCACATAACAAGTACGAATATGTTCCACGACCTTCTTCATTATCCATTAAATCATTCATTGTTTTGTCACACAAAAATATAACACATCCATAGAGGCAAAGACTCATCTTTAAAGTATTCACAATTCTTGGGTTCAAACTATTTTTCATTTCCATATTATCATCAAGTCTTCAAATTCTTTTTTTTTTTTTCAAACCATGATTATCAATTACTACCCATGGTTATAAATTAAATCTCTAACATGTAATGTTCTTTGATACAACTCCTTCATATAACATCGTCATATTTCACAATCTCCCATTTATCATTATTCACACTCATCTTAACCCAACATACACTTAATTTCATAAATTTAATGTTGATTGAAGTATCCCCATTTTCCAAAATAAAACTTCATAACTAGAGTTAAATGTAAAGTTGGGCTTTTAGTTTTGAGGTATAAAATCACTTTCTAATTACACAAATAAATTCTTAAATCTTCACCTTATCATCTTATACAAATTCCGTATCATCTTTCAATTCTCCCCCCTCCCCCTCCCCTGCCGCAGGTACCAACACAACACTACCCAACACAAACTCATCTCAAACTCAACAGGACCAACACAACACAAACTCAACACACCCAATACAACTCAACTCAACACAATTCAACATGATTCAACACAATTCATCATAGTCCAACACAATTCGGTTCAACATCATTCAACACTATTCAATATAAGCCAACGCACTTAATTCAACAACACTATTTACAATTCAACATACTTCAAGATAAATTCTTAAATCCCCTCTCAACATTCCATAACTAAGTTTATGTCATCGATATCATTAATAAGTCATTTCCCCAATCTTTCTTTCACATTATAGCATGATTTACAATGTTCATAATAAGAGTTCAATCGCTAATTTTTAACATAATTTTGAAACGCTCCAAAATCCATTAAACTTGTACATATATAATTCAACCTACCAATTTCAAGAATCTACTTTCAATTTAAGCAAAATCATTAATTATCATAATGAATCAACTTAGGGTTTTCTAGGAAAATTAAGATTTTCAACAAAAATTCAAACTTCTTAAACCACTACTTTTAATTCCAATTTTCCCCTTGATTATACACCTAAGGTTCATAATCCACCATATTAACCCAACCATTGAACCCCCAACACTTCAAACCCTAAACCCGCAAATCTCAAAAGTACACTGTATGCTCAAAAATGTAAGTTTTGTATGTATATAATCAAAATATCACAAATCTATCTATTTATGGAAGTATTGAAGAAGAACCAGGACTCCTACCTCAAAAATAAGCAAGAGAGCAAAGTTTTGTTGAGATTCCTTGACAAATTTGATTTCAATCGGTAGAACATGTTGATCTCATGTGTTCTTCACTTTTTGGTAGAAGATCTTGGCCAAAACTTAGGGAGATGGAAGTTATTTGAGGTCAAAAACCTAGGGTTTTCGGACCTAGGGTGAGAGGAATGAAGAAGGAAAAGGAAAATGCAAAGAATGAGCTAAAATCACGTTTTTAAGCTGCTGAATTCGCGCAGTTTGCTCGAGCGTATCTTTTCACGTGCGAGCATATCTGCTTCCAACACAGATATGAAAACTTCAAACAGGTATAACATCTCTCATCGAGATTGCATTCTAGGTTGTTCCTGTGTCCAAATTGAAGACCCGGAAACAATCTTTCCAATGGTTCCAACCTCACATTCAAATTCAAAATATGGAAGGAGAAAAGGGAAAAAAAGTGAAGGTTGGTACAAAACTCAAACTCAAACTTTGGGACTTTTTATCTAATCTTTCCTATACACCTTGTTAAGGCTTCAATCAAGGTTCCAAACATCACCCAAGGTTCCTCAATTATAATATTTAAAGTTCACTTGCCAACCCAATTACAAGAGTCCGCCAACCATACAAGTTTTAAGGTGACGGGCACCACTATATATCAATCCAATGTGAATTAAAATCCGAGTCATTACAATCTTCCCACCTTAAGAAATTTCGTCCCGAAATTGCATCCGTTCTAACAAAAATAGCAAACAACCTTATACTTACCAAAAACTCCTAGTCTAAGAATAAAGCATGAGAGTACCCATGTATATATCCACCAACCTTAACAACTTTCAATTACACCTTACCTCAATTCTAAACCAAAAGTACAAAGTGTCACACATTATGTTTCATTTTCCTACATATTACTCCATAGTATATCATTTTAAAAGTAAAGAAAGAAAGATATTTCAAATTTTTTTCTATTTATTTTGTTACTATAAATGTTTGAAAAAGTTGAAAAATTAAAATCAAATACTAAAAATTGAATGCTAAAATTTTCTTACTTTCTGGTGACAGTAGTTGTTGTATTGTGTTGTGTTGTGCCATGTTAGATAGAACATACTAAGGTGATGATTGGATGTATTGGGTGTTAAAATTGAGGACAGTCGTTGACAGTAGTGATAATAAATTGTCCTCAATCTTTAAAAGTGAGAGTGGATCCACTTTCCAAAAATACGAAGTTAAAGGTTTGACTTAATTAGAAAGCACTTATTTTTTCTTCAAAATATAACAAAAAATTTGTATCCAAAAGGCTGGCTTAGTCACTAGATTTTTCTCAAGAAAATGTTTCTTCACCAATTTTGTCGCTTAAATATTGTCTCACATAACTCCCGCGAGGAAAAGCCAATATTATATAATATATATATATATAATATGTATGTATGTAATATCTGTTGTATGAATAAAAATTATTAAAACATTGTTTTAGTTTCAAAATTATAATTTGAGTGTGTGGTTATGATTTAAGTGTGAAATTGTGAGTTGAGTTTTGAAAAGAGAAAATTTATTTAATTATGAGTTTTGAGTTTTGAAAAGAGTTATGAGTTGTATTTTGAGTTTTGAGTTTTTGAATTTTGAGTTGTATTTTGAAATTTTTTAGATTTATTTTTTTAAAATATTCAAAAAATGTTTAAGAAAATTTTATTTTTCTCTTTTAAATATATAATAGTTATTAAAAAAATTTAATTTAAATCTTTATTTCTCTTGTAAATATTTTAAATTCAAAACACAACTCTACACTCAAATTGTAACCAAACACATAACTCAAAATTTAGTTCAAAAATTCTTTTCAAAACTCATAACCAAACACATAATTTGAAACTCCACATTATTTATAAAACTCCACACTCAATGTAACCAAATACATAATAAAAAATTTAAATTTTTTAAAAATATATTTATAAAATATAATAAAATATTTAAAATAAAAAATAAATTTTCTAATATTTAAAAAATATATTTAAAATAAAATACAGCACACAAATATAGGAAATATAGTACACATTAAAATAAACAAATAACTAAATATTTAAAATATAAAATATTTATCCTAAAAAAATTAAGAAATTTTTTAAATATTTAAAAAAAATAAATCCAAAATATTTCAATATAAATCTCAAAATACATTTCAAAACTCATAATTAAATAAATTTTCTATTTTCAAAACTCAACTCAAAATTCATAACTTAAAACACAACTCCACACTCATGATTTTAAAAATAATTTTAAATAATAAAATAAAAAATATATTTTTTTTGAATTTTTTTTTTAAATAGGGTTTTCAAAAGAGTTTGGTTTTGAGTTTTGAAAAGAGTTTTAAGTTGTTTGTTTGGTTATAAGTTTTAAAAATAGTTTTTAAATTAAATTCTAAATTGTGTGTTTGATTATGAGTTTTAAATTTTTTTGATTGGAATCACAATTTGAAAACACAACCAAACGCTACCTTTATATTTTGTCAATTCCTCCCCCATAAGGATGAAACTTATTTTCATTACTAGTTTTCATCAAAAAAAAAAAGAAAAAAAAAGCCATGTCTGTTTTTGCTTTCTTGTGCATAACGGCCTGTTCAATAGAACTATCCTGGCCTCACAACTCACAGCCCAAACATACAAGCATACATGAATTCGATTACATAACACTTTCTAAATTTTAGGTTATATCCATGAAATACAAATATTAGATATCCAAATTAATGCCTCATTGATTATGAGTTTTAAATTTTTTTGATTGGAATCACAATTTGAAAACACAACCAAACGCTATCTTTATATTCTGTCAATTCCTCCCCTATAAGGATGAAACTTATTTTCATTACTAGTTTTCATCAAAAAAAAAAAAAAGCCATGTCTGTTTTTGCTTTCTTGTGCATAACGGCCTGTTCAATAGAACTATCCTGGCCTCACAACTCACAGCCCAAACATACAAGCATACATGAATTCAATCACATAACACTTTCTAAATTTTAGGTTATATCCATGAAATACAAATATTAGATTTCCAAATTAATGCCTCAAAAAATCCTTCCAAGACATATACTACATGTTTCGAACATAAGGTGATTGCAACAAAATAATGGTCAAAGGGTTCTCTTAGGCTGGACCCTTAACCTTTCGATGCTCTTGGATGGTTTGTTTCATTCTTGGATGGCTCTCTTTTCGATGTGGTTGCTGAACTTTGGATTTGTTTAGAGTTGTACCCTGGTGGGTTGAGAGCTTTCCCTTTTTTTTCTTTTTTCTTATTTCCTTCTGTTCTTAGTTCCATGTTAGTTGAATTATTTTTAACCAATGCCGGTAGATTGTGCTACAAATGATTGGGCTTGCTTTTTTGTGCTAACCTAATTGGGATAAGAAGGTTCTTGTTTTGATGTTTATAGTACTCTCTGTTTCATCTTTATTGATTTGGTTTTTATGTAAAAATTTACCTTAATTCTTATCTGTAAGATATTTATATAACGCAGTGGGTAAAAGGATTTGAGCCATACTTTGTGTGATAGAATCCGAAACGAAGAACCTTGTGGGTAAATCACATGCTTCGTTAATCATGAACTAAGAGCACCCAGCAGTGGAGTGATACCATAGTATGGGTATCACCCACTCTATTCACAGTGCAAAGGTTGGATCATTCTTCGATGAGAGAGAGTTAGAGAGAGAGTATGGGAAAAAAGTGTTATGGGTAAATCAACAAAACGTATCTGATATCTATTAAATAGATCAAATATATATAATCTCGCATCCCTATCTCCTAATAGGATAAGATAGATTGGACGGAGATAGTGGATTATCCTAACAGGATAAATAGAAATTCAAACTACATGAGTAATTTGAATGGGCCATAGGTCATGCCACATGGGCACCCAAATCCGAGTCCAATACCCTGTCCAATTTCCAACATCTCCCACTCGCACATGAGTTGGCATGACACTACCACATCTCTATCTCAGTCTCCCCAAATATTTAACAATCTCATACTAGCAAATGAACTGTGCGACCGCTGAGAAACACCTGCATGTGGGAGCTCAATACTAGAACTAAAAAATAAGCCAACATAAAGACATCAACTCGAAAATAAAAATAGTGGCTTTAATACCCCAGACCCATCTAATTACACTGGTCCAAAAAACATCTATAATCCTTCCAAAGAGCATGTTTGACCCTCTCAATTCTTGCAATATATTCACACTCAATCCGCTTCTCATACAAAGCGATGTAAGTTACCGGCAGTGAATATACAACAGTGGTGTAATACTAGATGATCTTCCCTTTGCCCTCATGTCATTTAGTTTAGAATTGGCCGCTTTTCCATTGATGTCCCTTAAGGCCGAATCATACATAACCGCAGGCAACATAACAAAGTAGCAGAACATCCACATGAGAGCAGGATGTCACAAGCAAGTGGGCCCGAGAGGGCCTACTCAAACCATCCATGTCATCTTCACATTAATGTGATTAAGCATAATAAGCCACCGGTTCATGACCAACATCATAAACTAATTCCAATCATCCTAATGTGTGAGTTCTCGAAGACAAGTTTTAAAGGTTTAGGCCCAACTAGGTAATGACTCACGACTAATTCATGTTCACTAGATCATAAAAGGATGTCATGGAGATATCAAGTGCACCTAAGTCACAAATTTACTAGTAAGTGCTAATCCCCTGCACCTTCAAGTCAATTTCATTCTCTATAAACTTTACTGCATCTAGTTGAAAGATGATGATACTCCTCTTGCCATCTCTATTTCTCACTTCATAGTTACTTGCAATTAATTCTACTATCCACAAGAATGAGAGAATAAGCTATCAATCTATGACAGCTCCCAAAGTAACTTAAGCGCGAATTAAGCTAAAGAATCTAATTCAATACAATGCTTTCACAAGCCATGCATCAAATTCTTAGAGTCATATCAACCTTGTCAGCCTTGACCTTTTCATTACTATACTGCAACATTTGCGCTTAGTGGTAAAACGTTATTCAAAAGCATTAGCCTAGATAAGGAATCATACAAAGAAGCACCTCCTCATGTCTCACACTCAAGTGTGGAAACAGTAAGTGTCCAGACTTAGATAAGTTGGCAATGCTAATAGATTTTGCAACCACTTGGCGCTAATCGTTTCACTTAGTGTTAATAGATTTTGCAGCCACTTGGCACTAATCTTTTCACTTAGTTTTAATAGATTTTTGCTGCTACTAAGCCCTAATCTTTTAACTTCAAGTGATACTTTAATGCACACTATTATAGTGCATGAAATTGTGCTCCATCCCCTCCCAACAGTTGGGTAAAGAGCAAAACACTACTCATACTGGCTACTCGTCTTTCACTTAATGACTAATTCATTTAAGCTCGCATTTCTTGGATGACGTGACTCTTGAATGTTACTTCATCCAATGATGCAACATTATTACAAGTCAAATTACAAAGTCAATCCGCTCAGCTCAATAGTCAAGATCATATACAGATCTATTGAGGGCTTACTAATTTCACAACTCCAAAACTTGCCAATCAAAACTACGTAACATGCCGCTAACCATAGCGCACACATCAATTTTTATTGTGCCAAACAAGGCAACAAAACCACGACGACTTTGAGTCATGTTTCCTTACTTTAGCTCAATTAAGGTCTGACCTAAAGTGTCCAAGACTTTTTGCTCATCTAAAGAATATGATTGCATTATTCACTTTTGGACATCTCTACTAAATCTAGGTCAACCAAATTAACTTCCATAAGCTAAGTCAATTTAGAGAGAAATTCGTATTGGGATTAATTTGATTAGCATAATATAATTTTTTCGCAAAAATCTAAATTAAATAGTGACAATATTACACAAGTCGCAAGATCGAAAATCCGCTATGCTCGTAATTACCTCTTGCGCCACAGGTGACAATTATTCAAAATTTAATTTAATTCATGCGCAAAATATTAGTTTTCGGGAGTAAATCTACAAAGACATCTCTGAACCGAACAACCTCCCACTGACTATGGCATGTCTAAAGCATGATAAAATATTCTAATTCCATACAATAGCATTTTAATGTAGATTCACAATTAACTCATGCTATGTTACGTTTAATAATGGAATTTAAATAAATAAATAAAATTAATCATGCTATTCTAATCACAACATATTAGAAACTCTAGGAAAAAAACAACAATATGATGTGTTTAATATTCAGATTATGCCATAACAAAAAGTACATCACTTCTGAAATTTTCTGGTATTTTTTGGAATTTTAAATAATTAATAAATACACATAAAATCATTAAAAAATATTCCATAATCTGGCAAAATGAAAAAAGCATACCAGTAAATAGTAAGCCATTATAGTAGTCTACTGTAAAAATTTCAGACTAAAAAACTTAGTCATGCAACCTCAGAAACATTTTCAAGTAGAAGTAATGAATTATTATTTCAAGAACATTATTTTTTATATTCATAAAATTTTTAGAATTTTACAGTAGATAAAAAATTTAATTATGATTCCAATAGTACCAACCACGCTCAAAACAAAGCTATAACGAATTATTTATGACCATTTAACGCGATTCAGGATTTAAGGGAAAAACAAACAGCGTCTTAACATCCAGCCACCAAGCTAGCCAAGCTGGCATGGGAAAGCGGCTCGGCTCAGCTTAGTGCAGCGTACGGCGCACGTGTGACAGCGCACATGGCGCGGCTCAACGCACACGTGGGGAGGGCGCAAGTTGAGCACGTGAAAAGCGCGCCTGGAGCGTGCAGGTGATGGCGATGGATGGAGCACGTGTGATGGTGCGTGGAAACCCGTGGGAAGCGCGCCTGGCGCGTGGCAGCGCATGGCCTGTGGGTCATGCCACAGTGACTTAGTCTATACTTGCTTGTGTGCATCATATAGCAATGTTAGCCTAATAATCAGAACAAGAGCAGATAATGTTTATAAGATTCATATCATGATTAGTAGAGGCCGATCTTTGATTGGGCAAGCGAGGGTGTTAAATTCATGACCTTCCCCTCTCGTACCTAAGTTCCCGAGCCGAGGCAACTTTGGTGATGACGGATACGTGGCCTTTGGCACGAGTTATAGGTTTCCTAAATTTCCCTAAAATAAAATATTTAGGTGGCGACTCTGTATCTGGCAAAGCAGTCTATTTTTGGCAATTTGATTCAAAATCGATTTTCTAAAAGATTTGCCGAATTTGGACTCTTTGGTGTTTATCAATTTCACATTGCACTTGTGAGATTAGATTCAGAACTGCGAGAGTCCGAATTGTAGGGCTTTCTTCCAAGCATCTGAAAAGGGAGCGCGAAAAAGTTGAGCTACAGTTTTTGGCGACTCTGCTGGTACTTTAGAGAACTTGACTCGAACTCATGATATGACTTTTTATCTACACTTATACGTTTCTTTGCCTTGCATTTGCATTGGTGTGCCTAAGTCACTGTGTTTGCCATCTGCTATTCCTAGACGGTTTGCTGGAGGCTTGCTTGGAAAAGCTTGCCAAAAGGCTGACCGATTACGGGCTCTACTACGATGGGAACACAACCCTTTGATCTGGACTACGGTTATACCGTTTAATCCTTCTTTCACTTCTTGGTGTTAGGTGTGAGAGGTATATTCGGTAGTCTTGTTGAGGTACCCTTTTTGACCAATCGGCCTAGTTGCATATCGAAAGCCATAGAGATTGTTCCAAACTAGGACAGGTTGCTTACCCGAATCCAAGACTGTGTGAAACCATTTTGCTTGAATAGTTAACCCTAGTTCCTAAAAATACTAGGACAGGATAACCTTACCCCCCTCATAAGGGTGTTTTGGCTCTTACTTAACTGGTATGTGCTTTTAGAGTGAAACTTTATAGGAATGTGCGTATCAGTTACAAGTTTGGGTATCATATTTGGATATCAAATTTGGGAGGAGAATTCAGTGTTGAGTACAGTGCTGCAGCTTTTGATTACAACTGTGTGTTGTTTACGTCTGAGCTAAGGTGCTATGCAGTTTCTGATTTTTGCTTTCCTTTTTGCTTTATTTCTTTTTGCAAGGTAGTTTATCACAATTTCTTCGGACAGTCCCATTACCCCTCAAGCACTCTGGACCCATGTTAGAAGACTTTATAGATCTGGGGATCTTGTTAGGGGACAACCTGTGTTTGCTTCACTCTTGCCGGTTACCAGACAGAGGAGGATTAGGCATAGTTCACCAGTCTAACAAACACTTGCATCTAGTCAGGGACAGTCTTCTGCACCCAGTCCAGTCATAGATCACTCGCCTGTTCAAATGACTCAATACCCTGTAGCCAGTATGGAGGACTTAATCCATCATCTCTAACAAACAGTGGAAACCATGCAGCAAGATGTTGTCTGCCAAGCTGAAGTTATAGCCCATCAAGCCAAAGTGATAAATAGGCTGCAGCAACATCAACCACAGCCGGTAGTGGCTTCTGTATCTCATGCACCTCCAGTAGGTATCCCAGCACCAAGAATCACTGTCAATGTCCAAGAGAATTTGGGCAACCCAGTAGACCCCATCCCACCGCAAGCCTCCAAGGCACCAGTGTACCAAACTGAGGCACCGTTTGAATTTGAAGTTGACCCTCCTGTACTGAAGGTCAACAGGCTAGAGAAACTTCTTAAACGGGCACAGGGAGTGAACTCAATTCCCGACATCGAAGATGGATACATCAATTTCGTAGTAACTTTGCCAGACAGGTTTAAAATGCCGCACATAGACCAGTTCGATGGCTCTGGGGATCCCATGGTCCATTTGCAGTTGTTCTCCGATATTTTGCGGTCGATGAGCCTTACTAGATTTCAAAAGCTATCGCTTTTCAACCGAACCTTATTTGGGATAGCAGCTATCTAGTATGCAAAGCTGGAGGACTTTGTGAAATGAAGCTAGGAGGAAATGGCTAAGGCCTTCATCGCACAATACTCATACAATACACAGATCGAGGTCACAACTCGCGATCTTGAAGCAACCCGTTAGGAGCCCAAGGAGGGCTTCTCAGACTTGGTAACGAGATGGAGGGCCAAGGCTTCGATGATAACTACCATGCCATCCGAGAAGGATCAAATCAGGATGGTGGTCCGTAATCTGCAAGGGAAATTATTGCAGAAGATGATTATCTTGTCGTTGTTCACATTCACTGAGCTCCATGAAATAGGAGTTCAGATCGAAGATGCGATGAAACAGGGGTTGATAACCGATGAGAAGGAGCAGCCTAAAAGGCCTTTCACGCATAGTTCCAATGTAACCACAAGTGAAACACAACTGCGTAGCCATCTAATGTGAATGTTGTCACCACTACAGCAAAAACCGCCAACCCTTTTTCCAGTACAACTCCACAAACCTCAAATAGCTAGGCCTGATCTCAAAGGGTGTTTACCCCATTATACATGCCTTTATCCCAAGCCCTATGGGTGCTGATTAAAAAAGGGCATCTTAAGCCGTTAGAACAACGCCCACTACCCGATCCTCTCCCACCTAAACACAACCCGGCTAAATATTGTGCATTTCACTAGCAGTACGGTCACGACACCGACCAATGCGATAGGCTGCGTCATGAGATTCAAGATCTCATTGACAAAAAGGTGATAGCACCACCAATCCTCTTCCAGCCCACAACCAGGTTCCCCCACCCCAGCACTTAAATCTAATACATACACTAGCCATCCCATATGACCCTAGCGTATATATTACCCCTTCTCATCTACCTAAACCGGTCGTGTTCAATCCTGAAAGCATGGAATTATGCATGATGGACACGTCCATACTTCAACTTGAACCCCTGGCTGTGACAATGGCAGAAAGAGGGAAGTTAGCCTTGGAGAAGAATGTCATTCCATTGCTTGAGAGCTCTACGGACTTAGCTAAGGAGATGTATGACCCGTGCTGTTACATTGTACCAGTTGATCAAGCCAAACCAGAAGTGGTATTACCGACAGCAGCGGAGGTCAGTGTGGTTCGGGAGGATGGCCCAAGCCAAGGTCTGGATGATCTAGCAGAGCTAGAAGAAGACTTAGACAATCTGTAGTTCTATGACCAACAAGATCAGGGGGACATGCAGATTGACTGGTTTGATCTGAATGGGTCAACGAACAACTCTAGGTGGCTTAGTGATGAACCTGACCGAGAGGAAGAAACTCAACCAAAACCTGAAGAAAAGGAAGCAAGAATAGTTGTAGAGGCCGAAATGGCTGAGGACAAGGGGAAATTATCGGAGAGCATCGGTATTAAGAATTTAGCTCAGGAATTGAGCGTCGTAAGTACTGTGGATATAGAGCAGGAAACTGTGTTGGAGCGGTTTGTGCAAGAAAGGGACCAAGACAAACAGAAACTTAGAAAAGGTCAACACCCTACGGGGGATGTTTCTGATGAGAGAATGATAAGACCGGAACTGGACAATTGTTTGTCGATTGTCGGAGGCGTGTGGTGGGAAGGCGATGATCTACGTCTAGCCAACGTGGATTGGGGAGAAGACCTGCCAGACAACACCTGGTACTCCGAAGAGATAGACCATATGACTAGAAGTAGGCGGTACTTCAAGCCCCCATACTTGGACCAAGCTGAAGCCTCCGGGAAAGATAAAGAGGTTAAAAGGTAGAAGGAAAAGCAGTTGGAAGAAGAAGCGGTGCTGAAACAATTAAAGAAAATTCAGGCTGATATTTCAATCTAGGGTCTGCTTGTGGCTTCTAGGGTGCATCAACGGGCTGTAATATCAGCGATGGACAGGGCCAAATTGTCCATTGACACGACTCCTGAACAGCTCGTTGGATTAGTCTTCCTGGGAGACGTTGCGCCAACTCTAACTTTCTCAGACAAGGAGCTACCGCCAGAAGGTTCAGCACATAACAAACCTCTGTACATATCTGTTGAGTGCAGAGAAAAGTGGGTGTCGGTGGTGTTAGTTGATACTAGGTCAGCTATCAATGTCTGTCCATCTCGTATAGCATATGCCATTGGACTGAAACCAGCAGATTTCGTGCCTACAGCCCAGGCGATTCGAGCGTATGACAATACAAGCAGAGAGGTGATGAGCACAGTACAGATCAGAGTTCAAGTGGGCCCAGCTCAACAGGATATTGAGTTCCATGTCCTAGATGTACTGGCCACTTTCAATTTACTGTTGGGGAGACCTTGGTTGCACCAAGTAAAAGTTGTCTCCTTTACTATCCACCAAATGCTGAAATACCTTCATGGGAAAGGGAAAGCTATTGTGTTCGGGAATTCATCTATACATCCTCCTCCAGAGGTAATTACACCTACTGGAAATTGTTCACAGCGAGGAGAATGTTTTCCTCTCTAGATTTACCTTAGTTGAGGCCCGGGCAATGCAAACCATCTTGGTAGCTGATGAGGGCTTGTATGTCAGTGCCCAATCAATCACAGTACTAGCTGATGTGCCCCATAAGCCTCATGCCTTTGGTCTTGGCTATACGCCCACCAAAGAGGATTGGGCTAGGAAAGCGAAAGAGATGGCAGGCAGAACAAGAGTTAAGCAGACCGGGAAACACTATGAGCTTGTGCACGGACCAATCCTGGAAACCCTGAATGGTCATTTTGTTTAGGAAAGGGAAAACTTCCCATTTTGCGGTTTCCTTGAACCCTGGTTCAACTCTGAGAAGCAGCGGGTTCCTGGCTTTGAAATTTTCTTTGACTTGCAATTGCAAGATAGTGATATAGAGGAAAAGGCTCAACCGACTGCTGAAGTTGAACGGAGCACAGAAAGTGATTCCAACAGCAATGAACTTGAAGTAGGAGCAGCATTGGCATGTCTCCTTTCAGATCTTCTGATCGACTTAGAGAGCTTGGGGGATAACCAGACCGTTTCCATGATCGGGGACCAACCGGGTGTGAACCCTTCTAGTAGCATTTTGGGTGCATTTGACGCACCATCTCTTGTTTGGCAGCTGGAGGAGGGTTACCTGTCTAGTAGTTCTGACTCAAGTAATGAACCATAATTTGATTCCACAGAGTTTCTGGGGTCGGAATCAGATTCTGGTGCTTCTGAGTCTGAGTCCGGTATTCTTGGGGGTGACAACCCAGATGCCGAGGTTTTGTCCAGGTCGTCTTTTTCCTTTGCTTTTTAAGTCGGTTGTAACCAAAGAACTGGATGAGCTGGACTTAATGAATGAGAATGCCACTGCAGATTCTGAGGATTTCTCTGTGCTGCTTGTTTATTGCATTGATCATGATTTTCAAAATTTTGATGAAAACAAAGAGCAAGGAATTCCTCTGGTTTTGAAAATTGATTAATCGAGAGAAGGAGAGGTTTGCAAGACCCTGTGCTGATGAAATCATTGTTATTAATGTGGGTACTGAGAAGGATCCGCGTTTGGTCCAGATCGGGTCCACGTTGTCTTCGGAAGAGCGCAAGTGCTTAGTCACTTTATTAAAAGATTTTAAAGATGTTTTCGCGTGGTCCTATGAAGACATGCTTGGAATCAATCCTGAGATTGTACAGCATCGAATCCCTCTCGAGCCTGAGGCTCGACCCATCAAACAGAAGTTGCGGAGAATACATCTGTATTGGGCTTTGAAGATTAAGGATGAGGTCACTCAGCAGATAGACGTAGGGTTCTTGCTAGTGTCTAAGTATCCAACTTGGTTGGCCAACATCGTCCCAGTGCCGAAGAAAGATAGCAAAATTCGGGTGCGTGTGGACTTTAGGGATCTAAATAGAGCCAATCCGAAGGACAACTTTTCCTTGCCGCACATCGATGAATTAGTGGACTTCACTGCGGGTTATGCATTGCTGTCCTTCATGGATAGATTTTTCGGGTATTACCAGATTCTAATGGCGCTCGAGGAGAGAGAGAAAACTGCTTTCACTACGCCATGGGGAACCTACTGGTATAAGGTGATGCCGTTTGGACTGAAGAATGTCGGGGCTACCTATCAAAGGGCTGCAACCACAATTATGCACGATATGATCCATAAAATGATCGAGGTGTATACAGACGACATGATTGTCAAGTCCAAAGAAAGAGAGGGCCACTACACCGCCTTGAAGAAATTCTTTCAACGGATCAGAGAATACAGACTGAGGTTGAATCCACAGAAATGTACTTTCGGCGTAACAGCAGGGAAAATGCTGGGCTTCTTGATCACACAGAGGGGCATCGAGGTAGATCCTTCCAGAATCAAGGCCATCCTAGAAATGCCACCACCAAGGACTGAAAAGGTGGTGTGAGGCTTTCTGGGTAAAATGCAATTCATAAGACGGTTTATTGCAAAATCAGCATTGATTTGTGAACCACTATTTGGTCTCTTAAAGAAAGGAAAGAAGTTCCGATGGGATGATCGTTGTCAATTCGCTTTTGCGCAGATCAAGCAGTTTCTTCAAAATTCGCCTGTGTCGTCGTCGCCAGAGCCGGGGAAGCCCTTGATTCTGTATTTGTCAATTACGGACACAACGATGGGATGCATGCTTGCTCAAGAATCTGAGGATAGGGTGGAGAAAGCCATCTACTACTTTATCAAGAAAAGGCTAGACTACAAGACCCGTTACACCCCATTGGAAAAAGCTTCCTTAGACTTGGTATGGGCAACCAGGAAGTTGAGGCACTACTTGTTAGCATACTCCGTAATTCTGGTTTCAAGATTAGATCCCATCAAATATCTCTTTGAGAAACTAGCACTTACGGGTAGGCTAGCTCGTTGGTTGCTTCTTCTCTCCGAATTTGATCTAGAGTATGTCGCTCGCAAGTCAGTCAAAGGGAGAGTTGTAGCGGAGTTCTTGGCAGATCACCTGGTAGAAGGGGATGAAGCGGTAGAATACCTGTTCCCAGATGAAGCCATTCTGCAAGTCGAGGAAGAGATTTGGACAATGAACTTTGATGGAGCATCTAATCAATACGGTTATGGGATAGGTGTGTTGTTGATAGTGCCCGACAACGCCCATATACCTTTAGCCTTCAAACTTCGGTTCAAGGTATCTAATAATGAAGCAGAATATGACGCGTGTATCGCTAGTTTGGAAGCCGCCCTGGACCTAGGGGCAAAAATGTTGGATGTCATTGGGGACTCAAACCTAGTTGTGTCTCAAGCAAAAGGAGACTGGAAGGTCAAAGAAGAAAAGATGAAGATTTATCACCAGATCTTGGATGTTCTGATTCCTAGGTTTGAGAAACTGACTTTCACACACCTACTGAGAGAGAACAACAGGTTCGCTGACACTTTATCAACTCTATCATCCATGATAGACATTCCGGTTGGAGTCCGCGTGCGTCCGATCATCATTGAGAAGAGGTATACACCGGCCTACGAGACTATCGCCGCAATAGATGAAGCGCAAGATCAAAACCCTTGGTACTATGATTTCTGGAACTTCTTGGAAAAAGAGGTTTATCCACCAGGGACAAATGCCAAAGACAAGAGGGCAATACGGCGGATGGCCGTTCAATTTATCATCTGCAGAGGAAAACTATACAAGAGGGGTCATCTAGGAATGCACAAGTTGTGTGTCGAAGCAGAGGAATCAAAGCGCCTAATGGAGGCCATCTATGAGAGAGAGTGCGAAGCACATATGAATAGAGTAATGTTAGCCCAAAAGATTCTCAGGCAAGGTTACTACTGGACTACCATGGAGGAGGATTGTATTGGTTTTGTTTGGCGATACCACAAATGCCAAATTCATTCCAATCACATGAATATCCCGCCGTCGAAGCTATACAACATGACTTCACCATGGCCTTTCTCAGTCTGGGGAATTGATGTTATCGAGGCGGTTACACCAAAAGGGTCGAATGGGCATGAGTACATTATGGTGGCAATTGATTACTTCATAAAGCGGGTGGAAGCTTAATCCTACGTAGTGTTGAAAGCAACGCATGTGGCTAAGTTCATCCGAAACAATATCATTTGCCATTATGGAGTCCCAAACAAGATTATTTTAGATAATGTCTCCCATTTCAAGAAAGAAGTGATAGACTTGTTAGAGAACTACAACGTGACTTTTCATTAGTCGTCTGCATACCGGTCGCAAACCAACGAAGCTATTGAGGCCGTCAATAAGAATATCAAGCATATTTTGCAAAAAATGGTTGAGACCTACAGGGACTGGCCAGATAAATTGCCTTTTGCACTCTGGGGCTATAGAACTTCAATCCGAACGTCGACAGGGGTGACTCCTTATTCTCTTGTCTATAGGATGGAAGCTGTTTTGCCAATCAAAATAGAAGTCCCGTCGCTACGAGTTATGGCTGAGTATGAAATAGCAGAGGCAGACTTGCAGCAGAGCATGTTTGAAGAACTGATGTTGTTTAATGAGAGAAAACTGAAAGCATTATATCATGTTTAGGGTTATCAATGTAGGATTGCCAGGGCTTTTAACAAGAAAGTTAAGTCCTGGAACCTCAGAGAAGGGGATTTGGTGCTGAAAGACAACCGAGCTCCCATCCATGACTTTAGGGGCAAGTTCAGACCCAATTGGACTGGTCCTTACATCATCAAAACTATCTAGTTGGATGGAGTTGTTATTCTCAAGGACCTGGACGGCCTAGAATTTTCCCAACCGATCAACATGGACAAGTTGAAGAAATACTATCACTAAGAGGCTCACTAGGTCGAAAACCCAGAAGGGCGACCTAGGCAAAAGTTAAAGCACAAAAAAATTAGAAATAACGAAAAATTGAGCTTGAAAGGTTGAAAACCCTAAAGGGCGGCCTTGACAAAAGTTAGAGCGTAAAAGAAGAGTGTTAATACTCAAGTGAACCCGAACCGAACTACGTAAGGCCTGATTCCCATCTTCGGTATACGTAGGAAACTTTATCCTGAAGTTCGGCCGTAAACACCTCCAAATCAACCGTCCTGTCCATATGTCTGATCAGGTCATCTTTGTCTGTTCTTTACCTAAAAGTTCGGTTGTGATCTCTACTCTGAGAGAAGAGCTAGTTACAGTGCTGAGTGGTTATTCAGTCAAGAGGAAATTTGTGATCTTTGGATTCAAGGTTGTACATCTCAAGGATTGATTCTTTGTGTGTCAAGTGGTGATCCTTATCAAAAATGGTTTTGAAAAGTTTTGATAAAAGTTGATTTTGCTCAAATTTTACCTTTTACAACTTAGACCATTTTTGGACCAAAAGGAAAATTTTCAGTGCTTACAACTTTAATTTCATTGATTTCATTACAAAGTTCTCAGACTCTAAAGTTCTTTTATTACATTCATGAAACTTGAAAAATAACGATCAAAGCAGTAAACTAGGCGCATAGATGAGTCAAGTGCTCCTGCGTCCCCCGCTCATGCTCGTGGAGGCTTCTAATGCCAAAGTTGGCCCGATTTGTGCCTCATCCTCGAGCCAAGCTAGGCACTCACCAGAAAGGGCGCAGTTGAAACTGAGGGCAGGGGCCAGAAGCTCTCTTGTCCTCCAAGCATTGAGGTACCTAGCCAAATGTGAACCTTAGACGGGGAACGAAACCGGGTACTCTACCCCCTCTTCTGGGCAGGTCTAGTCATGACCAAACTGACGTCTGAACCTGAATGAGAAGTAGAATACACAGTGTGTAAGGCCGATCAGCTGAATGCCAGGTTATCGAGTCATGTTGTAGCTCATTTCGGTCAGGTTAAGCTAGGAGCAACACCAAGCAATGTCAACAGCAGGCCTATTGCACATTCAGTGGCACCACCACCCCTCGTTGGGAAAATCCACTAGCTGTTAGCGGAAAAAGTATGCTCGAGGTGAGTATGCAGGGCAAGAATCCACTACCTTCTGCTTATCCATAAGCCATACCTGGTGTGGTAACCCTGTTCTGTGTTATGCTAATTGATCTTAATTATGATTGTCATTATATGCTTGATATGGTTTTGAGTGATACTTACATGATTATACGCATTTGTGAAATTCTATTTGTTCACCATAGGAAGATCTGTTTGATTTTCTGTTATGAAATTTAAATTGAAGGCGGTAGAGGCATCAGAAACCAAAATTGACTGTACCAATGTGAATAGCACAATTTTTAGAGCCAATAATGAAATTTAATTAGAAATTGATTTGGATCAAAATAATTAGATCTAACTGATTAACTAAGCTCAATCACTTAGCCTCAATCAATTTAATTAAGGCAAGCATATATAAGGGGACCAATACACTTACACTCATTTGGCTTGAGTTCAAAAATCTGAAATCACACTCTAGAGAGAGAGGGGCCGGTTCTAGAGAGAGAAAAAGCTCAAATTGTGGATTTTGGCTCAAGTTTGGAATTTTGGAAGCTGAACTCAAGGATTAACTAATTTTGGAAGGATTGAAGCTTCTAGGTGAGTAATTAGACATGAATTCATGAGTTTAAATTATAATTGTGAGTTGAGGATAAAATTGTGCTCAAGAACATGGATTGAGTTGAATTTGATGAATTTGTAGTCAATAGAACCATGCATGTAGAAAATTGCCATGAATTTGTGTAATCAAGCATGTAGCATGTTAATTATAAGAAATTGAGTATCAAATCATACATGCATGCATAAATTTAATCAGCTTCATGATTTTGAGCATCATATATGCCATTTGAAGTGGGATTGGAATCAATGGTTGACATGCATAAAGGATTCATGAAGTTATGAAAAGTGTATGAAGTTTGAATGCATAAACTATGGCCATACCAAGAAGAATGAGAACTAATTTGGGGAAATAGGTCATGATTTTGGGTAATTGGTCTCAATCATCCATGTTCTCATAACATATAATGGTTTTTCCATGATTTTGCATCAAAAATATATGTTTTGAACATTTGAAGATGTGTTTTGGTCTTCAAGCACAGTTCTGGAAAACCTAGAATTCGACCTCCGCACTCGAGTGTAGAAAGTCCCGCTCGAGCGTGAAAACTTAGCTCTCAGAAGTTTTGCAGAGATTGTGCTGTCGCTCGAGCGACAAAGTATACGCTCGAGCGGGCCCTGTTTTGCAAGACTTCCCGTTCGAGCGTCGAAAGTCTCACTCGAGAGTAGAATACTAGTAACTAGTACTTTTGCAAACCAAATGGGTCCACTCGAGCATCCAAAGCCGCGCTCAAACAGAGGGCCCTGCTTCAGAAATTTTGGAAAGATGTTTTATGCTTCGTTTTCCATTCTCTTTCATCTCAAGGCACTATTAGGCATGGATTGAACATTATAAATGAATTAAAGGACATGAAAGAAACCTAAGAATATTAAGCAAGTTAAAGAACAGAATGAATTGTAATATGACTCAATGTGTTATGAATTATGTAGGGTCAAGCACAACGACGAATCAAGCACCAGAGCATTGTGAGTAATATCTTAGTAAAGATATTTTTTCATATACATTATTTTCTAAATATTGGCCATGTGGTGAAATTCTGAACTTACGAATTTGTGCTGTGAATGAGTATTCTATTGTTCGATTCGAAATAGAATTTGTAAAGTGATTAATGTAAAAATGAAAGGTGGGCCTAACGCCGTTTAGTACATTCGACAGAGATGTAGGTTGGGCCTGAGGCTGTTCGGAATGTTTAATAAGATAGACCGTAAGTCATCTTATACATAAATTGGACCGAAGGTCGTTTTTAATAAAGAATCGTTTGGACCAAAGGTCATTTTGAACAAAGAATTGATTGGACCAAAGGTCATTTTGAATATGAGTATGGATGTGATCACGATCATATGCGCATAACTATGAATATAAGGATGATGGACCCAAGGTCATTCAGTAATATGTTATGGAGGACCAGTGGTCCTTGGTACATGGATTCATTAGACCTAAAGTTGGTCTACGAAAGAGTATCAAATCCAAGGTCGTTTTGTATTAGACAGACCCAACGTCGTTTCGTCTTATACATGTGTTGGACCCGAGGTCATTTCGCTCATTATGATTTATAAATTTGATATGGATGGAATAGTAGTTCAAATGTTTAAATTATAAGTATGATCCATTCATGAACGAATCTCATTCATTAACCTCTTTACTCTAGTATTATTCACTGGGCATTAGCTCACTCTGTATTTATATGTATGTAGGTGAGCAGTAGGATGTCCAACTCCAGCCCCAGTGAGTGTTGAGAAACCAAGTTTTGTGAGGTCAACCAAGGTCGCCTCATGCAGAGGCCTTGCTTTTGCTTTACTACTCTTCTGAACCTTTTGTGGTCATGTAGTACAAACCTTGACCGACTATGTATATAATCTAAATTTTTGCTAACACTGGTTTTGAATAATCCTGGATGTATGTATGATATACTTATTGTGAATATGCATATGGTGTGAGTTATTAAGTGTATATAAGAATGTTTGGTTAACCCATGTATGCACAGCTCAACGGACAACCTTTGAAAATTTTCCTTCCGCAATTTGGCCCCCTATTATTATTAAATACACTTTGATTTCTGACTAAGACCACAAGTAATCTCGCGATTATTGGCTGGTTATGACTCTAATCTATAGGAGCGGGTTAGAGTCATGACACCTGGGAAGGGATGAAAGAAAAAAGAGATTAAAGCATAGAGAGATGTATGCTGAGAGAAAATCGAGAAAAGGGCTTTGAGAGAAAAATAGAGCATGAGTGCCGAGTGGTGTAAGAAACACATATTAGAAAAGGCAGGAACATTACCTGAGGAAGTAGTGGACTCCTTACAAATTTGGTAGTCTCTCGCCGATGGAAGACGTCTAAGTCCATCAAAGTCTCAGCCAACACTAAGTTGATGCAACTCTTGCTCTCTTTCAGACCTTGGGCCACTCCGACTAATCGAATGCTGGATCCACCAAAACTATGGGCAAAAAGGAAATGAGCCAACATACACAAACAGAGGGCATGTTGCCGAAAGCCCCGCCAAAGAAGGTCGCCTCGGTCACCAACGTTAGAAAATCAATGAATCAGACTGGGAATATCCAGCTCTCCATTATGGACCAAAGATTGAACCTCGTGTAGAGTGAGCCTACACATCCATCCCAAAGCTTGGACGTGGCCAAAATGGGGTTGAGGTATGATTTCCTCATCGCGTTGGGATTCTATTAATACTTGAAATTCTTCAATTGTCGGGCATATTTCTTGTCTCCCGAAGCTAAGGACATGTGTGATTAGGTTCCAACATCGAACCGCGACATGGAGGAATGGAAAGCAAAGAGAAGTGTGGCTCAAAGAAAAAAGGGCATTTAGGCCAAAACCGCAGAAATTCATCTTTTCCAAGCCATCCAAAGCAGCTATCCAGTTTGCCAGAAAAACAACATGGGAGCATTATTTATAGAGTCTGAGAAGGAGCTA
Source organism: Camellia sinensis (assembly GCF_004153795.1). Classification (NCBI taxonomy): domain Eukaryota; kingdom Viridiplantae; phylum Streptophyta; class Magnoliopsida; order Ericales; family Theaceae; genus Camellia; species Camellia sinensis. Next base: position 396,162 of record NW_021026094.1, read on the forward strand.
AGCATGACAGCTGGACTGCACTGACCGACGTCACACTGATGGTCGGCCGTGCATCAGTGATAGCTGGCCGTGCATCAGTGAAGCCTGGCCGGGTCTTGGTGCTGGCCCAGTGCAAATCTGTTGCATTGAAAGCTAACCTTTGTTCAAATGGACTTCGACTGTACTTTTGAGTTTTGTTTTGTTTGTACCAAGTGTTTGTTAGCTTTTTCGAGTTGTTTTCATTTCATTTTTCTATTATCGAGTTGTATTTTATGTTTTGACTGGTTGTAAGTTATTATCTGATTCATGAATCAATTCAAGAACAAGCATTCATACTTCTAAAGGTTACATTGCAAGGGTTACGCCATTCATCGCATGCAAATGCCATTCATCACATTGTGCAAAGAGATTATTTAACAAAAACTTGTCTTTTATAGACTAGCGGGTCCAACCCCGGTCATTGTTTTATAGGGCAACAAAACAAAATAAAATTTTTCAAAATAAAACAAAAGGTCTATCTAGAGCTGGTCTTTAACTACATAGCAAAACGAAAGCAAAAAAAAAAAAAAAAACTAAATCAAAATCGTTATCCTCATCAGTAGCCCATCTTCGTCCTCTTCCTTCTCGACTATGGAGGAGATGCATCACTATCGTCGCTAGGGTTACTGGACTACAAGTCAACCACTTTTTGCTCGTCCTTGGTGGTCGTGGACCCGTCAAAAGACTCCTTAGAAGGTGAGCGTTGCCTCACTCGACCTCTCCCTTGATCGGCTCCTCCGCAGTCCCATCTTTGTCCACTGGTTGCGGAAGGTCCTGCAGGCACTGCTGAGGCCGACTCAAGCTAAAAATAGGACATGTATCTATATGAATTAACAAGAGTGGACAGTATGGCAATAACAGTAAGCTGCAGATAGAATGTACCTCAATCCCAGACATGGAGGAATGGAAAGCAAAGAGAAGTGTGGCTCAAAGAAAAAAGGGCATTTAGGCCAAAACCGCAGAAATTCATCTTTTCCAAGCCATCCAAAGCAGCTATCCAGTTTGCCAGAAAAACAACATGGGAGCATTATTTATAGAGTCTGAGAAGGAGCTAAGCATGACAACTGGACTGCACTGACCGACGTCACACTAATGGTCGGCCGTGCATCAGTGATAGCTGGCCGTGCATTAGTGAAGCCTGGCCGGGTCTTGGTGCTGGCCCAATGCAAATCTCTTGCATCGAAAGCTAACCTTTGTTCAGGTGGACTTCGACTGTACTTTTGAGTTTTGTTTTGTTTGTACCAAGTGTTTGTTAGCTTTTTCGAGTTGTTTTCATTTCACTTTTCTATTATCCAGTTGTATTTTATGTTTTGATTGGTTGTAAGTCATTATTTGATTCATGAATCAATTCAAGAGCAAAGCATTCACAGTTCTAAAAGTTACAAATGCAAGGGTAATGTAGTTTATCATATTGTGCATAGAGATCATTCAACAAAACTTGCATTTCATAATTGGCAGGCCCAACCCCGATCATCGTTTTACACAACCAAAACAAAAGAAAGTTTTTGAAAAACAAAAGGTCTATTCGAAGCTAGTTTTATAACTACATAACAAAATGAAAATGAAAGCAAAATAAAACCAAAATCATCATCATCACTCTCCTTTCTCTTCAACTGTGGAGGAGGTGCATCGCTATCATCGCTGGGGCTGCTCGACTGCATGTCAATCTCCTCTCTCTTATCCTTAGGGGTCGTGGATCCGTCAAAAGACTCCTCGGAAGGCGAGTGCTGCCTCACTGGACCTCTCCCCCGATTGGCGCCTCCTCAGCCTCTCATTGGGCCCCGTCTTCGCCTACTTGCTGCGGAAGGTCCTGCAGGCACTGTTGGCACTGGCTTAAGCTCAAAAGAGGACAAATATTAGTAAAAGTGATCCGAAGTGTATAGTATGGAAACGACAGTAGGCTATACATAGAATGTACCTTGATCCCATTGGTGACTAAGGTAGTCTGCCTCCTCTATACCATGATGAGTAGTCGATCGATTGTCCGAAAGAGCTTGTCACCATATGCCCGGGAAATCTGCAAAAGAATAGAAACTGGGAAAAACAAATAGAAGTAATTGAATAATGAACAATAATGGCTGAGAATAAGCTAAAATGAAGCATGGACTAGCATAAGAAGAAAGTGTACCTGCTCAACGCCAGGGGCAAACACAAGTCTGTGGTCCTTTTTCTCGATGGGCTCAAGTGGGATCTGCTCAATCACTCCATCTGGACGCATATATATGATCTCGGTGGAAATCACAAGCAATCCAGGAATGGGAGCAACGACAGGGGCACCTCCAACGGGCGCATCGCCAGCCCGAGCAGCCAGAACAGCAGCAACCTCTGGCACAGTTCGAGCCACGCTTGGAGTAAGAGGCGCCATCACCCGAGTATGTAAAAAAGTAGTAAAGTCGTTGGGCTCATGGTGACGATCGTCGTCCTCACCTATTATCAAGAGGTCGAGCTCAAGACCATCTTGTAGATCATCCACCACCCTCATGCCAGAATGAAGAGGATGTGGAATACTAGGGTCAGCAATGCCCTGCGTCTGGCAGATGAATCTCTCTCTCAGGTAGTATGCCCGGCCAAAGGGGCCCTCGAACAGGATCCTCATCGTGAAGGCATGCCAGGCAGTGGTGTAGGTCACACTCGACACTTGGGGAATGCATACCCAAGGATGCCAGTCAACTTGAGAAAATCAGTGCAGTGTCAAATATCAGTGTAGTATGAGAAAATCAGTGCAATGTCAAATATTAATGCAGTGTCAGAATGGTACTACGGTGTCGGAAAATTAGTGCAGTGTCAGAAGTCAGTGTAGTATGAGAATTGCAATATGGTACAGACACAACAGTATAACAGTATAAGGGTGACCATATAGTGTGGGAAACAGTGCAATACCTGATTTGTTGTGATAGTGTCAAAGAAGCGGCGAAAATATGGGAAGGTGCGATCTACAAGGCGACGTCGCTTTAACCGCGAGTTATAGTACCGAGAGCAGGGTACAGACAACTTGATCGACCTCACTGGAACTGGAGCCAACGAAGTGAAATATGTGTAGACCCAAAGCTGCAAACCAAAGGCAGATAAATGACATGAGAAAATAAATCAAATGAGCTAGAAATGCAACAACGAACAGAATTTAAAGCATATTAGAAATGTGAGCGTAGGGTGTACCTCACAAACCCTCCAGTAGCCGCCGAGCGAATCCGCCTTGCGGCGGGAGACAAAGCTCATGTAGCAGTATAGGGTGGTCAGGCCTGCGCCACCCCAATCGTACTCCACTACCCGAGGAAGGTGTACCAGTGCCCCTATAATATATAACCCATAGTATTTTCCCTGTTCGCAAATAGGGTAGTACCGAAAAGATATATGAGGAAGCTGCGGGCATATTAGGCAACCTCACTTGCAATAGCTGGCTGAGTGCCGGAAAAGTGCTCTAGGAACTAGCTGTAGTGCACCATCCTGTGGCTGATAGTGTCTGGGATCGCCTCGAGAAGCTGGAGCTATGCATCTCACCATTGAATCATATCTGGATCGAAGGGAACTGGGCCGCCGACCCCAACCCGCAAGCCAATCTACATCGAGAAGTCATATAGGGTCAGTGTCATCTCCCCGGTAAAAGAGAAGTGAAATAAGTTGGCGGTGTCCCACCATCTCTTTACCAGGGCCCATAAAGCCAAGACTCGACCCTCATCTATATGAGCCCGAAGCAGAAGGGCCTAAAACCAGCAGCATCTACCAAAGTACGAACCTCTGCGGGAAGCCGCTCATACCAGCGTCAGGGGCCGGATATAGAGTTGTAGTCACCTATCCTCTTGGAAATCACCTATCAATTGGAAGTTTTATTAGTATATATATAGCAGAGATAGGTGGTTTGTTCATCAAGCTCAACTTTCAACATATATGCAAAGTAAAATAGGGAAAAAGCTGTGTACCATGGAAGCGTCAGCAGATATATGCTCCATGGGCTCTCGCAATAAAGTGTTCTCATCTTGCCCTGGAATGAAGCCCTTAAATCTCAAGACGCTGCCAGGGGGCGGCACATGTGTACGCAGCTGGTATGTGGCCGCATCAAAAGGCCTCTTGGCAAGGGGAAGCAATACAGCAGCTTCCTCCGCCTCCATGTCTGCACCAAGGGTAGCATCAATACCTATGGCGGGGTCGAGAATAAGTACTTCATCGCTAGCCATAGAGAGGTGAAAAGTGAAGAAAAAGTGAGTGGTTGGATGTTTTTTTCAAAACTAAAACCCTAAGATAGAGAAAGTAAAGAAGGGATGGAAAATCAAGGGAGAAAAGTGTGGGTAAAAGTGTGAGGATCTGTGAAGAATCACAAGAAAACTCAAAGCTTTACCAAATCAATATCTAATCGGTTCAAAAGATGGAGGATCAAGAAGGTTTTAAGGAAAAATTTTGTAAAAGTTGTTGGGTAACTCAAGAGGAATGGAAATCCAGAGAGAAGGGGGAGTGAATTTCGACCTAGGATGTGATTCAAATGAAGCTTGAAATGTGTTTTTAGAAGGCACGGGTGTGGCTTTTACCGAACTGCCCCTTGCTGCTGTCGAAGGCCGATCGGTTGTATCGAAGGTCGGCCGTGTGTTGCCGAGGCCCGGCCGGCCTTTGGTAATTTCAATTCTTTTTTTTTCTTTTGTTTGTTCTCTTCTTTTTTGTTTTGTTTATGTGTGTTGCCGGTTATTTTATTTTATTTTATTTTAGTTCATTATTATTTTAATTTTGAGTTTTAATTTTGGGTTTTTTTATAAAAAAAAATTGAATTATAAGTGTGGGTTTTAATTTGGGTGTAATAATGAGTTGTATGATAACTTAAAACAATGAGTGAAAAAGGAAAGAGAGGAGAAAACAAACAATCAAGGCAAAATAGCAAAGAGATCAAAGGAAATGAAGAGACGGAGCGAGGTATCCATTTCGTTTTGCTTCGTTTCGTGAGTGCATAATTTGATTTATGTTTCATTGATTTTATTTCATTAGTTTAAATTCCTGATTTATCTTGTTTAAATTGTTCTGGTCATTGATGACTTGTCTTGTTTAGTTCGTAATTCATGCCATCATTTCTTACCACATGATATTATATGTATGGTTCATTCGAAAAAATACGCGTTATTGTATGTACGGTTCATTTAGAGGAATTTCAGGTAAAATCATTCGTGCCATTTTCGGATCGCATCCTTTTTTTTTTAATCGGTTAAAAACATGCGGGTGCGCTTAGTGTTCACACCACCCTTCGGTTAAAAACATTCGGGTGCGCCAGTGTTCACACCACCCTTCAGTTAAAAATATTCGGGTGCGTCCGGTGTTCACACCATCCTTCGGTTAAAAACATTCGAGTTAGCCCGATGTTGTAAAGACCGAAATAAAATAAAATAAGATAAAATTAAATAAATAAAAAATGTGGTGGAAAATTATTTGAAAGGGTCATGCCCACTTTCGGTGGGAAAGTGTTTGAAAAAAAAAAAAAGGGAGAGAAGTGAGTGCTGGTGTGGGGCTATAAAAAAAATAACACTTATCTCTCTTAAGGGGTGGATCATTTTGGAATCAAAATAAAAAAAATAAAGAGATGGAGACTGCAGTGTTAAATGGGTGGTATGTCATATTATAATATAGAGAAAAGTTAGGAATTATGAAATGTTTTTCATGAAAATGATCAAAATGAAAGAGTTATGATTTTTGAATTATTTTGATTAGTGTGTAGTGCTTTATTCTAAGTGTAATCCAAGGGTCACAAAATTTTTATAATTATTTTCATGAAAAGTTTTTCATAATACCTAGTATTGCTAGATAATATAGTAGAATGAGAGAGTAATAGTAATGGGGCGTGTTGGAGTTGTGTTCAAGTGGTGCATATTATTTTAAGAGGGAGAATGAGTGGGAATTAGGGGTTTGATTGAATATGTCCAAATTTGATCCTGATTCATCATCATGGGCAAAGTTTTTAGAGTTTTTTTTGAAAAAATTTTTTTAGAGTGGTGCATTGTGTAATTGAAATTTAATGATAAGTCATATTAATTTTTTAACATTAAATCTTAATCACATAATACACCATTTTAAAAAATTAAAAAAAAAAAACTCTAAAAAATCCTTAGTGAAAGTGACTATTAAAATATTTTTTTACTCATGCATGATGGCTGATGTCACATGAATATATTTATTTTTTTTTTGAGAGAGAGTGAGAGATGGGTCTGATTGTTCTCAATAACTATGGGCTATCTCAATTCGGTTTTGTCATCTGCTGGCCAAGTTTATGCTGATGATGCACCTGCCAACGGTGGTGGTCTCAGTCAGAATGGAAAGTTCATTTTTCGGGTCATGGCATTCATAAGGGGACGCTGAAGGTAGATCGACCGGTCTCTGCTCCATCGCATCTCCGAACTTTTTTTTCCTTCAAATCCAAACTTCCTATCCGCCGTAGCAGCCCTTCCTCTCTCTGCTGCGGCGGAGCTGCCAAGGACGACGCCTCCATCTCTAGAAGAGTAAGAGTGGCTATAAGATTTCGACCCGAAAATGTTGAGGAGTCGGTGGCAGATGCAGATTTTCTTAAAAGGTCGTTCTTCGACTTCATCCGTAGACAGGAGTTCTGGTTTGTCTGGTCGTCGGAAAGTGGGAACACCGGAGAGTCGGGATTCTCGTTTCATTATGCTTCCGCAGGTGGAGATCAAAGCTGGTGATGATGTGAGGTTGGATCTTAGGGGTCACCGAATTTGAAGTCTCAATTCTAGTGGGTTGAACTTGTCACCTAATTTGGAGGTAATACACGTGTGTGCATGGCAAATATTTGTTTACTTTTGATCATGTCTATGGGAGTACTGGTTCTCTTCTATCTGCCATATTTGTAGAGTGTGTTGCTCCACTTGTTGACGGTTTGTTCCAGGGATATAATGCTACTGTTCTTGCTTATGGTCAGACGGGTTCAGGGAGTCTAAACATGTAATTTGGTGGGTTGTATATATATATTATATATATATATATATACATGTAATTTAGTGGGCCAAGTTAGCTTTATATGGCAGGCTATTCAAGTTAGATCGGCTGAGTTACATTTGTTAGTAGGCCACCCATGCTAGCTGGTTGATTGCGTGTTGCTGCCTCTTGTGGTGATTCAAAATTCGATTCGTTTTTGAATGGCTCTAGTGGGGCCCGAAGCACGTGGGTTTACATGATGTGAGGTTTGAGGTATCATATTGAAAGTCGGACGGTTTGTCGTGATTTTCACAATAATGATCTCGGATTCATAATTGGGTGATGTTTGCATTTTCAAATTAGCTCTTCTTTCAATTTGAGGTAGGGATTTTCTACACTCTAATATGGTTTTTAACTTAGTTATTTGTTATTGTGAATATATGATGAGATTTGGTTGTGGTTTGGACAAATTTAGGATTTGGGTGTGAAATGAAAAGAGGGGTTTTGACGAATATGAGGTAAACGAGTATGAGGCTTGAATATAAGATCATGTTATGCCAAAATAGTTGATTTTGGTGTTTTGGATTGATATTTGGAAAGAGGGGGATTTTTCCCTAATTTTGATTAAATCATTATTTTGCATAAATAAATAGAATTAACATTGAAAATGTGAAATTGGAAGGTTTTGGTTATAAATGGTGATATTAGATATGTAATAACTCACCTATGAAAGTTTTGAATAAACCATTTATTTTGAGATTGAATATCTCTTTAGAAATGATTGTATTGGGCTATCGGTAGAGGATAACTATGATTGTTGTAGAAATTGCATAAGGATTAGGCGATTAAATGCTAATTCATTGTTGGTGTCATTGAATATGACCATGTTATAAATACATTGTATATGTATGTTTATTGGGAGGTGAAAGGGGATGTACTCCATATATGGCTATGTTTATAAATACATTGTATATGTACGTTTATTGGGAGAAGAAAGGGGATATACTCCATATGTGATTATGCTTATAAATACATTGCATATGTATATTTGTTTGGGAGGAGAAAATGGATGGACTCCATTTTAAACAAGTTGGCCAGAGTGTCCTGGGTGAAAGGCTCGAAATTTCATATATAAATGGGTGCCGATTCCTTCTGACGAAATATTCGTAAAATGGCAAGTTTGAAGTGTTTACGTGTGTTTTGCATAGTTGGAAAACCATTGAGTTATAGTCTCATTTTGATTGTTGAAAGATAATGAATTTAACTCGTGAATTGGGTAGCATATATGAACTGGAAATGAATTGGAGGAAAATGGAATGAGATTAGGTCTTAGTAGCATATGAATATGCAGGCCTTGTGGATGTTTTAGTATCGGTATTGTTTATGCACGTGGTATTTATACCTTTGGTAAACCTCATATATTGTGTTAGATTATCTCTACTGGGCTGTTGGCTCACCCTATACGGGAATATCATTTTGAGGTGCAGGTGAGGTGTTGCCTCCACGGAAATAACATGGATGGACTCTCCGGAAGTAAGAGCTTCTCATTTTTGCTTCATGTGTGTATGTTTGTTATTTGTAAAGCCAAGGGCTTAAGTTGTAATGAGCGAGGCTCAATTTGTGTAACCAAGCGATGACTTGGAAAGATGTAAGCCTACGTGGCATTTAAACTGGTTGTTAAACAGTGAACTCTGATATATGAAAGTATGTTGTTTCTCATATTTATTCCGCATATGAGTTATCTTTATTGTATTATTTTTTGGGGCGTTACAACTTGGTATCAAATCGTACCGTGTTCGAATACTTTGGGTACGTGGAGAGTGGTTAATACCATAGTGGATTTATCTCGCTTGATAGAGATATTTGTACGATGAGGTGCTATGTGATAACATCCTTATGTGATTATATGGGTATGGGGTTTGATTTCTAAGATATTGATTGGGTCTGTGAGTTCTTGGAAGTCCAGTTAGAAGAGCACTTGATCATTGCTATTTCTGATTGAAACTCTAGCAATGTCATGGGGCAATTAATATCTAGAAAGAAAATATGTATGTGCTCATGTGACTATGTGCTTATGTGGAATGAATTAACTGTTGTCCATTGACTTAGGATGTGAGTGAGTTAGCTTCGGCACAATTGTGACAGTGCCAATCTCGAGTTACCTTTATTAGGATGTCAGGACGTGGAAGGGGAAGTGGTAGGCATGGTAGGCCTAGGAGGCACGAGATGCAAATACCGGATGAGATTCCGGCACGGGAGGAGGGGACAAGGCAAGCAAATGTGGCTGAGCCAGTTGGGCAACAGGCCATGGGTGTTGGGGCACGAGAGTTAGAAAGGGTACTGAACATACTGAGGGCTAAGAACCTAGCACAGGCCCCAACTGCCCCAGTTGCAGAGACAGAACCACTCTTGCTAAAAAGGGAGTTTCTTCCGGACCAATCCGGATATTTTTGGTGGGAGATCCTAAGGAGCCACTAAAGGCTGAATGAGTGGCATCATAGCTTGTGGTTATATCTTTTAGAATTTGGGTAGAAGCGAGCTGGCTAGAGACTTCAAAGGAAATTTCAAAGTCACTACAACTATGAGTATTTGTTGGGAGTACCTTAGTATTGCCAGAATGTATATCTAGTTTGGATGAATTCTATGTGGACTCGAAATGCATTGTGTGAGCGTTTGGGTAAATTCTATGTTGGAGTGAAATTGTGTGGGTGGATGTAGACAAGTTTGCATAAACTGTTAGTTGGTGCGTCGAGTGAAAGAAATGGAGTTGATTTAATCAGCTAGTTGATTAAATCAAGTGTTGTAATAATTAGTTAAGTAGTTAGCTAATTTCATTTGTATTGTAATAATTAGCTTAATTAACTTAATTAGCTTAGCTTAGCTTGGTTAGCTAGTTTATTCATTTGGACTCTCCTTAGTGAGAGTGTGTTGTAATAATGTGTATGTCTTCCAACCCCACATCTTTCTCTCTTTTACTTAACCGCTTTCAATGGTTAGTTTAGGAGCATCACGTTTCAATTAGCATTACCTTATGCTTGCATCCATTCATCTTGTCTTGCATGCACCAAAGCTCAGCGCATCATTCAAACTGCATTGTCATTTCAATATCTTATTTGAACACGTGTTTAATCGCATGTTGTTCAAATTGATCCATATGCCATATCAGTAGCCGAGCCTATTAATTGCATTCTTTGCATGTGTTGAATTAGACATCTTGTATAGTTAGGATCATGCATCTTTCTAACTAATTTCTGTTTTAGCTTGGAGTACTAGGTGAGTTTTTATGCTTTAGCATACTTGCATAAGTGTGAATGTTGCCCTGATTAGCATGCTTGCCATGAAGCTATGTGCTTAAATGCTAAACTGCATGAATGCTTGTGGATGAAGGCTTGTTGTTTGAATTGGAATGATTCAATGAATGTAAGTTTTAAGTCCACTTTGTTGAGTGGCAAATCATGTTTTAAGCCCACTATGTTTGGTGGCAAATCCGCATCTTTAAGCCCACTTGAGATGGCAAAATAAAACCATTTTTGCAAACAAACATGAGTTGAATTGTTCCAAGTGTTACAGACTAGTCTATATTTGCTTGTGCGTATCACATAGTAATTTTAGCTAATAACCTGAACAAGAACACATAATGTTTATAAAAACTCATATCATGACTAGTAGAGGCCACTCTTTGATCGGGCAAACGGGGGTGCTCATTTCAAGACCTTCCCCTTTCGTACCTAAGTTCCCGAGCCAAGACAACTTTGGTGATGACGAACACGTGCCCTTCGGCATGAGTCAGGGTTTCCTACATTTCCCAAAAATAAAATATTTAGGTGGCGACTCTGTATCTGGCAAAGCAGTCTAATTTTGGCATTTTTTTATCCTAAAATCAATTTTCCAAAACGATTTGTCGGATTTGGACTCTTTGGTGTTTATCAGTTTCACATTGCACTTGTGAGACTAGATTCAGAACCGCGGGAGTCCAAATTGTGAGGCCTTCTTTTAAACCTTCTGAAAGGAGGCGCGAAAAAAGGCGAGTCCACAATTTCTGGCGACTTTGCTGGGGATTTAGAGAACTTGACTCGAACTTATGATATGATACTTTATCTACACTTATGTGTTTCTTTGCATTTGTATTTGCATCGGTGCGCCTAAGTCACAGTGTTTGCCATCTGCTATTCCTGAGCGGTTTGCAGGAGGCTTGCTTGGAAAAGCTTGCCAAAGGCTGACTAGTCGCGGGCTCTACCACGATGGGAACACAACCCTTGGATATGGACTACTGCTGTACTGTTTGATCGTCCTTTCACTTCTCGGTGTTAGGTGTGAGAGGTATATTAGATAGTATAGCCGAGGTAACCTTTTTGACCAATCGACCTAATTGCATATCGGAAACCATAGATACTGTTCCAAACTAGGACAGATTGATTACGCTCGGTGATTGCGCATGTTGTGCTCGTTTCGAGGTTTCGGAGTTTCGGCTGAGAGCCTTACCCCCAAACCTCGGGACCCTTTTATCATTTGCCTCGGTTTGCGGACCAGGTCTTTCTTTCTCTTCCCGAAGGGAGGGAGAGGTCTCGTAGACCATATCTCAGTGGTCGTAAGCTACTTTTCGTGGTCGTAGACCACTGTTCCCGTTTGGAGACCAATTTCCGGTTTTTAGAGTCGTCGGCCGTGCGCCTCGGTTCGGGACCGCTTAACTTTCTCCGTTTGCTCCGATTTTTGGCACACACCTTGTTTCCTCTCTCTAGAGGGACACTGTGGCCCGGGAGACCACCTTTGTGGTCGCACGCTACTTTCGATGCTTAACAGCCAGTTTTTGGGGCACCCGGCTGCGCGTTTTGGCCTCGAACCCTCGTTTTGCATCCGTCTTGGTTCATTTTTGGCATGGACCCTATTTTCATTGTTTGGAAGGTGGTACAAGGGTGGGAGACCACCTTTCTCTTCGCCAGCCAGTTTTCTTGACAGGAAGTGGTCTCCTTAGTTTTTGGGCCACATTTACTGGTCTCCCACCATACCACTTGCTTGCATTTCATGTGGAGACCACCATGGGAGGCTGCCGACCACTTGAACCTTTTGACCCTGGTCAGTCGACTAGGGTAAGTGGTCGGCCGACCACTTGAACTGGTTGGCCAGCTCCCATCAGTTCTGTCTCAGTGAGTTGATTCCAGCTGTGCCAGCTGGGAGGCACAGACTGCATCCTCCATACGTGTATGGAGGATGTTTGCCCTTGGTTTTAAGCTTCTAGGAGAAGCTTTAGTCCCTCTTGTCCATAAAGGAAGGGCTCCCCTTCCTTGTAGAGGGTTCAAAAAAAAAAAATTTGTCTAAGGCATACAAGACTTCTCCCTCTATATCTCTACATCCAAGCTCAAAAAATGCATGGTTCTTGCACCTTTGCATACCATCTCCCAACCTAACCCCTCCACCATCACTCTAAGCATCTTGGAGGCCATTTTCAGAGGTTGAGAGGCTGTCTTTGTGGTCCAGAGGTTGCTGGTCCTTTTGTGCTACAAAGGTAACACACTTTCTCCCTTTTAAAGCTTTATTTTGCTTCATCTTTTAGCTATACTTGCAAGAATATTTGAGCTTTGGTGTAAACTGAAAAAAAAGTCTTATTTTGAGGCCCTTAACATGTTTGTTTAAGATCATTTTTCTGTTGGGGGTCATCTACCCCCTTGCATGCTTCATTTTACCTTGTTTTGAGCCATGCCTTAGAGCATTTGTGTTGGCCTTTGTTTGGCCCTTTAGCCACTAAAATCTAGTGGATTTTCAGTGGCTAGCATGTTGTTTTGAGTGCCAAAATCAGAGAGGGGTGACCCTCTCTCTCCTTGTTTTGTTTTCTAGCATTTTTGGCCTTACAAAGAAGCCCTTATTTGCATGCTTCCAAGCCATGTTTCAGGCCATTGTTGATGAGTTTTAGGACCTGCATAGGCTCTGTCCAGAGCTTGTTTTTCCATATTGGATGTCCATTTTGCATGTGTAGAATAACCCTCCTCATAGCATATTAAAGGAGCATCTCATTCTTGCATGCATTAACCATGTTTCAGTGGGTTTTTGGGGCTTTATTTGGCATGTCATACCTCTGAATTTTGCTGGTTTAGTGGCCTCTTGATTGCCTCACATGCTTGTAGTGCAAATCCTCTTTACTAGCTTACATTGCATGCTATTTTGGCCTTTGATTCTAGCACTTTTTGGCCATGCCTTAAACTGATTTTGTGTATGTTTTAGACTTCCTTAGCTCTTTTTTTGGGCCTCATGGTCGAATGATGTTTGCTATGCATGGTTGTAGTTCAATACCCTTGCCTAGCTTTGAGTTTTGAAGCCTATTGCATGCGTATTTTGAGGTGTTTCCATGTTTTGGCATCATTGTGAATCATATTTCAGAGCTTATATGTATGCCATATTCCCATGTTTTCCACTCTTTAAATGTGTTTGAGAGTTATGCATGAATACCTCATTTTTGGACCATTGCATGAGCTTCATTTCTATGCTTTGCGAGCCATCATTTTAGTCTATATTTGCTACTGTTTTGGCCTACATAGGGACTGTTTGGGGCTGGTTTGGCCATTTGAGTATTACTTTGCATGCCTATAGTGTAATCCACTTCACTAGTTTCGGTATTTGAGCCATTTAGTATGCATTGCGTGAGGTGTTTGCACGATTCGGGACCATCTTGCATGTCATTTCAGAGCTGGAAAATATGTGATTGTATGCCATATTTCATGCTTACCATGCTTTGGTGGAGTTGCACTTTGTGCCTTAGGTTTGGTCCCTTGCATTTGTGCATTTTTGCATGTGTGTTGTTGCTTCATTTTCATCATGTTTAGCCACTGATTTGGGTGTGGTCGAGGCCCATCCATCTTGGTTTAAGTCCATCTTGCATTGTGTATGCCATATAATCCATGTTGTTGCATGTTCGATCATTGCATTGAGTATGCCTCGTTCATAACATTGCGTATGTTAGTGCATTATGTATGCATGCCATATAATCCATGTGCATTGAGTATGCCATTGATTAGTTCATAGCATTGTCTATGCCATTTGCATGCTTGCATGTCATCCTTTGCATGTTTACATCATTTAGTCGCATTACATTTAGGATTGCATACTAGAGTTGCATTTGTACATGCCTTGCCATTCTACTTGTTGCATTGTGTATGGAATAAGAGTTAGTTCATACACGGGAAACGAGGAACGTTTCATACTCCAAGTGTTGAAACGTGCCTCGATTCCCGGTCGCTGATACTCTTGACTACACATGATGGAGTTTAGGCATTTATGTGTTCATATGTGCATTCATTCTATATTAAGTTGTGCAATTCGATTCCTCGGCCATCATGCATCGAGATGCGTGATTGGTGGCCTGAGGATCGAGACCGACACTCCCTTGAGCTTGTACAATGATGGGGAGAGTGGTCATGCACACATATGTTGAAAATACCTTGCCATGTCTCTCTCTTTCTCCTTGTTGCAGAAAACCAGAAACCAGAGGCAGAAACTGGTCGGCCGACCAAATTTTCTGGCAGGCTGACCACCCTTTTTGGTTTCTCCCACAAAAGGTGGTCGGCAAGTGGTATCCCATGCCCATAAGCTGGTCGGCAGCCTTCTCACAGATTCCCAGGGTGGAGTTTCATCCTTCTGGAGCTTTGTGCAAGTTTCTGAGATCAATTGCAAACAAAGGTGAGTTGGGGCATCGCGATGGATTTCCCGACAAGGCGACTCGAGCATGCATGCATCCTTTATCATTCAAGGCAGAGCTGAGGCAGTCCATTTCATGTAGTTTGCATGATAGTTTAATTGCTTACCTAGCTAATTTGTTAATTAGTTAGAGTTATGTAATAATTAGCTGTAATTTGTTATTCATTGTGGTTATGTAATAACTAGTTTAATTAGATTAGCTAGTTGATTTTTGTATTATTTATTCGGACCCTTCGTCGAGAGGGCCAACTGTTGTAATAAGTGTGTGATGCATGTCTTCCAACCCTATGCCTTTCTCCATTTTATTTACCAGCTTATGAGGGTTAGTTTTAGGGCATGTTTCAATTAGCATCCTTATGCTTCGCATGTTTGCATCCATTCATTTGTCTTGCATGCACCGGGCTCGGCGCATCATACTAACTGCATTGTATTTCAATTTCGAGTTGAATACATGTTATCTGTAGCATCTCATATACCATCTTAGAAAAGCCGAGCCTATCTTAGTTGCATTTTGCATGTGTTGCATTAGCCATCTTAACATGAACTAGGATCATGCATTGATTACTAACGAGTTTCTTTTTTGGCTTGGAGTACTCGGTGAGTGTTTATGCTTTAGCATCCTTGCATGTGTGTGAGTGACTGCCATGATAGTATGCTTGCCGTGAGGCTAACTGCTTATGTGATATACCTGCTTGAATGCCTGTGGGTGAAGGTTGGATTATTTAAATTGGAAAAATTCATCGATTGTGAGTTTTTAAGCCCACTTGAGAATGGCAAATCACCATGTTTTCTAAGCCCACTTGAGGGTGGCAAAATCCACATTTTAGCCTACTTGCGAGTAGCAAACTGCTTTAAAAACAAACATGAGATGTTTTGTTCCAAATTAGACGATCCAGTCTATACTTGTATGTTGTACGCATCACGTAGCAATTCTAGGCTAATAAGCCGGAATAAGAGCACATATGTTTTCAAAAACAAGATATCATGCTTAGTAGTGGCCGATCTTTGATCGGGCGAGCGGGGGTGCTCATGAAATGACCTTCCCCAATCGTACATAAGTTTCCGAGCCGAGGCAACTTTGGTGATGACGGACACATGGCCTTAGGCACGAGTCAGGGTTTCCTAAATTCTTCCGAAATAAAATATTTAGGTGGCAACTCTGTATCTGGCAAAGCAGTCCATGTTTGGCACTTCTTTACAAAAATCAGTTTTCCAAAACGATTTGCCAGATTTGGACTCTTTGGTGATTTAACGGTATTGCATTGCACTTTGCAAGATTAGATTCAAAACCGTGACATTGAGTTCGAACTGTAGTAAGCCCCAATGAACAAAACGGGATTCCCTCCTGGGACGTTCGGGGACGTCTACAATACCATGTGTGATAGAATCCGAAACAAAGAACTGTGTGGGTAAATCATGTGCTTCTTTAATCATGAACTAAAAACACCCAACAATGGAGTGATACCACAGTATAAGTATCACCCACTCTATTCACAGTGCAAAAGCTGGATCGTTCTTTGGTGGGAGAGAGTTAAAGAGAGAGAGTATGGGAAAAAATGTTATGGGTAAGTCAACATAACGTATCTGATATTTATTAAATAGATCAAATATATATAATCTCGCATCCCTATCTCCTAATAGGATAAGATAGATTGGATGAAGATAGTGGGTTATCCTAACAAGATAAATAGAAATTCAAATTACATGAATAATTTGAATGGGCCATGGGTCATGCCACATGGGCGCCGAAATCCGGGTCCAATTCCCGACCTAATTTCTAACACTATCAATAAAGATTTCATTCTTTTTTCTATGATTGTTCTCATGAAAAAACAACTATATGTCACAACCCAAAAAGATCACCCCATTGAGTCCAACAAATGCATCACGAATGCCAAATATAGTAACCATTTAATACACAGTATTATATTGGGAACTTAATTGATAAATATGAAACGAGAATAATAACACTGAAGGCAAATTTTAGAGGCCAAAAGTTTTTCTAATTCTTTTCTTTTTTTTTAACTGTAATATTTGTTCCGAAAATACCCTTAAATATAATGATGAATTCGAATAGCTTTTGACATGGGGAGCATTTTTATACACATTTAGGGATTAGAGTGACACCGAGTGCATACTTTAGCAACCAAAATCATGTTAATTTTTTAGTTTTAATAAAGTTCTTATTGGTTGAAGTTTTATATGAGTGATTATGTTAACAGAAGTATGTCACCATTTTTTTTTTATAGGGTACATATTCTCCAAGTATCCGTGTGAATTGGATGGAAGAAAGAATTTTAAACAAAATTGGCAAGCAAGCTGGTTGCAATAAGAATATTAAACGTTAACTCTTGATTTTCTTTAATAATTTTAAATAAATAATCGACCTACATAATTATTGCAATTATCAGTACAAGAGTTACTAGATTGTGCGAAACCATAGGAGGAAAGTTGTTATACCTGTTCCATAAACAAGGGTTACAAGCACGGATCAAGCGCCGCCTTCCGTGGTGTTTTCTGGTCCAATTTTAGTACTGCCGGACTCCAATTTCCAAAATAAAAATATTGGTGGACTCCAAAATGGCATTTAACAAACACAAATAATGGAGTGTAGCACACACATACTCTCTCTCTAATGAAAGTGGAAGTTCAGAAACTCTGCACTTCAATTTCTTCCTTAAGCCACTAAAAAACATAAAACAAACACAAATTAGGGTTTGCTTTTTCTCATCAACCGTAAGTTGGAATCTGGCCCATAATATTCCATTTCAAAGGTATCGAAACAAGTATTCCAAATATATAATTTTTATACCATAAAAACAAAGCATGCAGAACTAGCATGCCGTCAAAGTTACAAAAAATTAAATATAAATCTCCATTTTTCTAAAAATCCAACCGTTGGATTTTCGCGAACTAAGAACACCCAGCAATGGAGTGATACCACAGTATGAGTATCACCCACTCTATTCACAGTGCAAAGAATGGATCGTTCTCTGATGGGAGAGAGTTAGAGAGAGTATGAAAAAAAAATGTTATGGATAAATCAACATAACGCATCTGATATCTATTAAATAGATCAGATATATATAAGGGGCACTTACGTGTAGGTCCTAATAAGTGGACTTATTGTCTAATAGGTCCCATAGGAAAAATTGGTCATTAAAAAGTCACTAGTTGTAAGTTTTAGCGACAATTTATAAAAATTATGATATAAAAAAAAGTCACTAGTTGTCAATTTTTAGCAACAGATATAAAAAATTGTTGCAAAAAAATTATTTTTAACGATAATTTTACCAAGATTTATTTTCAATAGGACTTGATGGGAATTAAGTCTAACCATTAGGACCTATTGGTAGTTTACCCTATATAATAATCTCGCATCCCTATCTCTTTATAGGATAAGATAGATTGGATGGAGATAGTGGGTTATCCTAACAGGATAAATAGAAATTCAAATTACATGAGTAATTTGAATGGGCCGTGGGTCATGCCACATGGGCGCCCAAATCCGTGTCCAATACCTGGCCCAATTTCGAACATTATCAATAAAGATTTCGTTCTTTTTCAATGATTATTCTCTTGATAAAACAACTATATTTCACAACCCAACAAAATCACCCCATTGAGTCCAACAAAAACATCACGAATGCCAAATATAGTAACCATTTAATAAACAGTATTATATTTGGGACTAAATTGATAAATATGAAACTAGAATAATAACACTGAGGACAAATTTTAGAGGCCAAAAGTTTTTTAATTATTTTCTTTTTTTTAACTATAATATTTATTCCAAAATACCCTTAAATATAATGATTAATTCGAATAGCTTTTGATATGGAGAGCATTTTTCTACACATTTAGGGATTAGAGTAACACCGAGTGCATACTTTAGCAACCAAAATCATGCTAATTTTTTAGTTTAAATAAAGTGCTTACTTGTTGAAGTTTTAGATGAAGTATGTCACAAATTTTTTTTTTAATAGGATATATATTCTCCTAGTATCCATGTGAATTCGATGGAAGAAGGAATTTTAAACAAAGTTCGAAAGCAAGCTGATTGCAATAAGAATATTAAACGTCAACTCTTGATTTTCTTTAATAATTTTAAATAAATAATCGACCTACAAAATTATTGCAATTATCAGTATGAGAATTAGTTGATTGTGTGAAACCAGAGAAGAAAAGTTGCTATACCTGTTCCATAAACAAGGATTACAAGCACGGACCATGTGCCGCCTTCCAGGATGTTTTCTGGTTCAATTCTAGTACTGCTGGACTTCATTTTCAAAAACGAAAGTGCCGGTGGACTCAAAAATGGCATTTAACAAACACAAATAATGGAGTGTAGCACACTCTCTCTCTCTAATGAGAGTGGAAGCGCAGAAACTTTGCACTTCATCTTCTTCCTTCAGCCACCAAAAAACACAAACGAACCCAAATTAGGGTTTGTTTTTTCTCATCAACCATAAGTTAGAATCAGTCCCATAATATACCATTTTGAAGGTATCAAAACAAGGATTCCAAATATATAATTCTCATAACATAAAAACAAAGCATGTAAAACCAGCATGCAGTCAAAGTTACGAAAAATTAAATATGAATCTCCATTTTTCTCAAAATTTGACCTTTCGATTTTCATAAAACTTGGCAGATGTATTCTACATGAAATATATTACAGCATATTTAAATTTCTGGTTGATTGAAGGAAGTTCGGAAAATGCATATATCATGTGTATATATGTATAACTATATACATATTTTCATGCACAAAAAACAAGCACGAAAATAACAATTTATAGCTCTGATACCAATGTAAGATATATATAACGCAGCGGGTAAAAGGATTGAAGCCATACCTTGTGTGATAGAATCCGAAATGGAGAACCTTGTGGGTAAATCACGTGTTCCTTTAATCACGAACTAAGAACACCCAGCAATGGAGTGATACCACAGTATCAGTATCACCCACTCTATTCACAGTGCAAAGGCTGGATCGTTCTCCGAGGGGAGAGAGTTAGAGAGAGAGAGAGAGTATGGGAAAAAATGTTATGAGTAAATCAACAAAACGCATCTGATATCTATTAAATAGATCAGATATATATAATCTCACATCCCTATCTCCTTATAGGATAAGATAGATTTGATGGAGATAGTGGGTTATCCTAACAGGATAAATAGAAATTCAAATTACATGAGTAATTTGAATGGGCCATGGGTCATGCCACATGGGCGCCCAAATCCGGGTCCAATTCCCGACCCAATTTCCAACATTATCAATAAAGATTTCATTCTTTTTTCTATGAGTCTTCTCATGAAAAAACAACTATATGTCACAACCCAAAAAGATCACCCCATTGAGTCCAACAAATGCATCACGAATGCCAAATATAGTAACCATTTAATACATAGTATTATATTGGGGACTAAATTGATAAATATGAAACGAGAATAATAACACTGAAGGCAAATTTTAGAGGCCAAAAGTTTTTTTTTAATTCTTTTCTTTTTTTTAACTGTAATATTTGTTCCAAAAATACCCTTAAATATAATGATGAATTCGAATAGCTTTTGACATGGGGAGCATTTTTATACACATTTCGGGATTAGAATAACACCGAGTGCTTACTTTAACAACCAGAATCATGTTAATTTTTTAGTTTAAATAAAGCGTTTATTGGTTGAAGTTTTATATGATTGATTATGTTAACAGATTTATCTCATAATTTTTTTTTTAAAGGGTACATATTCTCCTAGTATTCGTGTGAATTGGATAGAAGAAGGAATTTTCAACAAAGTTTGAAAGCAAGCTGGTTGCAATAAGAATATTGAACGTCAACCCCTGATTTTCTTTAATAATTTGAAATAAAGAATCGACCTAAAAAATTATTGCAATATCAGTACAAGAGTGAGTAGATTTTGGGAAACCAGAAGAGGAAAGTTATTATACCTGTTCCACAAACATAGATAACAAGCATGGATCACACGCCGCCTTCCGAGGTGTTTTCTGGTCCAATTTTAGTACTGTCCGACTTCATTTTCAAAAATAAAAGTATTGGTGAACTCAAAAATGGCGTTTCACAAACACAAACAATGGAATGTGGCACACACTCTGTCTAATGAGAGTGGAAGTGTAGAAACTCTGCACTTCATCTTATTCATTAAGCCATCAAAAAACACAAACAAACCCAAATTAGGGTTTGTTTTTTCTCATCAACCGTAAGTCAGTCCCATAATATACCATTTCAAAGGTATCGAAACAAGGATTCCAAATATATAATTCTCATAACATAAAAACGAAGCATGTAAAACCAGCATGCAGTAAAAGTTACGAAAAATTAAATATGAATCTTCATTTTTTTATAAATTTGACCTTTCAATTTTCATGAAACTTGGCAGATATATTCTACATGAAATATATTACAACATATTCAAATTTCAGGTTGATAGAAGAAAGTTCGGAAAAATATTAATTTTTCATGCATATATAATGTGTATATATATATAATAACTATATACATATTTTCATGCACAAAAAACAAGCACAAAAAAAACAATTTATAGCTCCGATACCAATGTAAGATATATATAACGCAGCAGATAAAAGGATTCAAGCCATACTTTGTGTGATAGAATACGAAACGAAGAACCTTAGGGGTAAATCATGTGCTTATTTAATCACGAACAAAGAACACCTAGCAATTGAGTGATACCAATGTATGAGTATCACCCACTCTATTCGCAGTGCAAAGTCTGCAACGTTCTCCGATGGGAGAGTGTTAGAGAGAGAGTATGTGTAGACGCGCCCGCGAGGGACCCCGCTACTACAGTTCGGACTCGATTTTGTTTGCGGTCCTTAATCTGAACCAAAGAGTCCAAATCTGGCAAATCGTTTTGAGAAAACAGATTTTAGGAAAGAAATGCCAAACATGGACTGCTTTGCCAGATACAGAGTCGCCACCTAAATATTTTTATGGGGGAATTTAGGAAACCCTGACTCGGTGCCGACGGCCACATGTTCGTCATCACCGGAGTTGTCTCGGCTCGGGAGCTAGGGTACGATTGGGGAAGGTCAGTTATGAGCAGCCCCTCTCGCCCGATCCGAAGATCGGCCTCTACTAACCGTGATATCCGTTTCTGAAAATATTATGTGTTCTTATTCCAATTGTTAGCCTAGAATTACTATGTCATGCGCACAGCAAACAAGTATAGACTAGATTGCCTAATTTGGAAAGAAACATTGCATATCCGTTTGTTTTGAAAAGCACTTTAGAATTTGTTACTCGCAAGTAGGCTAAAACACGGATTTCAACGGGTTTTTCCAACTCAAACAATCCAACCTTCACCCACGGGCATTCAAATAGTTTATCTCATATAAGCATCTAGCCGCATGGCAAACATACTGTCATGGCAACACTCACATGCATGCGGTATGCTAAAGCATAAATACTTACATCGTACTCCGTGCCAAAACAATAAACTAGTTAGTAATCATATGCATGATCCTAGTTCATGTTAAGATGGCTAATGCAGCACATGCAAAATGCAACTATAATAGGCTCGGCTATCCTAAAGAATGGCATGTGAAATGCTGCAACTAACAAGTACTCAACTTGGATTTGAAATACAAGTGCAGTTAGCATGATGTGCCGAGCCCGATGCATGTAAGACAAATGTATGGATGCACGCATGCATAGCATAAGGTATGCTAATTTAGATATGCCCTAATACTAACCATTGAAAGCAGGTAAATAAAAGGGAAGAAAGAAGTGGGGATTGGAAGACATACACACACTC
>NW_021026094.1:419612-434941 GCF_004153795.1 Camellia sinensis
AACTGTAATATTTGTTCCAAAAATACTATTAAATATAATGATGAATTCGAATATCTTTTGATATGGAGAGCATTTTTATACACATTTAGGGATTAAAGTAACACCGAGCGCATACTTTAGCAACCAAAATCATGTAAATTTTTTAGTTTTAATAAAGTGCTTATTGGTTGAAGTTTTATATGATTGATTATGTTAACAGAAATATGTCATAAATTATTTTTTCTATAAGGTACATATTCTCCTAGTATTCGTGTGAATTGGATGGAAGAAGGAATTTTAAACAAAGTTCAAAAGCAAGCTGGTTGTAATAAGAATATTAAACGTGAACTCCTGATTTTCTTTAATAAACTTACATAAAAATCGACCTACAGAATTATTGCAATTATCAGTATAAGAGATATGAGATTGTGTGAAACCAGAGGTGTAAAGTTGCCATATTTGTTCCATAAACAAGGATTACAAGCACGGATCACACGCCATCTTCCGGGGTGTTTTCTGGTCCAATTTTAGTACTGTCGGACTTCATTTTCCAAAATAAAAATATTGGACTCAAAAATGGCATTTAACAAAAACAAATAATGGAGTGTAGCACACTCTCTCTAATGATAGTGGAAATGCAGAAACTCTGCACTTCATCTTCTTCCTTAAGCCATCAAAAAACACAATACGAACCCAAATTATGGTGTGCTTTTTCTCATCAACCGTAAATCAAAATCAGGACCATAACATACTATTTCAAAGGTATCGAAACAAGGATTCCAATTCTATAATTTTCATAACATAAAAATGAAGCATGTAAAACCAACATGCAGTCAAAGTTACGAAAAATTAAATATGAATCTCAATTTTTCTCAAAACTAGACCGTTCGATTTTCATGAAACTTCGAAGATATATTCTACATGGAATATACTACAACATTTGTCAATTTCAGGTTGATAGGAGAATGTTCGGAAAATATTAATTTTTCATGCATATATCCTGTGTATATATATACATAATTATACAAATATTTTAATGCACAAAAAAAAGTACGAAAATACCAATTTATAGCTCTGATACCAATGTAAGATATATATAATGCAGCAGGTAACATGATTTATGCCATACCTTGTGTGATAGAATACGAAACGAAGAACCTTAGGGGTAAATCACGTGCTTCTTTAATCACGAACAAAGAACACCTAGCAATTGAGTGATACCACAGTATGAGTATCACCCACTCTATTCAGAGTGCAAAGTTTGAAACGTTCTCTGATGGGAGAGTGTTAGAAAGAGAGAGAGTATGGGAAAAAATGTTATGGGTAAATCAGCATAACACATCTGATATCTATTAAATATATCAAATATATATAATCTCACATCCCTATCTCCTAATAGGATAAGATAGATCGGATGGAGATAGTGGGTTATCATAACAGGATAAACAGAAATTCAAATTACATGAGTAATTTGAATGGGCCATGGGTCATGCCACATGGGCGCCCAAGTCCGGGTCCAATTCCCGACCCAATTTCCAACATTATCAATAAAGATTTCGTTCTTTTTCTATGATTCTTCTCATGAAAAAACAACTATATGTCACAACTGAAAAAGATCACCCCACTGAGTCCAACAAAAGCATCACGAATGCCAAATATGGTAACCACTTAATACACAATATTATATTGGAGAATAAATTTTTAAATATGAAACTAGAATAATAACAATGAGGACAAATTTTAGAGGCCAAAAGTTTTTTTTAATTCTTTTCTTTTTTTTAACTGTAATATTTGTAACAAAAATACCCTTAAATATCATAATTAATTCGAATAGCTTTTGATACGGAGAGCATTTTTATACACATTTAGGGATTAGAGTAACACCGAGTGCATACTTTAGCAACAAAAATCATGTAAGTTTTTTAGTTTTAACAGAGTGCTTATGGGTTGAAGTTTTATATGATTGATTATGTTAATAGAAGTAGGTCATAATTTATGTTTTTTATAGGGTACATATTCTCCTAGTATTCATCTGAATTGGATGGAAGAAGCAATTTTAAACAAAGTTCGAAAGCAAGTTGGTTGCAATAAGAATATTAAATCTCAACTCCTGATTTTCTTTAATAATTTTAAATAAAGAATCGACCTATGGAATTATTGCAATTATCTATACAAGAGTTAGTAGATTTTGTGAAACCAGAGAAGGAAAGTTGTTACACATGCTCCACAAACATAGATTACAAGCACGGATCACACGCCGCCTTCCGCGGTGTTTTCTGTTCCAAATTTAGTACTGCCGCACTCCATTTTCCAAAATAAAAATATTGGTGGACTCAAAAATGGAAATTAACAAACACAAATAATGGAGTGTAGCACACTCTCTCTCTCTAATGAGAGTGGAAGTGCTCAAACTCTGCACTTCATCTTCTTCTTTAAGCCATCAAAAAACACAAAACGGACCCAAATTTGGGTTAGCTTTTTCTCATCAATCATAAGTCGAAATCTGGCCCATAATATACCATTTCCAAGGTATCGTAACAATGATTCCAAATACATAATTTTCATAACATAGAAACAAAGCATGTAAAACCAGCATGCATTCAAAGTTACGAAAAATTAAATATGAATCTCAATTTTTCTCAAAATTTGACTGTTTGTTTTTAATGAAACTTGGCAGATATATTCTATATGAAATATATTACAACATATTTAATTTCAGCTTGATAGGAGAATGTTCGGAAAATATTAATTTTTCATGCATATATCATGTGTATATATATATAATTATATACATATTTTAATGCACAAAAAAAAAGCACGAAAATACCCATTTATATCTCTGATACCAATGTAAGATATATATATATATATATATATAACACAGCGGGTAAAAGGATTCAAGCCATATCTTGTGCAATAGAATTCAAAACGAAGAACTTTTGGGGTAAATCTCGCGCTTCTTTAATCACGAACTAAGAACATCCAGCAATGGATTGATACCACAGTATGAGTATCACCCACTCTATTCATAGTGCAAAGGTTGGATCATTCTCTGATGGGAGAGAGTTAGAGAGAGAGAGAGTATGAGAAAAAATGTTATGGGTAAATCAGCATAACACATCTGATATCTATTAAATATATCAAATATATATAATCTCACATCTCTATCTCCTAATAGGATAAGATAGATTGGATGGAGATAGTGGGTTATCCTAATAGGATAAACATAAATTCAAATTACATGAGTAATTTGAATGGGCCATGGGTCATGCCACATGGGCGCCCAAGTCCGGGTCCAATTCCCGACCCAATTTCCAACATTATCAATAAAGATTTTGTTCTTTTTCTATGATTCTTCACATGAAAAAACAACTATATGTCACAACTCAAAAAGATCACCCCATTGAGTCCAATAAAAGCATCACGAATGTCGAATATAGTAACCACTTAATACACAGTATTATATTGGAGACTAAATTTATAAATATGAAACTAGAATGATAACACTGATGACAAATTTTAGAGGCCAAAAGTTTTTTTTAACTCTTTTCTTTTTTTTAATTGTAATATTTGTTCCAAAAATACCCTTAAATATAATGATGAATTCAAATAGCTTTTGATATGTAGAGCATTTTTATACACATTAGGTATTAGAGTAACACCGAGTGCATACTTTAGCAACCAAAATTATGTAAAAATTTTTTGTGATGACCGGTTCGAAAGCTGTCTCGTTTCCTTTGTCTTACGTTGGGTAAGTCGTCATTGAAAATCTCTTCTTTACACTTTTTCGGTTATGTTATTCCTCTTTCGAGTTTTCACTCGTTTCGGAGGGTGCAAGGTTGACTCCGGGGTGTCGGGTGTGAAGTCAGGGTTTTTCCGGGCTGGAAGGCCAGCGCCGCACATGCGGGGCCTTGGGTGCACGTACGGGAGACCAGGCCGAACGTGCAGGAAACTGAGGTTGGGGTTGTGAGCACACTGGGTAAAAGGCAGGTGCGCGAGTGGAGGTGCAGAAGAGACCGCACGTGTGGGGATGGGAGCCGTACATGCAGGAGGCCGCACTGCACGTGTGAGAGTAGGCTCCGCACATGCGGGAGTGCGCGTTTTCTGCACCATTTTTCGAGCTTTTCAGCTATATTTTTGTATTTTTGGCCCATTTCCTCTCATTTGCTGATATATCACTCTCTCTCTATAATATTTCTTTCCTTTTTCTCTCATCTCTCTTTACCTATACCCTCAAAGTTTTACATCTTCTTTGATCTCAAGAAATCAGTAGAGATTTTGATGCTAGTCCCTTATACCAAAATGATGAGCGTGTCGAGGGCTTCGTCTTGACCGGTGGATATCGTATTTCGGTGAGGTCGGTTTTTGGGCACTTTCTCCTCTTCTCCCTTGAGGTAGGGATTTCCTTGATTTTCTTCAATGCTTCCCCTATAGATAGTCATGTGGTAAGTTTGTATTGCATAAAACCATGTTGTTATGGATTATTTTCGAAAATCACGATAGAGGGTATAAAATATGGGTGTAGAGATTGAAATTTCATGAGATGGGTGATATTGGGTTAAATTTGGGGTGTGATTTAATATATTCATGATTAGAGGGACAAAGCCCTAATTTTTGTAGTAATGCCTAATAGATAAATAGGGGTTGAATCATGAATGAAATGTGTTATGAATTTAACAAATGTGAAATGATTTGGAAATTGAATTAAGAATAAATTGGGTTTTATGAATTGAACATTAACTTGGGTTGGATTGATTATAATTAAACATGATGAGTTGTTGAGTTATTAGAGATTAATTGAACCTCTTAAATTCTTAATGTTGACCTAGTATTGTGCTGTTCAAAGTTGATTGTGATGAATTAATAATGTGTATATTGAAGAGAATGAAATTAACAATGAGATTAGAATATCATTGGGTATACTACCGTTAAATAGAAATTGTACAAATTATAACTTTGCTAGCCATGATTGAAACCGCTTATTTTAAATGAAGAAAATTGGGTTAGTTATGTTTTGGTGTAATGAAATAAATGGATTGAGGCAAAGGGTGGAGAACATTAATGTGGAGGAATAAGGTAATTGATTTTGAAATGGAAGAATGGAAGACTAACATTGTGTGAATTTCGAGATTTTACTTGGGATTGATCACAAATATATTTTATTTTATTATTGTGTAATTGGACCCAAAGATTCATGAGAAGTGGTTAATGGTATTATGTGTTTAATATATGTTGTTAGAGGTTTTGTCCTTGGTCATCGGTGGAAGATGACATTGTAAATGTTGAAATGATTATGTGTCTGTAGTACACTCGTGTTATCTATGAATGTGGTTTGTTGTGATGGTTGAGGATGTATGTGTGTTGCGTTGATAATCAGAGGTCCCATTCCCTTCTAGCTAGCGCCTGATAAATTGGATGCACTGATAATCAGAGGTCACATTCCCTTCCAGCTAGCGCCTGGTAAATTGGCTATGTGCGTTGCGCTGATAATCAGAGGTACCAGTCCCTTCCAGCTAGCGCCTAGTAAATTAGCAGAGGTACCATTCCCCTCTAGCTGGTGTCTGGTAAATGGGCATGTTATTGTCAAGATATGTATCATTGGCTTAATGTGCTTTTGGCAAGTAGAGCAGAGATTTATATATATATATATATGTATTTTTTGTCTTATTTGGTTATGTGTGTTACATGTTATGGTGATCATGATTCGGTAAGATTAAATAGTCTTGTGCTATGAGTAAAGATGCCTGTGTGTATTTGAACGTGCTAGAGAGTGGTTGAGGGGAATTCTTACCATAAACTCTTTGTTTGTAATGTCTCGTTAAATTTGAACTTAAGATCGAGAATACGATGAACATGTGGAAAAAGGGCTTGGGTTTTATATTGGATTCTAAATAATGCAAAGAAAACGGATTTGATGAACATGTTTTGAAAATAAAGTAGAGGCTATGTGGTAGTTTGTTACAAAATGGAAAATATGGTTATCGTGCAATAATTGTTGAATGGGAAAATGGGTAGTAAAAGCGAAACTTAATGTTGTTGAATAAACTGAACATTTTGAGAAAAGTGTTTATATAAGTATACTTTGGTTATAAAATGTCACGTTATTTATATGGTATGAGATTAGCATTCATGATCATAGCTATCTGTAAGTTGTTATTGTTGAGGATCAAGTTGAGATCCCTACTGGACTTTATGTTCATCCCACGTTGTTGAATCTTTTTCAGGTGATTATCAAGATGTGCTATAAGATTTTCGGATCTTCCTTATTTGTTGGCCACGGGGCCTTTTTATGTATAGGCGGAACGTCATGAATGTAAAGGGTTATACCCTTTCTCTTGATTTAAATGATGTAAGCCTGCGAGCACTTTATTTAGTTATGTTCATATTGCATTCATTTTATATCCGAATGAAATAATCATTATTCATGTATTCCTTATAAATTTGGTAAGCTTCTATATGCCATCTCTAAAACAAAATTTATAATAAAGGCTTTGGCAATGAAAATCCGAGTAATAAAAAGTGGGGCGTGACATTTTTAGTTTTAACAAAGTGCTTATTGGTTGAAGTTTTATATGATTGATTATGTTAACAGAAGTATGTCATAATTTATGTTTTTTATAGGGTACATATTCTCCAAGTATTCGTGTGAATTGGACGGAAGAAGGAATTTTAAACAAAGTTCGAAAGCAAGCTGGTTGCAATAACAATATTAAACGTCAACTCCTGATTTTCTTTAATAATTTTAAATAAAGAATCGACCTACGGAATTATTGCAATCATCAGTACAAGAGTTAGTAGATTTTTTGAAACCAGAGGAGGAAAGTTGTTACACCTGTTCCACAAACATAAATTACAAGCATTCCGGGGTGTTTTCTGTTCCAATTTTAGTACTGCCGCACTCCATTTTCCAAAATCAAAATATTGGTGGACTCAAAAATGGCATTTAACAAACACAAATAATGGAGTGTAGCACACTCTCTCTCTAATGAGAGTGAAAGTACACAAACTCTGCACTTCATCTTCTTCCTTAAGCCATCAAAAAACACAAAACGGACCTAAATTAGGGTTTGCTTTTTCTCATCAACCGTAAGTCAGAATTTGGCCCATAATATACCATTTCCAAGGTATCGAAACAAGGATTCCAAACACAAAATTTTCATAACATAGAAACAAAGCATCTAAAACAAGCATGCATTCAAAGTTACAAAAAATTAAATATGAATCTCCATTTTCTCTCAAAATGTGACCGTTCGATTTTACTGAAACTTGGCAGATATATTTTACATGAAATATATTACAACATATTTAATTTCAGATTGATAGGAGAATGTTCGGAAAAATATTAATTTGTCATGCATATATCATGTGTATATATATATAATTATATACCTATTTTAATGCACAAAAAAAAGCACGAAAATACCCATTTATAGCTCTGATACCAATGTAAGATATATATATATATATATATAACGCAGCGGGTAAAAGGATTCAAGCCATACCTTGTGCGATAGAATCTGAAACGAAGAACTTTTTAGGCAAATTTCGTGCTTCTTTAATCTAGAACTAAGAACATCCAGCAATGGATTGATACCACAGTATGAGTATCACCCACTCTATTCACAGTGCAAAGGTTGGATCGTTCTCTGATGGGAGAGAGTTAGAGAGAGAGAGTATAGGAAAAAATGGTATGGGTAAATCAGCATAACGCATCTGATATCTATTAAATATATCAGATATATATAATTTCACATCCCTATCTCCTAATAGGATAAGATAGATTGGATAGAGATAGTGAGTTATCCTAACAGGATAAATAGAAATTCAAATTACATTAGTAATTTGAATGGGCCATGGGTCATGCCACATGGGCGCCCAAGTTCGGGTCCAATTCCCGACCCAATTTCCAACAATAAAGATTTCGTTCTTTTTCTATGATTCTTCTCATGAAAAAACAACTATACACGACAACTCAAAAAGATCACCCCATCAGTCCAATAAAAGCATCACGAATGCCAAATGTAACGACCCCAAAATAATACAATAAAAATAACTCATATGTGGAATAAATATGAGAAACAACATACTTTCATACATCAGAGTTTACAATTTAACAAACAATTAAATGCCATCTAGGCTTACATCTTTTCAAGTCATTGCTTGGTTACACAAATTGAGTCTCGCTCATTACATCTTAAGCTCTTGGCTTTACAAATAATCAACATTAACACAATAAGACATAGATAAGAAGCTCTTGCTTCCTGAAATCCACCCACGCTATTGCCTTGAAGGAAACACCTCATCTGCACGTGAAAAATGGTATTCCCTTATAGGGTAAGCCAACAGCCCAGTAGAAATAATCTAACACAATTTTTGAAGTTTAGCAAAGGTATAAATACCACGTACATAAACAATACCGACATGAAAGCATCCACAAGGCCTACATATCCATATGCCACTAAGGCCAATTTTATTCTCTTTTCCTTCACTTCATTTCCAGTTCAAATTTATACCACTCAATTCATGAGTTAAATTCATTATCTTTCAACAACCAAAATGAGACTACAACTCAATGGTTTTCCAATTATGCAAACATATACATAAACACTTCAAACTTGCCATTTTACGGATATTTCGTCCGAAAGAACCAGCACCCATCTATATATATTTTCGGGTCTTTCACCCAAGACACTCCGGCCAACTTGCTTTAAATGGAGTACATCCCCTTTCTCTTCCTCAAACAAATATACATATGCAATGTATTTATAAACATAATCATATATGGAGTACATCCCCTTTCTCCTCCCAATAAACATACATATACAATGTATTTATAACATGGTCACATATATGTAGTACATCCCCTTTCTCCTCCCAATAAACATACATATACAATGTATTTACAGCATGGTCATATTTAATGACACCAACAATAGCTTAGCATTAAATTGCCTAATCCTCATACAATTTCTACAACAATCATAGCTATCCTCCACCGATAGCCCAATATAATTATTCCCAAGATATATTCAATATCAGATTTAATAGTTTATTCAAAACTTCCACAGGTGAGGTAATACATATCCAATATCACCATTTATATCAATAATCATCCAATTTAACATATTCAATGTTCATTCCAATTATTTATACAAAATAATCATTTTATCAAATTAGGGCAAAAATCCCCCTTTTACCAACATTGACCCAAACTCCCAAAATCAACTATTTTGGTACACCAAGATCTTATATTCAACCCCATACATCATTTATCTCCTATACATCTAAAACCCCTCTTTTATATAACTCCCAAATCTTAGATTTGTCCAAACCACAACCAAATCTCATCACCTATGCACGATTGCAAATAATTAAGCTAAAAGCCATACTAGAGTGTAGAAAATCCCTACCTCAAGTGTAGAAAACCCAAGCAACAAGGTGGAACTTCAAAGATGACAAAACCCACTTTTACTTAGATCAATACGAAGCTCTTGAAGCCCTCCACCTTATTTTCAAAGATACTAGGGTCAATAGCACAATGGATTTAGATGAAACCTTAGAGAGAACGTGGCTTCTAGAGAGAGAAGCTGCAGATTTAGGGTTTGTGGGTGAGAAAGAGATCAAAAATGAAGCCAAAACGGTGCTGCAGTGAATTGATGTATAACAGGCTCCCTCGAGCGAAAGAGTTCTCGTTCGAGCGACCAGACACAAAAAGGTTGCCTTGCTCGAGCGAAAGAATGCTCGCTCGAGCGAACAATGCAAAGCTTCAGGTCTGCAACGCAAAAGCACGCTCGAGCGATAGAAAGCTCGCTCGAGCGAATGAGTGCTCGCTCGAGTGAAGAACACCACCCTTCAGGTTTTACAAAGATGCAGACGCATGCTCTAGCGAAGGAAAGCTTGCTCGAGCGAAGAAACGTTTTCACAGAGCTCGCTCGAGCGAAGAGGCAAATTTCTGGGCAACAAGGTTTTGGAAAAACAAGCAACCAACCTATTCCAAACACACAACTACAACCTAATAACCAACATTAAGGGAAAAACAAGGGAAACAAGATGTGAACCATCATCCAAACCATACAAACCTGAGTTCGGAACACTACAAGAGACGGGTCAAAACCGGGGTCACTATAACCTCCCCCCTTAAAGAATTTCGTCCCCGAAATTTCAAATCATGCCTCAAAGCCATGTCATTCCCGCAAGTTCAACACCATGACCAATTCTCTGGTCATCTATTCACACTGACTCGATTCACAAGTCCCAAATTAAAATGAAAATTTCAATTTTCCAAAACATTTACAATGTTCAACCAAAGTGCAAATTTTCAAAAATCGTACATAGCATATACAATGCTTCCAAAAATGATACAACATCATCAATATTCCACATTCTCAAAATATATACAATGTTTCTATTAAATCCATATTCTTTCCAAACAATTATAACATATACAATGTTCTTACAAGTTAAAACATATACAATGTTTATACTTCTCATTAACAAAATTAATTCTCAATACATACCTATGCATCAACAAACAAATCTGGATATTTTTCTCGGACTTCTAATTCAAGTTCCCAAGTTGCTTCCTCAACTCTGTGATATTTCCACAATACTTTTACCAAGGGAATTGTCTTGCCTCGCAAAACTTGATCCTGTCTATCCAAGACTCTCACCGGTCTCTCCTCATACGAGGCATCCTCATCTACCTCTAAGTCGGTCTAATCTAATACATGCGATGGATCCGGCTCATACTTCCAAAGCATACAAATATGAAACACGTCATGAACCCTGAAAATTTGTGGTGGTAATGCCAAACGATAAGCAACCTCCCCAATCTGTTCAAGGATCTCAAAAGGGCCAATAAACCGAGGGGATAACTTCCCACTCTTCCCAAACCTCATCAAACCCCGTCTAGGTGATATTTTCAAAAAGACATGATCTCCCACCTCAAAAGACAAAGGTCTCCTCCTACGGTCGGCATAACTTTTCTGGCAACTCTGAGCCGTAGCTAGCCTCTTACGGATAATTACCACTTTCTCCGTCGTTTCTCGAACCAACTCTGGACCTAACAAAGGTGCATCACCCACCTTCGCCCAACATACAGGAGATCTACACGGTCGACCATACAAGGTCTCAAACGGTGCCATGCCAATACTCGGTTGGAAACTATTGTTATAGGCAAACTCCACTAAGGGAAAATGCCTCTCCCACAAATCTTTAAAGTCAAGGACACAACCTCTAAGCATATCCTCAAGGATCTAAATAGTACGCTCGAACTACCCGTCAGTCTAAGGATGATACGCAGTACTAAAGGTCAATCTAGTGCCCAAGGCACTTTGCAAACTCTGCCACAACCGGGTAGTGAAACGCGGATCTCTATCCAAAACAATCATCACAGGGACCCCATGCAACCTCACTATGTCCCTAATGTACAAGTCGGCCAGACAATCTATCGAGTCACTTACGCGCATAGCAATAAAATGTGCCGACTTAGTCAATCGGTCAACGACCACCCAAATGGCATCACTACCCCGTTGAGTCCTCGAAAGACCCACAATGAAGTCCATCGTAACATGCTCCCACTTCCACTCAGCTATAGGCTTTTAATCAAAATGACAAAAATTTATGTTAAAGCTCATAAATACGAGTAGTTTATCCCTACCTCAAGTGGAAGCTCAAGAAGATGAAGAGTAAAATTGAAAGATGCTCCAAACCCACAACTCTTCAGATCAAAATGGAGCCCACGTGAAGCTCTACCTTTCTTACAAAGAGACTGTAGACGTCCCCGAACGCCCCGGGAGGATGAGTCCCGCTCCGTTCATTTTGCGGGTCTACTACAGTTCAAGACTCTAAAATTGTCACGGTTCTTAATCTGAACCAAAGAGTCCAAATCCGGCAAATCGTTTTGAGAAAACAGATTTTTGAAAGAAGTGCCAAACATGGACTGCTTTGCCAGATACAGAGTCGCCACCTAAATATTTTATTTTGGGGGAATTTAGGAAACCCTGACTCGGTGCCAAAGGCCACGTGTCCATCATCACCAAAGTTGCCTCGGCTCGGGAACTTGGGTACGATTGGGGAAGGTCAGCTATGAGCATCCCCTCTCGCCCGATCCGAAGATCGGCCTCTACTAACCATGATATCCAATTTTGAAAACGTTATGTGTTCTTATTCCGATTATTAGCCTAGAAGTACTATGTTATGCGCACAGCAAACAAGTATAGACCAAATCGCCTAAATTGGAATAAAACATAGCATGCTTGTTTTGAAAATGGTTTGCTACTCGCAAGTAGGCTAAAATGCAAGTTTTGCCACCCTCAAGTGGACTTTTAGAAAAAATGGTTTTGCCACTATCGAGTGGGCTTAAAACTCACAGTTTTAATGCATTATCCCAATTTAGGTAATTCAACCTCCATCCACAGGCATTCAAGCAGTTATATCACATAAGCAGCTAGCCTCAAGGTAATCATGCTGTTATGGCAACACTCACACGCGTGCGGTATGCTAAAGCATAAATGCTTACCGAGTACTCCGAGCCAAAACAAAAACTAGTTAGTAATCATATGCATGATCCTAGTTCATGTTAAGATGGCTAATGCAAAACATGCAAAATGCGACTAAGATAGGCTCGGCTAACCTATAATGACATGTGAAATGCTACAACAATCACGTATTCAATTTGGAATTGAAATACAAATGCAGTTAGAATGAATGCGCTGAGCTCGGTGCATGCAAGACAAATGTATGAATGCACGCATGCATAGCATAAGGTATGCTAATTTAAATATGCCCTAGTCTACCATCATAAGCGGGTAAATAAAAGGGAAGAAAGACGTGGGGTTGGAAGACATACACACACTTACGCACACTTATTACACAATTGCCCTCCCTCGGAGGGTCCGAATAAATAATACAGATTTAACTAATTAACTAGCCGACTAACTAATTAATTAATTACAAAACTTCTAATTAATCAACAAATTAATTACAGAAACAGTCTAAATATGAAACTAAAGAGACCGCCACAGCCCTGCCTCGGAATGCGTGGATGATGTATGCTTGACTCGCCTTGCTCGGAAACCCGTGCCATGCCACTGTTGCCTCTGTTTACACTGCTCTGCTCCTCTGAAAATTGTGCAACTCCCAAGGTGCACTCTCTGGACACTGGGGAGCATCACCGACCAAGTGGGATCACCACTGGCCATGTCCGGATGGTTATCGGCCATTTGTAAATCAATCGGCCAACAATGAATGGCCGGTCGGCAGTATAGGTGGCCGGCCGGCCAAAGCTTCCTACAGAACCTATTTTTGACAGCAGCAGAGGGCAGATAGTGCATGGCAAGGAAATTCAAAGCAATTTATGCATCGCCACTCTCCCTATCATGTAATGGACTCAAGGGAGCATGGCCCTCGACCCTCGGGCCATCAATTGTGCACTTTTGATGCATGATGGCCTAAGCGGCCAAGTTAGCAACTTTGATGTAAATGCAGCAACAAACAAATGAGTGCCAATACCCTATCATATTGAGATCAAGGACATCGGCGACCGAGGATTGAGACGTGTTACGTCACCTTGAGTACGAACACTCCTCAATCTACGTGCTTGGTTTGACACCCCAAACCAAGCAATTTAATGCATGTATACAAACATGGCTCAAGTGTACAAAAGACTAAGTTACAAAACATGCCAAATGCAATGTAAGCTACTATGCAAGTGTGCAATATGCCAAGCATGCAATGCTACAATACAACCTAGTTAGGCAACTAGGCAAAGTGGTAAACATGCAACAATGCATTGACTACAAGGATGCAACAAAAATGCAATGTAATGAGTATACTACAAGATACAAATGCACGGACTTACACTAGGATGGAGGAACCTCAGCCACCTCCCCAACACAGTGGCCAAAGTGCACTAAAATGATGATGCCAATCATGCAAAATAAGCATGGAAAGTAATGAGCCTAAGACTAAGGCATGAAAGGCAGCTTTCAAGGGCACTCACAAGATGACAAACATGGATGCTAGGCTAACATATTAAACTCTGAAAATGCATAGAGGAAGATGCCAAATCAACCATGTTATGCAAGCAAGGCATGCAACAATGATCCAAACTTGAAGCCAACCAAGAAGGGTCGAACCATGGCCATGTTAATCAAACCCCGATGGACCAAAATGACCTAAAACAGTCCTAGAGGACTCTAAAATAGGGCTAGAACATGCATAGATCAGGGTCAAAACACGCCAAGGAATGACTCCAAAACATGGGCATTCAAGGCCAAAAATGGGAGCATCGCTCAACACCCCCCCCCTCCCCATGCAAACATAACATGAATTTTTCAATACAAAACGGAGTTTTAGCATGTAAAAAGGGCCCTCAAAACCCACTGATATGGCAGCCTAATGTCTAAACACATAGGCATGCACAATGACCATTTTCCAAGGCACAAAAGAACAACCTTTCAAGGCAAGAAAGTGATGATGAATGTGGGCATACAAGCATGGATTAGGGACTGAAATGGCATATGAAATGACTCCAAATCATTGAAACAACCCAACTAAAGCATGCTAGTGACTCACACACCCAAGGCTCACAAGCCAAAATACAAAGAGGCTATACCAAACATGGCAAATACGACCAAACCAGCACCTAAGAGACCTCAATCATGATAAATCATGACCAAAAGCTTCACAAAGCTAGGCAAGAACATGCAAGCACGATGGTCTAATGGCTAGATGCATTTCTAGGCAAAATGGGGGAGTACAAAGCAAGTGTATTAAGCATGTAAGGGACCACAAATCCGACCAAAAATAGAGGCAAGATATGCCCAAATAACGCCCAAAAACCTCTAAAATAGGGCCAAATACAACCAAGCATACATGCTACCCTTATGAGCCAAAACATGAGCAAAATGAGAGACCAAGGGAGAGGGGTGTCCCTCCCCTTTACAAGACCTCAAAACCCCTTCTTCACCACTAAAAATCCACTGGATTTCAGTGGTGAGAAGGCCAAGACTCAAGAATAACCAAAGCTTAAGAAAGAAAACACCAAAAGAGCCAAACAAGGCCTAAGAGAGGGAGGTCGACCCCGAACCACAAAAAGACCTCAATGAAAGATCTCAAGCATGAAAATACAAGACTTTTTCATGTTATACACAAAGCTTAAATCAACATGCAAGACAGGTCAAAAGCCAATGCAAGATTGGGGAAACTAAAGTAAAGTAGTTACCCTTGAAGAACTCTTGATGAACAGCAAATGCAGCCCTCTTCTTTTGATCAAAATCAGCCCAAAAGCTCAAGAACAAACCCTCCAAGCCCCTCAAGGTCGAAGCAAGGTGTAATGGTGTGTGTAA
>NW_021026094.1:447421-470461 GCF_004153795.1 Camellia sinensis
ATGTTTGTCTATATGTGGCAAATTTGTCGTATGTATCATTTGCTATCAATGGCTGAGAAAATGGTGGAAGATTCAATGGTTTAGATTTGCTTCACCTAGACAAATTTCCGCCCATGCTCCTTCTCTCACTATCCCACTCTCTAATTCTCTCACCTCTTGCACCAGACCTCCTCTCTTATGTTTCTTCCTTCCTCTAGATCTACTTTGCCTCCCTCTTAACCTCTCTTCCACCGCAACTCACCTACATCCTTCCAACTCCAACAGCTGCAAGCCTTCTCTCCCATTTCTACACCGCACCACCCATGCCCATCGTCGTAATTTTTCCTCCAGCTGATTCTAGGCACACCACCCATCTTCGATCGCCATAAGGGCTTCGTTCTCACTCTTCAAGTTAGATTTTGAGAAGTTTAGTTTAGACAACAATGATGACATAGACTTTTTTGTCTGTTTTTTTATTCATAAAATGGAAGAAAGAAAGGAGACAAAAGTGTGAAAGCCAGAGGCAATGCAGAGTGAGGCATGACTTGTGAAGAGCATTTGGAGAGGAATTTGAATGTAATGTCCTTTTTACTTACTATAAAGAAGATAAGTAAATCTTTTTGTAAAATAGTGATAAGCATGAGATCATTCAAATTATTTTAGTACCAAAAATGGTTAAGATCTATCTCACCGAAGTCAATATATCTTGTGTAGCTCGATTGCCATTGTTCACTCCAGCAAGCTCGGTTCACTCTGATTGTCAAGTATTGAAAGGTTTCATCATTTTACCTTATTTTGATTTTTTATTTAGGTATGTGTTGGGTTTGTATTCAAGAAACTGATGGGTTTGATTTGTGTTTGTGTTTCTAAGATTTGTTTTTCTAAAGAGTTATGCTAGGGTCACAAATAATTACCAAATTTTCTAGCAAACGTCTCACATGGGTGTCGAACCCATCACATGTGATTTGTGTGGGTTCCACAC
Organism: Camellia sinensis; assembly: GCF_004153795.1. NCBI lineage: Eukaryota > Viridiplantae > Streptophyta > Magnoliopsida > Ericales > Theaceae > Camellia > Camellia sinensis. The sequence goes on from NW_021026094.1 coordinate 448,383, forward strand.
CCATGTGAGTGATTTGGTAAAAATTTGGTAATTTTTTTAGGGTCCATAGCATTTTTCCTTTTCTGAACCTTAAATTGATATGTGTTTCTAAGAATTTTTGTTTGCTTCTATTTCTAACCTATAATTGAATTGGTGTTTCTGGGTTTTTCATTATTATTATTATTATTTTGTGTTCTGCGTTTGTGTTCTGTTTTGTTTTGGTTCTAGGTTTGCGTTACTAAGATTTTTATATGCAGTTTTTAACTAATCCTTCTATTATTTTTCTTTGTTTCTATGACTTCAATTCCTGGTTTTCTCCTTGTGATATCACTGTTTGTAGACTTTGTTAGTTGTTCATATCTTTTTATTGCCCTAACATTTTATTCATAAGTCATAGAGTTTTGTGTAGTTTTATTTATAGATTTATTTATTTTTGTCGTTGTTGAAATCTATATAAATTAAGATGAATCTTCCTTTCAAATTCTACAAACCCTTCAACCCTTCAGTCCTTCATCTGTGTGGACACACTGCCTTTTATTGTTATTATATATATATTATATATATTGTTGTGCAGGAATTAGTTTAGGTATGAAAGATCTTTTTCTCCTAAAATCATGCCAATTTTTGTTAAGTTGGAGTGTTGTAGAGAAATTATCAATTCATGTATGGCTTATGCTTTTATTGTTAATGCTTTGTACATGTGACGGACGCATTGAAATTTGGTGAGAGAAATAGTTTTAAAGGCTCCATCAATAGAGATAATCGAGATTCCATCCCTTTTTTTTGCTAATATTTTCAGTTTTTGTACCTTCATGTTGTAAGTTGATGATTTGATCTTTTACTTGATCATAGTTCAAAGACCAACTTCTTCATGTCACTTGGAATAAATTACAACCTATTTCTTGTTATTTTATTAAATTTATTGTTATTCATTCCATCCTAGGATTTGGGTATATTTTGAAATAATTGATGTTCAAATAATTGATTTTTACCACTATATAATTTCTACTATTACAATGTTCACCAAATGCTGTGATAAATTTTTTGATCGAAAAAACCATTTTCATATGTTCACTAAATGCTTCATAAATATTTCTCTATTTGATTTGTTTGATGTGTTTATTAATTCACAAGGAATGGAAGGTGAAGGGAGATTAATCAATGATCAAACTTTTGGCAGAGGAAAAAGTTCCCCTTTGCTAAACTTTTGATTGGGGTTAGGAAAAAGTGCCCCTTTGCTTGACTGGGTTGAGTTTATGAATTTATCTATTTTTTGGATGATGTTTCTCTTTGCTAATTATTTTTATTATATCATTGTTTTTGGGAAAGACCAAAAAATTTTGCAATTTTTTGTTTTTTGTTTGCATTACTTCTAAATAGTTTGAATGCTCTCAATTGGATCTTAGTTGGAGTTTATGAAATCTTTTCTTTTTGATTGTGGTTTGAAGATTTTTGAAATGGAACACTCCCTGCATTGTGGTGCCAAAGATATCCATAAGGTTATAAAAAAAAAAAGTCTTTTTCTTGGTTAAGTAAATCTCTTTTTTTACTTATATATGAATGTGTTTCTATTAAACATTTTTTTTATATATAATAGTTTCTTGGGTGGTGGCCACATGTGTCTGGTGCATAAAATATTTGCTATATAGATTAAAAAACAAAGAGGTGTGTGGTTGTGGGATGAGGGGGAGTAGAGAAGAGGGGATTTGCTACATGGATTAAAAAAACATAGAGAGTGTGTGGGTGTGGGATGAGGGGGAGTAGAAGTAGGAGGCAAAAAGTGCATATAATGAATAAAATGGTGTGAGATTAAATTGCTTCTTGAAATGTTATCTACCGAAGTGTTGAATTCCATGTCTCTAAAAGACTAACTGCTCAATGTTAGAAATTAAATATATTTTTGATCATTAGTGCTTGATGACGGAAGGAAGTTGTGACACCCCGAAATAAATACCGTAATCCATCCACAATGTTAATATACGACATAATAAAAATAATTATCTTCCATTAAATCTAATTAAGATTGCAAAAAGGAAAACATATGCGATATACATTCATAATGCCTAACCCTAATCTATAGCATATATTTCAAATAAAAGAAAAGATGGAAGTTAATATATATTCCTAACTTTTCATCTAGAGCCATACACACTCCTATGTTAAACTCCATTTAGGATATCTAAACCCAACTCCAAAACTTGTGGTAGGTGTGACCAAACACCCCATTTCAACACAAAAAAAAATATAAGTGCAGAATTTTTTTTTCTTCATTGTCTTCATTCTTCATTCTCTAACTTCTCTCTACTTTCTCTCTCTCATTTTCTTTACTTTCTTGGAGGCCAAACACCAACACATTTGCACCCCCTTACACCACCACTTTAACCCACCATCTCCACCACCTCCAGCCACCTTATCTCGCCGGAAAAAGGGTCCGGTCGGCTACTCCTTAAATCCATCCGAAATAAACACAATCGAAGCACCAACTCTAGATTTTTCTTAATCTTTTGAAGAATCAAAGCATGGGGTTTATTTTCTTGATGGATTAGAGGCTTGTAATTGGTAGAATCTTTTTCTAAAAGTTTAGTTTAAGGTTTTACATATTTTGAGTTAGAGATGATGAAATTTTTGTGTTTAGATCTATTATGATTTGGGGTTTGATTGTTGATTTTTTAACTCTCAATTAGTTTCCATGAATGTTTTAGATGTTAAAAAAAAAAAAAAAATTGGTCAATTTGATGGTTGATTTGGAGATTAAGATTTTGGGTTAATCTAGGGTTTGAATGTGATGTAAAATTGGGGATTTTGGTGTTAGGGAATTAATATGTTGAAATTGATTTGATAAATGGTGGATTGGGTATCTCTATGTTCTATGGAGGAATTTTATAAGTGATTGAAGAGATTTTACTTAAGTTGTTAAGTTTATACAAATGTTGATTTTTGACTTTTGTAGTAAATTGATGGTGGTATTGTGCATATAATTGATTGGATATTAAAAAGTTACTAACTCAAAGAGGTTCAAAGGAGGGTGTTATGGAGATTGGATAAGTTATTTGTTTGGGTGACTTAAAGTTGGAGGAGTTCTTTAGCTTGCCATTCCTTAGCATAATTTTATTTAGGATCATTTTTTAGATGTTGTAATTTTTTATTGAAAGTTTTTCCTAATTTGAGATCCTATTTACTAATTGTTAGGATTGGAGGAAGGCAATCTCTCACAACCTTTTGGAAATTAATTTGTAGAGTTTCAAATCTACACTTTTGCTATTTTTGGAGGTGAGTTATTTAGCATGGAATTACCTTACCTCTATCTTTATTACAAAGTTTGAAAATAATTTTTGAATTAAGGAAGTGAATGATACATATTCATCATGATATATGTATAAAAAGAAAAATCTATAATTTATTGAGGCCAAGGAGTTTTTTAATAAAGATATGATTTCATTTGTATAATGAAGCATTATTTTTTTTTTATGAGTTTTTTAAGTTGGTTTTTCAAATTTTATGATGAGATGTTGATGCATCAGTGAATGTTATGTGGGGTATTTATTTTATTGACCATATAAACGAATATAGCCTTTGGGGCCACAAGGGCCAAAATGCTTTGGGGTCCTGGGGACCGAAATGTTTTAAGGACCATAAGGGTCGTTGTATGTATAAGGGGTCCTGGGGACCGAAACATTGAAACAAGAATTGAAGTGCTACGATGACATGAGCTATGTTCCTATGGTTATGTTTTGGGTAACGGTACCGTCACCACCTAAGTCGCGAGGTAACGCGACCCTAAGGCTATTGTAGTGGATTGTATGATGGACAGGAAATCTTAATGTATTGAAAAGTTATATTTTTGTTACTTTCATTATCCAAATGTATTTTTTTCTGCCTTATGAGATTCCTTGAAAAATCTTGATAACGTTTTTAGAAAATTGTATTTCATTTTTTATTTTTATTTTGTATAATTTAAGTCCAATTAGCTCTTATGTTTAGTATCTTTATTTTGAACCCTATTGGTAGGAGCAATTTTATAACTCCATGGTATTGGTATACTCATTGGGCTTTAGCTCATTCTTTTAAATAATTTTTTTTAGATTCATAGACTTTTTTGTGGCTCGCCTAACTTGAAAGACCTAATTTTTTGAAGGATACAGGTGGGCATCTTGTGGTTGAGTTTTGCTTAGGGTCATTCTAGGATGCAAGTTACCCTTTTTTTTATGAAGGAGGGTTGATTGTAATATTGCTTATGAAGTTGGATGTATTGATGGATTCGTGTTAGTATGTATTATAGTTTTTTTTGGAGGGAATGCTTGGAACTATCTTGTAGCATGATAATACTTTTTTGTCTTTGAATAGTCATCTCATATATGTCAGGCATATTGAAAGGTCTTATGCACTTTGTGATGTGGTGATGTGATGTATGATTATACAGGAATTGTGGTGTAAAGGTGCTATAGCGTTTGAGGTGCACCCTCTTGGCAGGGTTTTGCCTGCCAAGATTTGGGTCGTTACAATAAACAGATAAGAAATGCCCTAAAGACTTACAACTTTCCAAGATAGTTCTTGGTTACAACAAATGGACTTTTAGGTCCAATACATTTAAAGCCCTTAGCTATACAAAAATGACTACAACAAAAAGAAGCACTTGCTCCAAATCCTCCCAAGCTACTGCTTGGCGGAGGCATATCATCAGCACCTGCAATGTTTTTCCACATAGGGTGAGCAAAGCCCAGTAGAAATAATCCAGCACAGTTTTGAACCCTTAACAAAGCTATAAGGTGAATGTATATGCAATGCTCGTGTCAAACATTTTTATATCTCTTTCCAAAACATGCAATGCCAATTTAATATCATGGTTCATAGATCATTTCTTTTACAATAGAGGAATGGCAGTGAATCACACTTTGGAAATTTCAAACAATACAACCTTTCGGAAATTTCGTCCAGAGAAACCGTAAACCAGGCCCATGTAACGTAGGCTATTACAAGCACTGACTATTTTTTATTTCATAGAAATTTCGTCTGCGGATCGGCACCCTCATATATCGCCGCAGTTTTCAGGACTTTCACCTGGACACTCAGGCCAACTTATTCTACATTTAAATTCATGTTTCCCAGATTCACCATTTTTTCTCAAAACAATAAACATTTCAATGCTAAGTGTGAAATAATGCTCGATGCAAATGAATAGAAAATAGTTTCAATTCTCCTAATTCCACATGTAATTTCTACAACAATCATGGCTCTCCTCCATCAATAGCCTAAAATAGATATTTCTAAACAGATAGTTCATATTCCATTAATGATAACTTTCCAATCTCACGAGGTGAGTGATATACATATCCAATTCACCATCCTTATCAATACCAAGCCAATTTCATAATTTCAACATCAATTTAATTATTGTTTACAAAACCCACATTTGAGATAATTAGGCTAATTTTTACTCCTTTCAAAATCAATTCCAATATCAAAATCAACCATTTCCAACCCACTCAACATTATTTCCAGCATAAAAATCATTTCCAAGAATCTATTTGAAAAACCCTTTTTTGATTAAGTTATTCCAAATCGTTCCAAAACTCTCAATGTTATTTAGAAATAACAAATAACTAAGTTAAAACGCATAAAAAAGTGTGGAAGTATCCCACCTCAGCTAGAACGAGAGAGAGAGAGAGTGAGGGAAATCCAAAGACGCCAAAAATCAACTTTACTACGGTTAGAACAACACCCACGTCGAGCTTACCTTTTTAATGAAGGCACACGGGTGAAAAGACCGACAGATCTATGTGTATTTGAGGGAAATAAGTGAGTTTTAGTGAGAAAGTGAGAAAATAGGGTTTTGAATGTTTAGAGAGAAAAGAGGTGAAAAAGTAACTTAGAAAAGTGATTTTACAAACTAATATACGTATAGTCGCTCGAGCGCAAGACTTGTCGTTCAAGCGACGAACATTATAAGTTTGTCCGCTCGAGTGTAGAATACACACTCTCAGAAAGTTTTGCAGACCAAAGGTTGTCGATCGAGCGCAGGAAACTTCACTTGAGCAAGAAATACAACTCACAGTATTTTGTAGACCTACAAAAGTACTGGAGTTCACAAAGACCGCTCGAGCGAAAGGGGCAAAAAATCTGGGCACAAAGTTTGAAAAACAAGCTACCAACTTCTTCCAAACACTACCAACATGACCCAAAAGCCAAACTCAAGTGGTATAAGTAGAAACATGACATGAATACTATAAACGACAACGAAACTCAGATTCAACACATATAAGGGTCGGGTCTGACCAGAAATGCTTAACCTCCCCCCTTAAGGAGTTTCATCCCAAAATTTAAATCAAATGTTAAAACCACATTTTGACCAATTACAACATTGATAATATTTCAAATCATCACCATGACCCATCCATCGGTCATCCATTCTCATCAAAGATAAATTCTACTCATTACTGAATATACAATTTAAATTTTCAAAACATATACAATTTTTATATTACATTAACATAATGTAGTTTCAATACATGTTAAACATCACTAAATAAGGTCAAAATATTTCTCACGGACTTTCGCCTGACACTCCCAAGTGGCCTCCTCAGCCCATGGTGTTGCCACAACACTTTTATCAAAGGAATTGTCTTGCCTCGCAAGACTTGGTCTCCAAATATCTAGAACTCTAATGGGGTCTCTCTTCATAACAGGCCATCCTTGTCAACCTCTAACTCAGTCCAATCCAATACATGTGAAGGAGATCCAGCTCATATTTCCGAAGTATACATATATGAATACGTCATGAACCTCGAAAGCTGTGGCGCAAGGCCAAGTGATAAGCACCTCTCTAATCCGCTTTAGATCTTCAAAAGGCCCGATAAATCTAGGAAGATAACTTCCCACTCTTCCAAACCTCATCAAACCCGTCTAGGTGAATATTTTCAAGAAGACGTGATCCTTTACCTCAAAGGATAATGGTCTCCTCCTACGATCGGCATAGCTCTTTGACAACTTTAAGCCGTAAACCAACCTCTTATGGATGAGTGTAATTTTCTCTGTCGTTTCTCTGACTAACTCGACCCCATGGTGCATTCACCACCTCGGCCCACACCATAGGTAGATCTCACGGTGCCACCTACAAGGCCTCAAGGTTGCCATACCATAACTCGATAGACTATTGTATAGGCAACTTACAAGAGAAAGTGCTCTCGAAAATCATTCTAGACCATGCAAAAATATATATTATATATATAGTAAACTCACGAAAATCCCTACCTTAAGTGTAGAGAAACCCAAGCACAAGGTGGAACTTCAAAGATGACGAAAACCATTTCTTCTGGATCAAAATTGAAACACTTGCGACCCTATACCCTCTTCCTTAAAGAACCCTAGGTGAAAGATCCTTAGAGTCAGGTGTATTTTTTAGAGGAGAAGTCGAACCCTAGAGAAGAAGGAGCTAATTTAGGGTTTTTGAGGAAAGGGATCAAAAATGAGAGCAAACGGCGCTACTTGTGAATTGAGTATGACAGGCTCGGCTCGAGTGAAGGATTTCGCTTGAGCGACCAGGCACACAACAGGCGTCTCGCTTGAGTGGCAAGAAAGCGTCCGTCGACGCATAAAAATACCAAAGCTTCAGAAGGTTTTTCAGGAACGCATCCTTGCTGAGTGCAAGAAGCTTCGCTCGAGCGAAGGACTCTTTTTCTCAGAAGTATGGGGAGCTCACAAAAGCTCACGTTCGAGGCAGGAAAGCCCATTCACAAAGAGCCAAAATTCTGGACGACAAAGTTGACACAACTGTAACAACCAGTTCCAAAACTCCACAGACATCCGAAAACTACACTCAAAGGTGTGAAGGAAGAAAACGTAGATATTATACTTCTTAACCAGTGAATCCAAGTCCAGAACACCACAAGGACGAGTCAAGAACCTGGATCGTATAACCTTCCCCCCTTAAAGAATTTGCTCCGAAATTTGCAAATTAAGTTCAAATCATAATTAACGTAGCACACAACAAGGCTATTCTTACAATTACAATCACCATAACCAGTTCCCGGTCATCCATTCCAAACGCTGCTACATAAGTCCATCAAAATGAAATTTACAATTCCCAAAACATTTACGATGTTTAATCAAATCAAATATTTCAAGTTTTCACACCGTAACTCTATGTTTCAAAGGGGATACCAACACCACCAATATTCCATTTCCAAAACATATGCCAACATATATTATATTGAATCCACTGGTTTTTTTTTTTTCCCCCCCCAAAACAACAATAACTTCATAAGTTAAAACATATACAAATGCCATACTATTCACTAACATAACACCAAATTTCGATTACGTGACTATCATCAACAAACCAAATCCGGATATTTTCTCGACTTTGAACTCAACGTTCCAAGTCGCTTTCCAAGCCATGATGCTTTCACAATACTTTAACCAACGGTAGAGTTTGCCGCACGTGACTTGCTCCCAGATTCTAATATTTGAACGCGTCTTCTTCGTAAGGGCATCCTCAATCTACCTCCTAGTCGCCCAAACGAAGAACATGAGAAGGGTTGGGTTCATTACTTCCTAAGCATAGCTATTGAAATATGTTTAAACTCCCGAAGTTGTAGGACGGTAAAACAACCCGGATGCCATTTCCCCCAATTCCTACAGAAATCTCAAAAAAGGCCCAATGACCTTGGAGATCATAACTCTCTCTACCAATCTCTCAACCTGCTAGTTAGATTTTTAGAAACACCATGTCACCAACTTCAAAAGAATAAAGATCGCTCTCTCTTACGACATAACTTCTTTCGGCTTTGGGCCGAGCTAACCTCTTCCACAATAAGAACAACTTTCCTCGTTGTTCTTTACAATTTTCGGACCGCTAACGGTGCACACCCACTTCAGTCCCAACGAAGCGGTGATCTACAAGGTTGGTTAATCAAGGCCTCAATGATTCCATCCCAATACTAGCTTGGTAACTATTATATGATAACCTCAATCAATGGTAAGTGCTTTCCAAGGCCCTTCTAAAATCAGGACACAAGGCTCAGCATGTCCTCCAAATTGAATGGGTACGTGTTCCAAGCCCATCGTTTGAGGATTGATAAGCGGGCTCAAGAAGTCAACATAGTTCACCACGCCTCTTGAAAGGCTTTGTCCTAACTGGGCAGTAAACAAGATCCCTATCCGACACAGAATAGTCACAGGGACTACCTATGTGAACTATCTCTCTAAGTATAACTCTACCAACATTTGGGCTAAGTTGCTGGGCATATCGAATGAAAGGTAGACTTATCTACGATCAGACCATCACCAAATGGCGCATTGTTCGTTGATGTTCTAGGAACCCAACACAAATCCATGTAACTACCGCTCCCACATTTCCACTCGGCTAGTCGTTAAGAGGTGTTAACAAACCCGTGGTCTTTGTGTGTTCGGTCCGTCATTTTGACAATTTAAGCACTTCCGACTACAAATAAAGTGACACCTGTTTCATGCCCCTCCACCAAACGACGACAACGAATATGATACATTTCTCCTCCTGGTGTACCAGTCGTGATGATAGAACCCGAGAACTTCCCTCTGCAGATTTTGGTATAAACAACGGTAGTAATGTACACTTCCAGAGTCGGAGTGAACGTTCAAACCTTTCTCTCCTTATGTTGGAAATTTAACACGAATTGATTTCCACATCCACCCTCGTCTGGCCTCTATGACCTTACTAACCAGAGTAGGTTGAGCATTCAAAGTAAACAAGTACACTCTCTCCAGACTCACCCAAGTGCAAATCAAACTTGCCAATACATTTCTAGCATATCCCATCAGCCTGAATGGCCACACTCCACTAGTCAAGATTTTGACTAAAGGCATCAGGCCACACATGGCTTGTCCCTAGTGATAGTGTAACAAGTCATAATCCTCATTAAATTCCATCACTTCGTTGTCATTAATTCCAATTATTTTGATGAAAACAAATACTTGACTCTTATGATCGGAGAAGACTTTAAAACTTCTCAACGTACAAGTAATGCCTCCAAATTTTCAAGCAAAAATCCCGCTGCTAATTCTAGGTATCATGGGTGTGGATTAATTTTCTCATGAGTTTTCAATTGTCGTGAACTTAGGCCCAACTTTCCCTCTGCATCAAACACAACCAAGCCCATTCCGGACGCATCACAATAGACATGTGTATTCCAAACCCCTTCTGGAATTATCAAAACGTGGGGAGTAGTCAATCTAGTCTACGCTCTTGGAATGACTTTTCACCAAGCGATCATCCATCAAATTATATCCTTTTTTAGTCCAACCTAGTCAAAGTGCAGCTAGTCTAGAGAAGTCCTACAAAACATCTTATAACACCCACGATCCCAAGAAACTCGGAGTTCAAAATATTCTTAGGTTGGTTCCAATCCTATCTTCTCTCTTTAGAGGAGATGTTGATTGATGTGACCCAAAAAAGATAAAAAGATGAAATAAGTGCACTTTTTTAGTTTAGCCAAAAGTGCACTTATTTCATCTTTTTATCTTTTTTGGGTCATATCAATCAACATCTTCTCTCTACTTTTTCTACACATAATACAAAAAAAGTCAAAAAGTACACTTGTTTAGCCTTCTCAAACTTGGCCTAAGTCTTATGTTTTATTTCATCTTTTTAAGATAATATTTACTAATAATTAAAAAGTTATTGATGTAATTAACCCTTATTTATAAGCTCGAGACACACATCTACAGTTGGATTCGGCCTAGGTTGATCAGATTTTTATGTCAAATAATGTATACGCGCATATTAAAAAAATAAAAAAATAAATAAAAAATAAAGAAAAAATGTTATATAAATTCACTTTTTAAATTCATTTTTTATATTTAAGTTTCACATGGTTTTAGATTTTTGGTTAAAAAAATATAAAAAGACAAAATTAACTACATAAGACAAAGAAAAATGTTATAGACCCCAAATAAATTATCAAATATTCTACCAAATATTTCACATGGCTGTGGGATCCACACACATGTGATTTGTGTGGGTTCCACACCCATGTGAGTGATTTGGTAAAAAAATTGGTAATTTATTTGGGGTCCATAGCATTTTCCTTTTTTGAACCTTAAATTGATATGTGTTTCTAAGAATTTTTGTTTGCATTCTATTTCTAACCTTAAATTGATTGGTGTTTCTGGGTTTTTCATTATTATTATTATTATTATTGTGTTTCTGTGTTTGTGTTCTGTTTTGTTTTGGTTCTAGGTTTGTGTTACTAAGATTTTTATATGCAGTTTTTAACTAATCCTTCTATTATTTTTCTTTGTTTCTATGACTTCAATTCCGGGTTTTCTCCTTATGATATCACTGTTTTGTAGACTTTTGTTAGTTGTTCATATCTTTTTATTGCCCTTAACATTATATTCATAAGTCAATAGAGTTTTGTTAGTTTTATTTATAGATTTATTTATTTTTGTCGTTGTTGAAATCTATATAAAATTAAGATGAATCTTCCTTTCAAATTCTACAAACCCTTCAAACCCTTCAGCTCCTTCATCTGTGTTGGACACACCTGCCTTTTATTGTTATATATATATATATATATATATATTGTTGTTGCAGGGAATTAGTTTTAGGTATGAAAGATCTTTTCTCCTAAAATCAATGCCCAATTTTTTGTTAAGTTGGAGTGTTGTAGAGAAATTATCAATTCATGTATGGCTTATGCTTTTATTGTTAATGCTTTGTACATGTGACGGACGCATTGAAATTTGGTGAGGAGAATAGTTCTAAAGGCTCCATCAATAGAGATAATCGAGATTCCATCCCTTTTTTTTGCTTCTATTTTTCAGTTTTTGTACATTCATGTTGTAAGTTGATGATTTGATCTTTTACTTGATTCCATAGTTCAAAGACCAACTTCTTCATGTCACTTGGAATAAATTACAACCTATTTCTTGTTATTTTAATTAAATTTATTGTTATTCATTCCATCCTAAGGATTTGGGTATAATTTTGAAATAATTGATGTTCAAAATAATTGATTTTACCACTATATAATTTCTACTATTACAATGTTCACCAAATGCTTGATAAATTTTTTGATCGAAAAACCATTTTCATATGTTCACTAAATGCTTCATAAATTATTTCTCTATTTGATTTGTTTGATGTGTTTATTAATTCACAAGGAATGGAAGGTGAAGGGAGATTAATCAAATGATCAAACTTTTGGCAGAGGAAAAAGTTCCCCTTTGCTAAACTTTTGATTGGGGTTAGGAAAAAGTGCCCCTTTGCTTGACTGGGTTGAGTTTATGAATTTATCTATTTTTTGGATGATGTTCTCTTTGCTAATTATTTTTATTATTATTCATTGTTTTTGGGAAAGACCAAAAAATTTTGCAATTTTTTGTTTTTTGTTTGCATTACTTCTAAATAGTTTGAATGCTCTCAATTGGATCTTAGTTGTGAGTTTATGAAATCTTTCTTTTGAGATTGTGGTTTGAAGATTTTTGAAATGAACACTCCCTGCATTGTGGTGCCAAAGATATCCATAAGGGTTATAAAAAAAAAAAGTCTTTTTCTTGGTTAGTAAATCTCTTTTTTTACTTATATATGAATGTGTTTCTATTAAACATTTTTTTTATATATAATAGTTTCTTGGGTGGTGGCCACATGTGTCTGGGTGCATAAAATATTTGCTATATAGATTAAAAAACAAAGAGGGTGTGTGGTTGTGGGATGAGGGGGAGTAGAGAAAGAGGGAATTTGCTACATGGATTAAAAAAAACATAGAGGATGTGTGGGTGTGGGATGAGGGGGAGTAAAGATAGGAGGCAAAAAGTGCATATAAATGAATAAAATGGTGTGAGATAAATTGCTTCTTGAAATGTTATCTACCGAAGTGTTGAATTCCATGTCTCTAAAAGACTAACATGCTCAATGTTAGAAATTAAATATATTTTTTGAATCATTAGTGCTTGATGACGGAAGGAAGTTGTGACACCCCGAAATAAATACCGTAATCCATCCACAATGTTAATATACGACAATAATAATAAAATAATTATCTTCCATTAAATCTAATTAAGATTGCAAAAAGGAAAACATATGCGATATACATTCATAATGCCTAACCCTAAATCTATAGCATATATTTCAAATAAAAGAAAAGAATGGAAGTTAAACAGATAAGAAATGCCCTAAAGACTTACAACTTTCCAAGGTAGTTCTTGGTTACAACAAAAGTGGACTTTAGGTCCAATACATTTAAAGCCCTTGGCTATACAAAAATGAATACAACAAAAAGAAGCTCTTGCTCCAAATCCTCCTAAGCTACTGCCTTGGTGGAGGCATATCATCAGTACCTGAAATGTTTTTCCCATATAGGATGAGCCAAAGCCCAATGGAAATAATCCATTATAATATATGAATCTTAACAAAGCTATAAAGTGAATGCATATGCCATGTTCTTGCCAAAACATATTTATATCTCTTTTCAAAATTACGCAATGCCAAATTAATATCTTGATTCACAAATCATTTCCACTACAATAGAAAATAGGATGGTGATTCACACTTTGAGAATTTCAAAACAAATCAACTTTTCCTGGAAATTTCGTCCAGAGGAAACCATAAATCGGGACCCATGCAAACATAGGCTATACAAGCACTACTATTGTTATTTCACAGAAATTTCGTCCGCGGGATCGGCACCCATATATACGCGCAGTTTTTGAGACTTTCACCCTGGACACTCAGGCCAACTTAATTCTACATTTAAATTCATGTTTCCCAGATTCACCATTTTTCTCAAAACGATAAACATTTTCAATGCATAAGTGTGAAATAATATAAGTGATTGAAGAGATTTTACTTAAGTTGTTGAGTTTATACAAAAATGTTGATTTTTGACTTTTGTAGTAAATTGATGGTGGTATTGTGCATATAAATTGATTGGATATTTAAAAAGTTACTAACTCAAAGATGTTCAAAGGATGGGTGTTATGGAGATTGGATAAGTTATTTGTTTGGGTGATTTAAAGTTGGAGGAGTTCTTTAGCTTGCCATTCCTTAGCATAATTTTATTTAGGATCATTTTTGTAGATGTTGTAATTTTCATTGAAAGCTTTTCCTAATTTGAGATCCTATTTACTAATTGTTAGGATTGGAGGAAGGCATCTCTCCACCTCTTGGAAATTAATTTGTAGAGTTTCAAATCTACACTTTTGCTATTTTTGGAGGTGAGTATACTTACCATGGAAATTACCTTACCTCTATCTTTATTACAAAGTTTGAAAATAATTTTTGAATTAAAGGAAGTGAATGATACATTTCATCATGATATATGTATAAAAAGAAAATCTATAAATTTATTGAGGCCAAGGGTTGAGTTTTAATAAAGATATGATTTCATTTGTATAATGAAGCATTAATTTTTTTTTTATGAGAATTTATTTAAGTTGAGTCTTTCAAATTTTATGATGATGATGATTGAATGACAGTGAAATGTTATGTGAGGGTATTTATTTTATTGATCATATAACCGAATATAGCCTTTGGGGCCACAAGGGCCAAAATGCTTTGGGGTCCTGGGGACCGAAATGTTTTAAGGACCATAAGGGTCGTTGTATGTATAAGGGGTCCTGGGGACCGAAACATTGAAACGAGAATTGAAGTGCTACGATGACATGAGCTATGTTCCTATGGTTATGTTTTGGGTAACGGTACCGTCACCACCTATGTCGCGAGGTAACGCGACCCTAAGGCTATGTAGTGGATTGTATGATGGACAGGAAATCTTAATGTATTGAAAAGTTATATTTTTGTTTACTTTCATTATCCAAATGTATGTTTTTTTTTCTGCCTTATGAGATTCCTTGGAAAAATCTTGATAACGTTTTATGAAAATTGTATTTCATCATTTTTATTTTTATTTTGTATAAATTGAAGTCCAATTAAGCTCTTATGTTTAGTATCTTTATTTTGAACCCTATTGGTAGGAGCAAGTTTTATAACTCCATGGTATTGGTATACTCATTGGGCTTTAGCTCATTCTTTTAAATAATTTTTTTTTTAGATTCATAGACTTTTGTGTGGCTCGCCTCAACTTGAAAGACTATAATTTTTTTGAAGGATCACAGGTGGGCATCTTGTGGTTGAGGTTTTGCTTAGGGTCATTCTAGGATGCAAGCTTACCCTTTTTTTTATGAAGGAGGTTGATTGTAAATATTGCTTATGAAGTTGGATGTATTGATGGATTCGTGATTAGTATGTATTATATTTTTTTTGGGAGGAAATGCTTGGGAACTATCTTGTAGCATGATAATACTTTTTTGTCTTTGAATAGATCATCTCATATATGTCAGGCAATTGAAAGGTCTTATGCACCTTTGGTGATGTGGTGATGTGATGTATGAATTATACAGGAATTGTGGTGTAAAGGTGCTATAGCGTTTGAGGTGCACCCTCTTGGCAGGGTTTTGCCTTGCCAAGATTGGGTCGTTACATAAACAGATAAGAAATGCCCTAAAGACTTACAACTTTCCAAGATAGTTCTTGGTTACAACAAAAGTGGACTTTAGGTCCAATACATTTAAAGCCCTTAGCTATACAAAAATGACTACAACAAAAAGAAGCACTTGCTCCAAATCCTCCCAAGCTACTGCTTTGGCGGAGGCATATCATCAGCACCTGCAATGTTTTTCCCACATAGGGTGAGCCAAAGCCCAGTAGAAATAATCCAGCACAGTATATGAACCTTAACAAAGCTATAAGGTGAATGTATATGCAATGCTCGTGTCAAAACATTTTTATATCTCTTTCCAAAACCATGCAATGCCAATTTAATATCATGGTTCATAGATCATTTCTTTTACAATAGAGAATGGCAGTGAATCACACTTTGGAAATTTCAAAACAATACAACCTTTCCCGGAAATTTCGTCCAGAGGAAACCGTAAACCAGGACCCATGTAAACGTAGGCTATACAAGCACTACTATTTTTATTTCATAGAAATTTCGTCTGCGGGATCGGCACCCATATATACGCGCAGTTTTCGAGACTTTCACCCTGGACACTCAGGCCAACTTAATTCTACATTTAAATTCATGTTTCCCAGATTCACCATTTTTCTCAAAACAATAAACATTTTCAATGCATAAGTGTGAAATAATGCTCGATGCAAATGAATAAGAAAATAGTTTCAATTCTCCTAATTCACATGTAATTTCTACAACAATCATGGCTCTCCTCCATCAATAGCCTAAAATAGATATTTCTAAACAGATAGTTCATATTCCATAATGATAAACTTTCCAAATCTCACGAGGTGAGTGATCATACATATCCAACTTCACCATCCTTATCAATACCAAGCCAATTTCATAATTTCAACATCAATTTAATTATTTGTACAAAACCAACATTTGAGATAATTAAGGCTAATTTTTTACTCCTTTCAAAATCAATTCCAAATATCAAAATCAACCATTTCCACCCAACTCAACATTATTTCCAGCATAAAAATCATTTCCAAGAATCTATTTGAAAAAACCCTTTTTTGATTAAGTTATTCCAAATCTTCCAAAACTCTCAATGTTATTTAGAAATAACAAATAACTAAGTTAAAACGCATAAAAAAGTGTGGAAAGTATCCCCACCTCAAGCTAGAACACGAGAGAGAGAGAGAGTGAGGGAAATCCAAAGACGCCAAAAATCAACTTTACTACGGTTAGAACAACACCCACGTCGAGCTCTACCTTTTTAATGAAGGCACACGGGTGAAAAGACCGACAGATCTATGTGTATTTGAGGGAAATAAGTGAGTTTTAGTGAGAAAGTGGGAGAAAATAGGGTTTTGAAATGTTTAGAGAGAAAGAGAGGTGAAAAAGTAACTTAGAAAAGTGATTTTACAAACTAATATACGTATAGTTCGCTCGAGCGCAAGACTTGTCGTTCAAGCGACCGAACATAATAAGTTGTTCCGCTCGAGTGTAGAATACACACTCTCAGAAGTTTTGCAGACAAAGGTTGTCGATCGAGCGCAGGAAACTTCACTTGAGCAAAGAATACAAACTCACAGTATTTTTTGTAGACCTACAAAAGTACTGGAGTTTCACAAAGACCGCTCGAGCGAAAGGGGCAAAAATCTGGGCAACAAAAGTTTGAAAAACAAGCTACCAACCTCTTCCAAACACTACCAACATGACCCAAAAGCCAAACTCAAAGTGGTATAAGTAGAAACATGACATGAATAACTATAAACGACAACGAAACTCAGATTCAACACATATAATGGGTCGGGTCTGAACCAGAAATGCTATAACCTCCCCCCTTAAGGAGTTTCATCCCCAAAATTTTAAATCAAATGTTAAAACCACATTTTGACCAATTACAACATTGATAATAATTTCAAATCATCACCATGACCCATCCATCGGTCATCCATTCTCATCAACAAGATAAATATCTACTCATTACTGAATATACAATTTAAATTTTCAAAACATATACAATTTTTATATTACATTAACATAATAGAGTTTCAATACATGTTCAAACATCACTAAATAAGTCAAAATATTTCTCACGGACTTTCGCCTCACACTCCCAAGTGGCCTCCTCAGCCCCATGGTGTTGCCACAACACTTTTATCAAAGGAATTGTCTTGCCTCGCAAGACTTGGTCTCAAATATCTAGAACTCTAATGGGGTCTCTCTTCATACAAGGCATCCTTGTCAACCTCTAACTCAGTCCAATCCAATACATGTGAAGGATCCAGCTCATACTTCCGAAGTATACATATATGAAATACGTCATGAACCTCGAAAGCTGTGGCGGCAAGGCCAAGTGATAAGCTACCTCTCTAATCCGCTTTAGGATCTCAAAAGGCCCGATAAATCTAGGAGATAACTTCCCACTCTTCCCAAACCTCATCAAACCCCGTCTAGGTGATATTTTCAAGAAGACGTGATCCTTTACCTCAAAGGATAATGGTCTCCTCCTACGATCGGCATAGCTCTTCTGACAACTTTAAGCCGTAACCAACCTCTTATGGATGAGTGTAATTTTCTCTGTCGTTTCTCGGACTAACTCTAGACCCAACATTGGTGCATCACCCACCTCGGCCCAACACATAGGAGATCTACACGGTCGACCATACAAGGCCTCAAACGGTGCCATACCAATACTCGACTAGAAGCTATTGTTATAGGCAAACTTTACTAAGGGAAAGTGCCTCTCGAAAATCATCTAGATCATGCAAATATAAATATATATATATATATATATATATAACTCAAAGAAAATCCCTACCTTAAGTGTAGAAAACCCAAGCCACAAGGTGGAACTTCAAAGATGACGAAACCAATTTCTTCTTGGATCAAAATGAAACACTTGCAGCCCTATACCCTTTTCCTAAAGACCCTAGGGTGAAGAGATCCTTAGATCTAGGTGTATTTTTAGAGAGAAGTCGAACCCTAGAGAGAGAAGGAGCTGATTTAGGGTTTTTGAGTGAAAGGGATCAGAAAAATGAAGCAAAACGGCGCTACTGTGAACTGATATATGACAGGCTCGCTCGAGTGAAGGAGTTCTCGCTCGAGCGACCAGACACAAACAGGTCGTCTCGCTCGAGTGCAAGAAGCGTCGCTCGAGCATAAAATACCAAGCTTCAGAAGTTTTTCAGACGCACTCCTTGCTCAAGTGCAAGAAGCTTCGCTCGAGCGAAGGACTCTTTTTTGCAAAAGTATTGGGAGCTCACAAAGCTCACTCGAGCGCAGGAAGCCTCATTCAAGCGAAGAGCCAAAATTCTGGACGACAAAAGTTTGAACAACTTGTAACTAACCAGTTCCAAACACTCCCAAGACATCCCAAAACTCAAACTCAAAGAGTAGAAGGAAGAAAAGACGTAGATAATACTTTCTAACCATGAAATCCAAGTCCAGAACACCACAAGGACGAGTCAAAGACCTGGATCGCTATAACCTTCCCCCCTTAAAGAATTTCATTCTCGAAATTTCAAATTAAGTCCAAAATCATAATTACACTAGCCACAACAAGGCTATTCTTACAATTACATCACCATAACCCATTCTCCGGTCATCCATTCCCAACGACTCGACTCATAAGTCCCAATCAAAATGAAATTTACAATTTCCCAAAACATTTACGATGTTTAATCAAAGTCAAAATTTTCAAAAGTTTTTACACCGTATACTCAATGTTTCCAAAAGTGATACCACACCCACAATATTCCATATTCTCAAAACATATGCCATCATTATATTGAATCCATGTGTTTTTTTTTTTTCCCCCCAAAACAACAATAACTCATAAGTTAAAACATATACAATGCCCATACTATTCACTAACATAACCAAATTTCGATTACGTACTCATGCATCAACAAACAAATCCGGATATTTTTCTCAGACTTTCAACTCACGTTCCCAAGTCGCTTTCTCAAGCCCATGATGCTTTCACAATACTTTTACCAACGGTAGAGTTTTGCCCCGTAGCACTTGCTCCCAAGTATCTAATATTTGAACCGGTCGTTCTTCGTAAGAGGCATCCTCATCTACCTCCTAGTCAGCCCAATCAAGAACATGAGAAGGGTTGGGTTCATACTTCCTAAGCATAGCTATATGAAATATGTTGTAAACTCCCGAAAGTTGTGGCGGTAAAACTAACCGGTATGCCATTTCCCCAATTCGCTCTAAGATCTCAAAAAGCCCAATGAACCTTGGAGATAATTTACCACTCTTACCAAATCTCATCAAACCCTGTCTTAGTTAGATTTTTAGAAACACATGGTCACCAACTTCAAAAGATAAAGATCGTCTCCTCTTATCGACATAACTCTTTTGTCGGCTTTGGGCCGTAGCTAACCTCTTCCAAATAAGAACAACTTTCTCGGTTGTCTCTTTAACAATTTTCGGACCCAGTAACGGTGCATCACCCACTTCAGCCCAACGAACCGGTGATCTACAAGGTTGGTCATACAAGGCCTCAAATGATTCCATTCCAATACTAGCTTGGTAACTATTATTGTAAGTAAACTCAATCAATGGTAAGTGCCTTTCCCAAGGCCCCTTAAAATCAAGGACACAAGCTCCAAGCATGTCCTCCAAAATCTAAATGGTATGTTCCAACTGTCCATCGGTTTGAGGATGATAAGCGGTGCTAAGAGTCAACATAGTTCCCAACGCCTCTTGAAGGCTTTGCCATAACTGGGCAGTAAAACAAGGATCCCTATCCGACACAATAGTCACAGGGACTCCATGATGTCGAACTATCTCTCTAATGTATAACTCTACCAAGCATTTGACTAAGTTGCTGGTGCATATCGGAATGAAATGGGTAGACTTAGTCTACCTATCAACAATCACCCAAATGGCGTCATTGTCTCGTTGTGTTCTAGGAAGCCCAACTACAAAATCCATGGTAACACGCTCCCATTTCCACTCGGCTATCGTTAAGGGTTGTAACAAACCCGTTGGTCTTTGGTGTTCGGCCTTCACTTGTTGACAATTAAGGCACTTCGATACAAATAAAGTGACATCCTGTTTCATGCCCCTCCACCAAAACTGACGACTAAGATCATGATACATTTACTGCCTCCTGGTGTACCGCAAGTCGTGAGTGATAGAACTCCCGAAGAACTTCCTCTCTGCAAGATTTTGGTACAAACAAACGGTCTAGGTAATGTACACTCAGATCTGAGTGAACGTTCAAACCTTTCTCTTCCTTCATGTTGGAAATCTTAACACGAATTGATTCCACATCACGATCTCCTCGTTGTGCCTCTATGACCTTACTAACCAAGGTAGGTTGAGCATTCAAAGTAAACAAGGTAGCACTCTCTCCAGACTCACCCAAGTGCAAATCAAACTTGCCAATAACATCTAGCATATCCCATTCCCGAATGGCCACACTTGCCAAACTAGTCACAGATTTTTGACTCAAAGCATCAGCCACCACATTGGCTTTCCCTAGATGATAGTGTAACTCAAAGTCATAATCCTCCATAAATTCCATCCACCTTCGTTGTCATAAATTCAAATCTTTTTGAGAAAACAAATACTTTAGACTCTTATGATCGGAGAAGACTTCAAACTTCTCACCGTACAAGTAATGCCTCCAAATTTTCAAAGCAAAAATCACCGCTGCTAATTCTAGATCATGGGTGGGATAATTTTTCTCATGAGTTTTCAATTGTCGTGAACTGTAGGCCACAACTTTTCCCTCTTGCATCAAGACACAACCAAGCCCATCTCCGGACGCATCACAATAGACAGTGTAATTCAAACCCCTTTCTGGAATTATCAAAATCGGTGGGGTAGTCAATCTAGTCTTAAGCTCTTGGAATGACTTTTCACAAGCTTCACTCCATACAAATTTGATATCCTTTTTAGTCAACCTAGTCAAAGGTGCAGCTAGTCTAGAGAAGTCCCTTACAAAACATCTATAACACCCCACTAATCCCAAGAAACTTCGGATTTCAAAAATATTCTTAGGTTGTTCCCAATCCTGCACAGCATCTATCTTTGAGGAGTCCACAATCACTCCCTCTCTAGACACTACATGTCCTAAAAACTTCACCTCTATTAACCAAAACTCGCATTTTTCAAATTTGGCATACAATTGGTGCTCACTAAGTAAACCCAGCACTACCCGCAAGTGAGTCTCCTGTTCCTCTTCAGAGGTTGAATAAATCAAGATGTCATCCACAAAGACGACCACAAAACAGTCCAAGTATTCCCAAAAATTATGTTCATCAAATTCATAAAGGAAGCCGGTGCATTGGTCAACCCAAAGGCATTACAAGGAATTCATAATGGCCATAACGAGTACGAAAGGCTGTCTTCTGAATGTCCTCCTCTCGGACTCTCAACTGATGGTACCCCGACCTCAAATCTATTTTTGAGAAGCAACGAGGCCCTCTAAGTTGGTCAAACAAATCATCTATTTTGGGTAGAGGATACTTGTTCTTAACTGTAACTCTATTCAACTTGCGGTAATCAATACACAACCGCAATGACCCATCATTCTTCTTCGCAAAGAGAGCCGGCGCTTCCCAAGGTGAGGTACTAGGGCAAATGAAGCCCTTGTCTAAAAGTTCTTGGAGTTGAATCTTCAACTCATGCAATTCC
>NW_021026094.1:479239-493417 GCF_004153795.1 Camellia sinensis
TTTCCGGTTTGGGAGTTAGGGTCGGATTTCTATCTAGCCAAAATTATTTACTTAACTATCTTTGTAATTATATAGTAATTAATTTTTTATGTTTTTTTGTAATTAAAATATTAATACATAATTATATTGTCATTAATTATTTTTATTTTTTATTTTCAGATATTTCCTGAGTAGCAGTTTGCTTCTTGTGGAATGCAGCCGTGTGAAGATTGCGACAAACTTTTGTTTATGAAGAAAACTTTTATTTTTGATTTACGTTATTTAGATTTGTGAACAACATTATGTATGTATTATGCAAAATTATGTGGTTGGATAATTTTGATGATGTGTTGTTATGAATGGAAGAGTACTTTAATTATGGATGAAATTTTATTTATATACAGGAATTTTTATATTATTATATAGTTATCGAATTTTTTTTAGCTATTTTTATTTAATACAGGTAATTTGCATATTTTTAATAAATTCGTAGCTGCATTTTTTCGTTGGAACCAGGTTTTTGCGACGGTAGCGTAGCCGTCGCCAATGATATTGGTAATATGAAAAAAAACCTTTAGCGACGGTACTTTCACCGTCGCAAATAATATTTTTATAGACGGCACAATTTTCTGTTGCAAATAACAGCATTAACGACAGTATTAAATCCCGTCGAAACTAACCTTTTTTAGCGACGGTATTTTTACCGTCTCAGATAAACCCTTTTGCGACGGTATTTTCCCGTCGCAATTACCATTTTTAGCGACGGTGTTTTCGTACCGTCTCAAAAAGTGCAGATTTTTACACATTAATTGTGACAGTATTTTTCCGTCGCTAAAGGATTTTATTGCCGTCGCCAATATTTTGCGACGGCGTTTACCGTCGCTAAAGACCTTTAGCAACCCCTTTTTTTGCGACCCCCCTATTACCGTTGCTAAAAGCTATTTACCGTCGCAAAAAAGCTTTTGAGACGGCTTCCTTGGTATTGGCGACGGTATTTTACCATCGCAAAAAAGCGAATTTTTTGTAGAGAAAGTAACATGTTGAACCAGAGTAACATCTTACTGTCAAATAGAGTAACTGTCAAACAGAATACTATGTTACTGTTACTATTTACATCAATTTTGACGGTAATATGTATATATATATAATATTTTTTAAGATTTTCATTGTCAAAATTGATCTTATTTGATAGATCTTGATGAGAGGATTCTAAAAATATAAATTTTATTAAAAACTGACATCTATATCAAAAGTTATATCATTTTAAAGTTTAATGTTTTGATAGTGGTATGTGTTCGACTTTTTAAAAAAAAAAAAAAAAATTGACTAAAGTTTTATTATGTGAGAATTTTGACTAAACCCCTCTTTAAAAAATAACTATTGAAGTTGGTTGCGTGCAAAGCATGCAAGCTAGTGCCAATACAAATGCCCACTATGAATTGGAGAAATCTATTGTTTTTTAATTTTTATTGTAATTAATTATTTTGTTTGTTAAAAGTTTAAAAACAATGAGTTTGTAGTTTACTATAATCTATGAATGGTAGTTTTTGTATTTGTCTCTTAACCTGAATTACTACAAAAAAAGAAAAAGAAAAAATGAAAAAGGCAACATATTCCAAATACATTATCAAGCGCTCTAGCATTCGTATATTATAACACATAAATTGCTATTTTGTACAATTAAGCCATCCAACAAAAAATCTGCATTTTAATAGGTATATTTGTTCTCCACACTATTCATACAGGGCCCTATTGAGCACCTAGCATTTTATCATAAGCTATAGACCCAAAGGTCTTAGGCATTTACTTGTTGGTTAAAATTGATATTACACAAAATCACCGGCAAGAGAGTATAGTTAATTCAAACAAAAAACAAAATTGAATTAAATAGAATTGAATACATTGCATATATACAAATAGGAAGAGAGTAAAGACTATAAATTATAGAAGGTAAGATTGATATATATATGACAAAAACTTTCATTCCCTCATAGCTGTTCCTAAATTCCATCTGTAGAGGACACAACATAGGCTTGTTGAGTGATTCCTTTGCTCGACCAAAAACCAATATAGCATGAGCAAAACATAGCAAGATGCCACCACCCCAAAAAATAAAAATAAAAATCTCTAAGGCAGAAGAAAACCTCTTCTTAATTAAGTGCATTTGTAGGAATGACATAGCTATGAAATTGAATACCATCCTCCACAAGAGTACTCAAATTGAGAAGGTACAATACTCAATCCAACAAAGAGATTGAGATTAAAGGAATTGCTCCCACACAAAGGAGTACAATTTACAAATCACATAGTAAAGGACAAAGAAAATTTCACAAAAAAGGGGAAAAAATAGTGTGATTTCAACTAAACATAAATAAACGAAGGAAGTAGGAAACAAAAGTCAACAAAAAAAATATACCAACACTATTTTTTTGAGTGAAAATTAAATATAGATCCCACAATTAATGATGTAAGGTTTTATTTGTTTTGTTATCTATTATCATAAGCAAATGCCTTTCGTTTTTTAGTTTTCAAGTTAGTGAACAAGAAATTATTTGTTTTGTGACATCCATCGAACAAGTAGTGCGTATAGTCAACTACAGAAAAATGGAAAAGAAAACAAATAATCCCCAACTAAAAAAGTTTCATCATATCAACCTAATCATCCAAGTAGTTGCATTTTCACATGTAAAGTATCCTATTGACATATTAACAAATCAACCATCTGTTAAAAGGACCAAATTTCATAAATACTTTATATAAATTCTAAATCCCAACTTTGGAGCCAAAAGCATAGATTTGTACACAAAAAAATGCAAAATATGAACTATGAAGGAATTGACCTGAGGAGTAACCATCAATGGTGAGTGAACGAAAAGATTCATTTCTCTACCATCGCACCTGTAAAACAAACAAATAAAAGAAGTAAAAAAAAAAAAAAAAAGTTAACATGAGCAACAAATCACAAAGCAAAGAAACAAATCATCACCAAAACCAAGAGAATAATTTTAATTAAAGGACTTCTTCTTTTTTTTTTTCTCTGTTTACCATAAAAATAATTTTATTAATTCAATTACCTTATGAATTTGTGATTGCTTGTCATCTGCATCTGCATTTGCATTGCCAACTAGTTGGATGAGAGAACAATGTCATAATCATAAACATTGTACTCAAGCAGATTTTTCATTCGGACTCTACATGTACTCAATCTAATACTCAATCGGGCTATCCAACCCATTTTAATTTTTTCAATGTGATTAATTGTAGATTGAGTGATGCACAAAAATGTTGCTTGGATGTTCCTTTCTTGCTTTCTTGGAGTCAGAAATTAAGCTGTTATATTCTCTATGGGATGTTTGAAAAGTCCATGGCATGATGGAATGATAGCCGCGTTTTATCAACGACACTGGGGTATTGTGGGTAGTTTGATTTGTGATTTGGTGCTTTCCGTTCTTAATTCAGGAGTTTCGCCTAGGGAGCTCAATCAGACTTTTTTGGCGTTGATCCCTAAGAACAAATCTCCTCAAACAGTTAATGATTTTAGGCCAATTAGTCTCTGCAATGTTCTTTACAAAATTATTGCTAAGGTGCTTGCCGATAGATCACATAGTGTTCTTCCACATTTGATTTCGCCTTTTCAAAATGCTTTTGTTTCGGGGTAGATTGATTTCTGATAATGTTCTTTTAGCTCATGAGTTGGTGGAGTTCATTTGTAAAATGAAGGAGGGATCAAAGTCGTATTTTTCTCTAAAATTAGATATGTATAAGGCCTATGATAGAGTGAGTTGGGATTTCTGCTTTAGATCATCGGTAATATGGGTTTCAATCATCAATGGATTAATTTAATTTCATAGTGTATTTCTACTGTCTTTCTCGGTTTTAGTATACTTTGGGTGTTCTGAGTGGTTTCAACCTCGTTGTGGGTTGCGTCAAGGTGATCCTCTTTCTCTGTATTTATTTCTTCTGGTTATGCAAGCTATTTCGGCGGGGTTTGAGAACTTGGAGGGGCAATGGGTGTGTAGGGGTGTTGCGATCAGTCGTCACAGCCCCTCTGTTTCTCATTTTCTTTTTGCTGATGACTGTCTAATTTTTACGCCTTTTGTGGTTGAGGAAGTTTGGATATTGAAATGGTTTTTGGAGGCGTTTTGTAGTGAATCTGGACTAGAAATAAAATTTTCCACATCCGAGTTGTTCGTTAGTCCAAATATGTTGAGGAAGACAGGTTGTCATTGAAGGAGAGTTTAGGTATTAAGATTGTTGACAAACCTAGTGTGTATCTAGGCTCTTCTCTGAATTTTGCAGGCAAAAAGGCTGGTATTTTTCAAAATTTTCTGCTAAGTTGCAAGGTTGGAAAAGGGGCTTGCTTTCTTTTGCTGGTCCTTGTGTGCTGGCAAAACATTCCCTTCTTTCTATACCCATGTATTTACTTTCCGTCTTTAAGACCCCGTTTTGTTTTATTAAACAAATTCGTAGTGTGATCGGTCATTTTATTTGGAAGGATGAACAAGGGAAGGGGGTATATTGGAAAAATTGGTCTACTTTGTGCTTGCCTAAATCCATGGGAGTGTTGGGTTTTCGAGATCCAAGCTTTTTTAATCAGGCACTTTTAGCTAAAGTCGCTTGGCGTTTGTTGATGGAGCCTGACTCCCTTTTAAGTAGAATGTTGTTGACCAAGTATTGTAGGAGAATAAAATTTTTGGATATTCAATCGGGTAAAGCATGCTCTTGGGGATGGCGTAGCATTCTTTGGGGTAGGGATTTACTTAAAAAAGGGCTTGTTTGGTGTCTTGGGGATGGTCAGGTTATTGATCCTTTTGAGGATGAATAGATTTCTACTATTGAGAATAGCCTCATTGGTAAGGGGGTGGGTCGGTTTTTCTCTTCTTTTAAAGTGTCACATTTGATTTACCCTTCTAGTGAAGTGTGGAGAGTGGATTTGATTCAGATTCTGTTTCCACAACAATTGGTGAATCATATTCTGCAAATGCCTATTCCTCAAGTTGTGTCTAGTGATAAATTGGTGTGGAAATTTACTAAGTTTGGGCAATATACAGTTAAGTCTAGGTATTTGGATGAACAAGGGAAGGGGGTATATTGGAAAAATTGGTCTACTTTGTGCTTGCCTAAATCCATGGGAGTGTTGGGTTTTCGAGATCCAAGCTTTTTTAATCAGGCACTTTTAGCTAAAGTCGCTTGGCGTTTGTTGATGGAGCCTGACTCCCTTTTAAGTAGAATGTTGTTGACCAAGTATTGTAGGAGAATAAAATTTTTGGATATTCAATCGGGTAAAGCATGCTCTTGGGGATGGCGTAGCATTCTTTGGGGTAGGGATTTACTTAAAAAAGGGCTTGTTTGGTGTCTTGGGGATGGTCAGGTTATTGATCCTTTTGAGGATGAATAGATTTCTACTATTGAGAATAGCCTCATTGGTAAGGGGGTGGGTCGGTTTTTCTCTTCTTTTAAAGTGTCACATTTGATTTACCCTTCTAGTGAAGTGTGGAGAGTGGATTTGATTCAGATTCTGTTTCCACAACAATTGGTGAATCATATTCTGCAAATGCCTATTCCTCAAGTTGTGTCTATTGATAAATTGGTGTGGAAATTTAAGTCTGGGCAATATACAGTTAAGGCCTAGTTTGGGAAGACTAAATAAGTACACTTTTTGACTTTTTATGAAATATGGATTGGGTTTGGGTTTGAAATGATGTATTAGAGAGGTGATGCGACTTAAATAAGATGATGTGACTTAAATAGGATAGTGACTTTTTGACTTTTTATCTTTTTTCAATCTTCCCAAACTAGGCCTAAGTCTAGGTATTTCTCGATTGTTGATATAGGAATTCCCCCGTGTGATAATGTATCAAAAAATGTAAGGGGCTTTCGGAAGAAACTATGGCACACCCATTTGCCCTCTAAGTGGGCTCTTTTTATTTGGAAGGTGATACATAGTATTTTACCTGTACGAACCATCTTGAGAAGCAGAGGAGTAGATTTGTCCACGGAATGTCCTAGGTGTTTGCAGGAGGCTGAATCTCTGGAACACTTATTCTTCCAATGTTCATTTTCTCAATATATCTGGAGTGGTTCACGGTTAGGATTGGATTTTGATAGGGGAAGACCTCTGTTGGTTCAGGATTGGGTGATCAATTGGTTCAAGAATGCCCTGGATGAGAAGGCTATTATTGATGTTATTAAGATCGTGTGGGGTATTTGGGTGTTTCGTAATAAAGTAGCTTTTGATCATGGGGTATTTACCCCCTCGGATATGCTTACTGTGATTAATTCAATGGTGTGGGATGGAACTAAGATAAACACTAATATTTTGATGATATTAGTATTGTAAAAGTTCCAAGGGTAGTAGTTCAAGCAGCACATTGGGAGGCCAGGGCTCCTGTTGGGTAATGTGTTTGTTATAAAACTTTATTGATGTTTAATCTATATCTTCTTTCCTCAAAAAAAAAAAAAAAAAAAGAGGGTAACTTCGATGAGGCCGGAATTTTCGATTTTGACGAGGCCGAAATTAGTATTGTAAAAGTTCCAAGCATAGTAGTTCAAGCAGCACATTGGGAGGCCAGGGCTGCTGTTGGGTGATGTGTTTGTTGTAAAACTTTATTGATGTTTAATCTATATCTTCTTTCCTCAAAAAAAAAGAAAAGAGGGTAACTTCGACGAGGCTGGAATTTTCGACACTCAAACATTCGTGCTTTATATATAGATATAGAGATAGAGATGGATAGAAATATATTAACCCTTCTTATAAATATCTTTGTCAAAAAAAAAAAAAATAGATTGGAAACCTCATCCAAAGTAATCCATGCCTGAAGTCATATAAACTACCATGGTTCACTAAAACTTGTAGTAATTGTAACATTTTGAATTTTTCGAATTGGGATTTAACACAACGGAGTGACTTTTATCTGGTAGGTCAGTGCCCATTTTTTTTTTTTTAATTACTTGTAAATGAAACCACAGTTCTCCGCATATTGAATAGATTACAAGTAGAGGCAACTTGACTTTATTTATGGCAAAAATAGTAGTTAAGTGATGATGCACTTTTGTAACTTTCTCTACATTGCATATGGTAATTGACGATAAAATAAAAATCAAATAATTTAGATGTAAGGTTGATATTATTAAAAGAATAAGAGTTGAATTAATTTTTTAGTGATAATTTATGGAATAAAATATATTTTTTTAGGTTGGGTTTCTCTCATGTTTTGAGATCTCAACATGATAGAATTTGAGGGGTCTGTACGACCCAACATTAGTCTTGTTTTAATCATCTGAACAGTTCATTTTGTAAGGCTCACAATGTATATTATCTATGGAAAAAAAATTAGTTTGATCCAATTATCATAATTTTTTCATTTTATTGCATGTCTCCAAAAAAATGGACAACAAATATATATTTGAAATAGATCTTTTAAAGACAAATATTGATAATTAAAATTATAAACTTTTTAACCTTTTTGAAAATATTTTTTCTGCACCACACTGATATGTAATTCTTCTTATTTTGTTTTGTATATATACAAAATTCATCCACGTAAATATTTCAATTTTTTATATGGTTCAAATTCATTTTATATGAGTTTCATAATACATGAGTTAAATCCGAATCACATAATAATTAAAAAAAAAAATTCTACACATGCTTTCAGTTAATTTCTCTATATGTTAATTTCTTTATAGTATTGATATCATAGAATATTAATGGACAAAATATACTTTGAATATGCGTACATTTAACTACTCCTCCTTTTTATTCTTCATAAATATGAGTTGATAGTACGTGTAAATACTTGTAAGCATAAAATATTTAGAAATTGTCTTTACAAATTTATCAAGAAAAATAGTACTTGCTCAAATTAAACTCTTGTTTGTTGCAAGAGCCATTTCATTTTGGCCCAGTGCCCTATTTGAATTCATCATCCCTAGATTGATTGTGCACTAACTTGTCTTTTTTGTTTTTCCCTCTACCTTTACATACCAAACCAAAGCAATCCCACTAACCAATAAAATACCCAAACCAACACTTAGTCCCTTTTTATTTTGATTTTGATTTTGATTTTGATTTTGATTTTGTTGTTATATAGGGTATCGTGGGCTAACTTACGCACATCAGAATAAGTTCCTATAGCCCGAACAAACCTTTTGAAACAGAGCTTACACCCTACAATCTGTAGCTCCAAGGTATGCGTTTGCTAGTTAGGGGATTTGAACTTTAGACTTGGGAGGAAGCAAACCTCCAGACCCTAGTCGTCACCCATTAGGCTAACCACCCTGTGGTTAGCCAACACTAAGTCCCACCACTAACTCGATCTTACACTTCCTTTCACTGCTGTCGCCTCTTTTATGTGTTCATCATTTTGAAAACTTGCAATGATCTCCCATGACTTGATAGTATTTTTTTCGTATGAATCTCTTGTTGAAGTTAAGAAGCCAAAGGTCATCATTCTGCCAAGTGATTTCTCAGATCAACGATTTGAAAATAGTTTTGTGTGAATTGCAGAACTATTTTCAAAACCAAAGAAGATGACACTAAGGTTTTGGGTGCTTGAATTATAAGTAATCCAAGCCTCATTTGGTATACCATATGAAATACCACTCGGCCAATATATAATTTCAACGGAATTCCTAGAATTGATACAAACACCGACATGATTGATTGGCAAGCTTGCTTCCCAAGGATTATTTCGATAAGTATCAAACTCCACAGCGACAAATCGATTTGCACTGGTTGAAGTTGGCGTCTCTTTTTCATTTACGAGGCCTAGGCCACCTCCTGTTGAGTCTAGTGGGATATTGGAACCATTGGGAGCAAGAAAGAATGCAAGCCTCTCACCATAATTATTTCCCCGTATGTGACAAATGAGAAATTGGTATTGAAATCGGTGAGGATCCTTGAGGAATTGTCCCAAAGATGCATCGGTTGGGTACACATGGCGCGGCCACTACAACAATGGCACATTGTACATGACAGGGTCTTGGGTGACCTGGATGCCCTCTTTGGAGATGTAGGCATCTCCTGTGCAGTTTATTAGATAATTAGGTTTGGTATGAAGGTTTTAGGTAGCAAGCTTGTACTTTGTCATATAAATAAGCAAATAGATGGTTGGAGGAGTCACAATTAGTCGAGTGAGTCCCCAAATGTTTTTATTTATTTTTTATTTTTTTTGTTATATATATATATATATATATATATATTTTCAGTTGCAAAGTAGCCAAATTTTCATAGAGAAAATAAGTACTAGAGAAAATATTATGTATTGCTGTCACTAACTCTTAGTATCTCCAACGCTATTAGTCATTTTAAAGTATGCTAAAATGTGTATTCTACTATCCACATTTTGTAATTAACAATGTTATTGTGAGACCATGAAATATCCTCTCACACGGATGTAGTAGAGATCCAACGAAGAGATGAACTTTGTCCCTGTGTCTGCAAAGATTAGCATGATCGGCGCCACCTAACCGGGGTTTCCGACCGGAGACACTCCGATGCTAAATTTAGTCCTATGATTAAAAGAATAAAGCTATAGAAATCAAGAGAGAGTTGGTGTATAGTGTAGGAAGAGAGTACCTGCCTTTTCTTCTGGGATGCCCCTCCTTTATATAGATTGGGGGGGAGGGTGTGATATTTGTTTGGGCTAGACCCATTGTAGGCCTTATTTGGGTTAACCCCAATAAGCGGATATCTATTATTTTCTGGCTCTCATAATTGTCCCAAAACTTTCATTGTCTGTGGTAAAAAGAATGAGAGTTTTTCTTGCCAAGTTACGTTGTTCAAATAGCTATTAGGTTTTTGGGAAAGAAAACTTTGGATAAATAAGTAAAATGTATGAATGAATGACTGCATGTATGCTTCAATGTATGCTTGAATGTATGTATAAATGTATATAAGTCGATCATAGGATGAAGGGAGGTGAGCTAAAACCCAGAAAGGAATACAAACAAATCATAACGATAGGCTGCGGTATTCTAACCCCCAGGCATGGATGTAGGCCGCAGTATTCTAACCCCCGGGCATGGGTGTAGGCCACGGTATTCTAACCTCCGGGCATGGGTGTAGGCCGTAGTATTCTAACCCCCAGGCATGGGTGTAGGCCTTTGCTAATGGCGCTCTATGCCGAGTGCGAAGATTGCGCTGTACTCGGAGACTTTTGCTGATTTTAAGTGGCAACCAAGTGCCAATATGGCAAGGATTTTGAATAATGCATCCCATACCGAATAAGGTGGACGTGTTAATCACCAATAATATTGCTCCGCTTGTATGGAATTGCCAAGTAGATATTGGGCCAACTATTTAATTGCCGAGTTGCTCGGTTTGCGTTTAGTCCAAGATAGACTTGCCTCATTGCTTTCGAATGACAGGTGTTAGTCGGAGGGAATGCAGATTCCCATGGCCCTATGTTGCAGGGAAGACTCGGCTTTGGTAAAATGATGGCGCACAACAATGTGCGAACTACTGACTGCCAAATGCGAATTGTCGACTGCCAAGTGCTAATGGCCAACTGCCAAGTGTGTAATGTATTGCCCCAAAACTGGCGCTTGCTTGGAGCGGTGTGAAAAGGAGCGGGAGTGTATAACTCAAGTAAATGTCGTTGTAATGTTTGTACCAAGTTGGTCGAGTATGCATGCATATCAGAGGTGCCAAAAAGATGATCGGCTAATATGCCCTAATTGGAAAACGAAAAATTGACTAAGATGTCCTAGTGGGCAATTGTTTTGCCAAATAATGTTGTTAGGTGAATAAAGTTACCGAATACTGTGGCCAATGTTACGAGTAAAGTTGATGCACTGCCGAGTAATTAGTGTCAAAACATCGGTGTTCCGTTTCATATATAATGTGATTTTGCTGAAAAGTTGGTCAGCTACACTTGGGTCACTCATTGTGCCGATCTTTTGGTCGGCGATTTTTCTTAGCTTCGTGGTGTGTCAGCATCCCTTCGAAGTTGGATTTTCTAAGAACTTGGTTGGCAATGGTTGCCAATTTATTGAAGTTGAGTTTGGTTGCCAATTTATTGAAGTTGAGTTTCTTGTCCAACGTATGTTTGCCCCATTGCTTTTAAATAAGATTTGTTATTCGGAAGGAATAAAATGGATGTGGGCCAAAATTTGTTGAGTAGGCCGATAAAAATTTAAAATGGATTCCGTGCCCCTGTTTTCGAGAAATTATGAGATTTGTGCCGAAGAGGTAGACATTAACAATTGTTGTTCTAAGAATGTCCAATGTTGTGGAGTGAAAGTTGTTATTCAGAAGGAATTCATCCTTTGGTGACAAATGAGTTGAGCTGGGAGATAGGCAGAGAGTTGCCAAATAGGATGTAGTTGGTGAATTCGGCATTGAGCAAACTCCAGGTACGACGGCAAAAATGTTGTTTTTAGCTGTGATATATGGCATTGCATATAACATCGATGAATGTTTAGTATGAAATTTGCAAAATCAGACCGTATGGATGTGTTCAGAAGGCTCTAAATAGTTGGAAACAACTATTTGATTGTAGGAATCGGACTCCGGATGGCGTAATTGTAGCTAAAATGGATCCGACGGCTCAGCTCAGGGGAGAATTAGGCTCTGCAAAGCACTGGATAATTTTTTGACTCATTCTGCATTTTAACGGCTTGGCTTGATTTCTTGCAGCACGGCTTAGTGGCTTGGCAAAAAAAAAATAGAGCTTTGATAGAGACCCCTCCAATCACCACCCCACACACACGTGGCGGGTAGTGATTGGAGGGGAAGGAAAAAAAAAAAAAGAAAAAGAAAAACTGGCCAATCATGTTGAGAGGGGGTCAAAGGGGTGGGGAAAAAGGGGGTCTGAAACATTTTTAAAAAAAATATAAACAATGATGTTGTCTACAAGATTTGAACTCATGTCCTTGTGAAAAAGTTTAACACTTAACCACCTTGCCACCTCAGATTTTTATGTATATATTTTGCTCATTATATATTTGAACTTGATTGTTTGGCTATGAAATGATGTAACTTAGCCGCTATGTACACAATAATTACTTTTGTTTGCAACTTGTGGTCGTTTTCTTTGGCGAAATAGGTGAATTTCTGGCCAAATTTCGCCGAGCTCGTACGGCTTCGTTTTATCTCCAATTTTGACGCGGTTTGTTGCATTGGACTTGGCTTAATGAGTACTACACATTGGTATGGCCAAAACTTGATTTCGGCGATTTTAAAAATTTTAGTTTTCTGAAAATTTGGTCCGTTTCGCAATTATCGGTGAACTTTGGTTAGTCCATGGCTCCTCGGGTTGGTGGGTTTGGACTCCTTGAATTGACACGAATCTGCTAGAATTTTTAGATGTGAATTTTGGCAAGCTGAGATAGTAGTGCCGAGCAAGATTGTGTAGTTTGTAGCTGATAATATACGCGTGCCAAATTGATGTGGAAAGAAAAGCCGAGTTGCAGAGTTGAACAACGTTGCGGCATAATGCGTCACCGAATAAATTGCCGGTGCCGAATAATGTTAATGAATTAATAATGGCCCAAATGGTGCAAAGCCGAATTCTTCATGCAACAGGTCATGAAAATGTAGATTTTGTAGATTCAGACTTCTGACTTTGAGCCCTTGTATCTCCCTTGTTTGAAGTCCGATTGGCCTCATTTTTGCGGCGTTGGATTCATTACTCGGCCTAGTTTGCATTCCACTATTCAAACGCGTCGTTCTGCCCTGGGTTGGATGTTGCTGGACCTCTGAAAGTTGACCAAAAATTAGTGATATGGTTGCGCAATGGTTGGATGCCGTTGGATGCCCTGGGTTGGATGTCGTTGGATGTCTATTGTGTTCGTTTGTGTTCGGCTTGGCAATGTTGTGGAGTAATTAGTGGTATGGTTGCGCACTGGTTGGAAGGAAAATCTTGGCACTTTGATTTGCCGAATCACTTGGTCGGCGACAACTCCACCCTTGACTCGCTAGAAATTAAAGATTGCCGATAACAGTGCTAGAAAGAGAAAGCTGTGGTCGGCCTATCACTACAAGAGAACATACTTTTTGAGTCGGCAGGTTACTGTCGCAAAAAACATAATTGCCGTCGCAAAAACTTTTTGCGACGGCCTTTCGACGGCATGGTGAGGGACGAGAGTACGGGGGTCGCTAAAACTTTTTGAGTCGGCAACTGTGCCGTCACAGAATATTTGCGACGGCAAAATGTATTAATTGAGACGGTATCCTGCCGTCACAAAAAAGACCAAAAAATCACTACTATTATTTATGTCGGTGCATTACCGTCGCTATAGAGTTTTTTGTGTCTGCAATGTGCCGACTCTAAAAAAATTCACCTGTACATTGCATAGGTTTTTTGAGACTGTTAGTTGCCGTCACAAAAAAATATATATATATATATATATTTTCATAAAAAAGTTATTTCTTTTTTGTAATTAATACCTGTATTATGTTCATTGAAATCTAATAAAAAAAATGCATTCAATCAATAGACATTCATTCATTCAAAAACCAAAAATATTTATACAAATTCAGTCATCATCTTAGCTTCATTGACATCAAAATATTAACAAAAAATTTGTTACATCAATACAAAAAGTATGGTAGCAATATGTTATAAATATTAAGTAAAAAAAGCTTGACATCTCAAGCCATAATATAATATGTCCAAAAATAAAATTAGCTTCCATGCCACCATTAATTCATCTATCAGTCTTCATGCAAAACCTGAAAACAAAAACCAAAACAAAATTACCATCACTGTTTATTTTATATAATATATATATATATATATTATATAAAATAAACAGTGATGGTAATTTTGTTTTGGTTTTTGTTTTCAGGTTTTGCATGAAGACTGATAGATGAATTAATGGTGGCATGGAAGCTAATTTTATTTTTGGACATATTATATTATGGCTTGAGATGTCAAGCTTTTTGTACTTAATATTTATAACATATTGCTACCATACTTTTTGTATTGATGTAACAAATTTTTTGTTAATATTTTGATGTCAATGAAGCTAAGATATGATGACTGAATTTGTATAAATATTTTTGGTTTTTGAATGAATGAATGTCTATTGATTGAATGCATTTTTTTTATTAGATTTCAATGAACATAATACAGGTATTAATTACAAAAAAGAAATAACTTTTTTATGAAAATATATATATATATATATATTTTTTTGTGACGGCAACTAACAGTCTCAAAAAACCTATGCAATGTACAGGTGAATTTTTTT
>NW_021026095.1:6085-85790 GCF_004153795.1 Camellia sinensis
GAGGTGATCAAATGGACAAAGTTGATCGGGGAAGTGTTTATGGCTGAACTTCAGGACGAAGTTGCCTACGTATCCCAAAGATGGGAATCAAGCCTTACGTAGTTCAGGCTTGGGTTCACTCGAGTATTTTCACTCTCCTTTTACGCTCTAACTTTTGCCAAGGCCACCCTTTGCGGGTTTTCAACCTTGCGAGCTCAGTTTTTATAATTTCTAATTTTTTGTGCTCTAACTTTTGCCTAGGTCGCCCTTTCAAGTTTTCGGCCTAACGAGCCTCTCAGGGGTAATATTTCTTCAATTTGTCCACGTTGATCGGTTGTGAGAACTCTAGGTCATCTAGATCCATCAGAACCACAGCCCCACCTGACCAGATCGACTTAATGATGTAGGGACCAGTCCAATTGGGCTTGAACTTATCCCTTGGGTCATGGATGGGAGCTCAGTTGTCCTTGAGCACCAAATCTCCTTCTTTTAGATTCTTGGACTTAACTTTCTTGTTGAAAGCCCAGGCAATTCTACGCTGATAACCTTGAACATGGTACGGTGCTTTCAATCTTCTCTTATCAAAGAGCATGAGTTCTTCAAATCTGTTCTGCTGCCAATCTGCCTCAGCTATCTGACACTCAGCCAGCACTCTCAAAGACGGAACCTCAATTTCAATAGGTAGAACAGCCTCTATCTCATAAACCAATGAGTACGGAGTCGCCCCGGTAGAAGTTCTAATTGAAGTCCGGTAGCCCCACAGAGCGAACGGCAGCTTATTTGGCCAGTCCCGGTAGGTTTCCACCATCTTCTGTAAAATGCGCTTGACATTCTTGTTGGCAGCCTCAACCGCTCCATTGGTCTGAGGCCGATATGTGGATGACTTGTGAAAAGCCACATTGTATTTCTCCAACAAGTCAATCACTTCCTTCTTAAAGTGAGAACCATTATCTGAAATTATCTCATTTGGGACCCCATAGCGACAAATGATATTGTTTCTGATGAACTTCGCAACATGTGAAGCCTTTAACACTGCATAGGATTGGGCCTCAACCCACTTTGTAAAGTAATCTATCGCGACCAGGATGAACTCATGCCCGTTTGATCTCTTCGGAGTGACAGCCCTGATCACATCGATTCCCCAAACCAAAAATGGCCATGGCGAGTTCATATTGTACAGCTTCGACAGTGGAATGTTCATGCGGTTTGCATGGATCTGACATTTGTGGCATCGCCGATCAAAGCCGATACAATCTTCCTCCATGGTAGACAAGTAGTAACCCTGTCTGAGGATCTTCCTGGCTAGCAGTACCCCGTTCATATGTGCACCACATTTCCCCCCATGAATGGCCTCCATTAGGCGTTTCGATTCTTCGGCTTCAACGCACAGCTTATGCATTCCCAGATGACCTCTCTTATACAGCTTACCCCCACACATGATGAATTGAACAGCCATTCTTTTGATTACCCTTTTATCTTTGGCATTTGCCCCTAGTGGATACGCCTTCTTCTCCAAGAAGTTCCAAATATCGTAATACCAGGGGTTCTCGTCCTGAACCTCATCCATAGCAGCAATTGACTTGTACGCTGGTGCAAATTTCTGGTCAATAATGATTGGACACATCCGGACTCCAAACGGGATGTCTATCATAGAAGATAGAGTTGCTAATGAATCTGCGAACCTGTTGTTCTCTCTTACTAGATGAGCAAAGTTTAACTTCTCAAACCGAGGAATCAACAAGTCTAAGGTTTGGTGGTACATTATCATCTTTTTCTCTTTGATTTTCTAATCTCCTTTTGCTTGAGACACAACAAGGTTCGAGTCCCCAATGACGTCCAACCGTTTTGCCCCTAGTTCCAGGGCTGCTTCTAAACCGACAATACACGCCTCATCTTCTGCTTCGTTGTTTGAGACTTTGAATCGGAGTTTGAAGGCTAGAGGGATACGGGAATTATCGGGTGCTATCAGCAACACCCCTATCCCATACCCGTGTTGGTTTGACACTCCGTCAAAGTACATCGTCCAAGTTTCATGGTCGATATGCAAAATG
Source organism: Camellia sinensis (assembly GCF_004153795.1). Classification (NCBI taxonomy): domain Eukaryota; kingdom Viridiplantae; phylum Streptophyta; class Magnoliopsida; order Ericales; family Theaceae; genus Camellia; species Camellia sinensis. The sequence continues at coordinate 8,116 of NW_021026095.1, forward strand.
GCCTCATCTGGGAATAAGTACTCAACTGCTTCACCCCCTCCCACCGGGTGATCGGCTAAGAATTCTGCCACTGCTCTTCCTTTAACTGACTTGCGCGTCACATATTTCTGATCGAATTCGGCAAGCAACAACAACCAACGAGCCAGACTACCCGTAAGTGCTGGTTTCTCAAAAAGATATTTGATGGGATCCAGTCGTAAAACCAACATTACGGAGTGAGCTAACAGGTAGTGCCGCAGCTTCCTGGTAGCCCATACCAAAGCTAGGCAAGCTTTCTCCAACGGCGTGTAACGAGTCTCATACTCTAGCATCTTCTTGCTCAGATAGTAGATGGCTCTTTCTACTTTGTCCTCTGATTCTTGTGCGAGCATACAACCCATTGTAGTTTCAGTTACTGAAAGATACAGAATCAACGGCTTCCCCGGCTCAGACGGTGACAGCACAGGTGGGTTCTGTAAGTATTCCTTGATCTGTTCAAAAACAGCTTGGCATCGGCCGTCCCACAGGAATTTCTTTCCTTTCTTCAAGAGGCCAAAAAGTGGTTCACAAGCCAAGGTTAATTTTGAGATAAACCGTCTTATGAATTGCACTTTACCCAGAAAGCCTCGCACCTCCTTTTCAGTCCTCGGTGGTGGCATTTCTAAGATGGCCTTGATTTTGGAAGGGTCGACTTCGATACCTCTCTGTGTAATTAGGAACCCCAGCATTTTTCCCGCTGTAATGCCAAACGTACACTTCTGAGGATTCAGCCGCAACCGAAATTCTCTGATCCTTTGGAAGAACTTTTGCAAGGCAGTGTAGTGCCCCTCTCTTTCTTTAGACTTGACAATCATGTCGTCCACGTACACCTCAACCTCTTTGTGGATCATGTCATGCAATATTGTGGTCGCGGCCCGTTGATATGTAGCTCTAGCATTCTTCAACCCAAACGGCATCACTTTGTAGCAGTAAGTCCCCCACGAGGTGGTGAAAGCAGTCTTTTCCCGATCTTCGGGTGCCATCACTATCTGATTGTAGCTTGAGAAGCCATCCATGAATGAAAGCAACGCATGCCCCGCTGTGAAATCCACCAACTCATCGATATGAGGCAAGGGGAAGTCGTCCTTCGGACTAGCTCTGTTCAAATCCCTGAAAGCCACGCATACCCTGATCCTGCCATCCTTTTTCGGCACCAGAACGATGTTGGCAAACCAAGTCGGGTATTCGGAAACCAGCAGGAACCCTGCGTCAATTTGCTTGGTGACCTCTTCCTTAATCTTGAGGGCCCAGTCTGGGCGGATCCTTCTGAGTTTCTGCTTGATGGGTCGAGCCTCGGGGTCTAGAGGGATCCGGTGCTGTACAATCTCAGGATCGATTCCAGGCATGTCTTTGTAGGACTACGCGAAAACATCTTTGAAATCTTTTAATAAAGAGACTAAGCGCTCGCGTTCCTCTGAAAACAACGTGGACCCGATCTGGACCAGCCGCGGGTCCTCCTCAGTATCCACATTCATAGTAGTGATTTCATCAACTAAGGGTTTAACAAATCTCTCCTGCACTTGCTCAATTAAGTGTTGCAAAATCGGAGGAATTTCTTCCTCATCGTTTTCATCAAAATTTTGAAAGTCTGAGTTAATGCAATAAATCAAGGGCACAGAAAAGTACTTAGAAACCACAGCCACATCATTCTCATTAAGCATATCCAAATTGTCTAATTCTTATGTTACAACAGACTCAAAAGAGAAAGAAAAAGACGACTTGGACAGGACTGTGGCATCCGAGTTGTCACCCCCAGGAATACCAAACTCAGACTCAGTCGAGCTGGAACCTGATTCCGACTCACAAGACTCGATGGAATCAGATTCCGGCTCACTACCTGACCCGGTGCTGCTTGACAAAAATCCCTCTTCATACTGCCAAATGAGAGATGGTGCGATAGATGCATCCAAAATGTTTGCTGGTAGGCCCGCAGCTGTTTCATTCCCGATCATGGACACCGAGAAATTATCCCCCAAGCACTTCTGTTCGATCGGAGGATCTAAAAATAGACAAGCCATTGCTACTCCCATTTCAATTTCAAAGTCCTCAGACTCCACTTCCTTGCTTTGCTTAGCCTCAGCTAATGGGTCCATCTGCTCTTCGGCAACGTCATCCCCGGATAACTACAGGTCGAAGAAGATCTTAAGCCCCGGCACGCGCTTCTTCTCCGCATTCAACCATGGCTCTGGGAAGCCACAAAATGGAAAGTCCTCCCCCTTCCGGACGAAGCGTCCGTTTAGGGTACCCTGGATGGGCCGGTGCATTAATTCAAAAGGTTTCCCCGTCTGCTTCGCTCTGGCTCTTCCAGCCATCTCCTTGCCTTTCCTTATCCAATCGTCTTTGGTGGGCAGATAACCTAAGCCAAAGGTATATGGGTTGTGTGGCACTTCGGCCAATGCTGCGATGCTTTCCCAATCCCATCCCGGGGATGTGTTGAAGCTTATTCATGAGGTATATTGACTGAGCACTGACATACACCCCTTTATTAACAACCAAGATGTTCTGCACGATCCGGGCCTCAGCCAGAGTGAAACCGAATAAGAACACATCCTCCATACCGTGCTCAATTTCTAGGACTGGTGTAGACACGTCCAGCGGTGGATGGATCGATGAATTTCCAAAAACAATGGCTACTCCCTTTCCATGGGGGTATTTCACCATCTGATGCAAGGTAGAAGAAACTGCCTTCACTTGATGCAGCCACGGCCGCCCCAAGAGTAGGTTGAAAGCGGCGAGAACCTCTAGGACGTGAAAGTCAATTTCATGCTGCCTCGGCCCAACCTTGGTCTGAATTTTCACTGTCCCCATGACTTCTCTGCTTGTGTTGTCATATGCCCGAATCACCTGGGTTGTCGGCACAAAATCCACGGTCTTTAAACCGATTGCATAGGCAGTCCTTGCTGGACACACATTGATGGCAGACCCTGTGTCAATAAGAACCACCGGTATCCATTTATTTTTACACTCCACAGAGATGTAGAGTGGCTTGTTGTGATTCGCACCCGCAGGTGACAATTCCTTGTCGGAGAAAGTTATCATCGGGGTAGCTCCTCCCGGAAAAAATAAGCCCACCAGCTGTTCGGGCGTGGTGTCTATTGAGAGCTTGGCCTTGTCCATGGCCGATAAGACAGCTTGTCGATACACTCGCGATGCCATAAGCAGTCCCCAAATAGAGATGTCTGCTTGTATCTTTTTAAGCTGTTTGAGCACAGCCTTATCTTTAAGTAACTTCTCCTTCTGTTTTTCAGCTTCCTTATCCTTCCCAGACGCCTCTGGCTGATCTAGATGTGGAGGCTTAAAATACCGTCCACTCCTTGTCATATGATCGACCTCGCCGATGTATCAGGTATCGTCCAGCCGGTTACTTCCCCAATCCTCATCCGTGTGGGCAAGACATAGATCGTCGTCTTCCCACCACATTTCATCGGCAGCCGACAAACACCTGTCCGGCTCCGGTATGATCACACTCGCAGTACTTTCCGTCCGCACGCTCGCAGCGTTCTCCGTCCTCGTACACACAGCACTTTTAGTTCCCGCATGGGCCTTAGCTTTCCTGATTCTCTCAGAATCCTTAAACCTTTCCTGTTCTGACTGTGTCAATACAACTAGCTGTTCAATAATTCCTGTGTTCAAGATGCTCTAATCCTGAGCGAAATTCACGACACCGGTGCTCTCCGGCGATGTACTCTGCTCTTCGGCCCTTCTGGCTGTCACTAACATTCTCGCCCCTGCCGGGCCTTGTTCTGGTTAGAATTCTTCCATAATATCTGGTTGATCATCCAACCACCCGATAGCCTCTGTCGATTCCTCATAATCAAACCAGTTGACTGATGCATCCCCTGGGTCTTGGTCATTGAAAAATTGGAAGTTGGCAAGGTCCTCTTCCATAGCCGTCAAATTATCCGTCCCCTGCTCAAATCCATCTCCTCGGATCATACACAGCTCTGCCCTCTCCGGTAATTCTACAATGGGTCGAACCTAGCCTACTGATAGAATATAATCACTTGGATTGTAGGCTTCCTCAGCAGAACTCCCAGATTCCTCAGATTCTGGCTCAACAATCCCATTCTCCACTGAAATCATCCCTATCCCGTCTTCGATGGTCATCACCATTGGCTTTGGTTGGGTTCTGGAGATGTCCAACATGCACAAGTCAGTGCAGTCAGGGAGGAACACCTCCGGTTTAGGTAGGTGGGAATGAGTGATATATATGCTAGGATCGTAAGACACAACCCCAGTCTGGATAAAATTGATTCTTTTGGGAGGTGGAGCTTGGTTGTGTGGTGGGAGAGGGTTTGTTGTAACATTAGGTTTCTCGGGAGGCAAAATCACCCCGTTATCGATGAGATCTTGAACCTCATGACGTAATCGGAAGCACTGGTTGGTGTCATGACCGTGCTGTTGGTGAAATGCGCAATATTTGGCTGGGTTGTGGGTAGGGGGAAGTCTTTCCGGCAATGGCCGCGGCTCTAGGGCCTTCAAGTGCCCTTTTCTGATTAAAACCCCCAGAGCCTTGGACAGGGGCATATATAGTGGAGCGAAGGTTCTTTGGTTTTTGGGTGGGTATCTGGCTTTGTATATTGCTTCCGGACGCACCGAAGAAAGGCGTAGCTGCCATGGGTCTTGGAGGGGGGGGGGAATGGTGGTGACCATGCTCACTTCTGAGGCTCTTGCAGTTGTAACGCCGCTCGGGCCTACATTGGTGTTGCGATTGAAAGTTCTTCTGGGTTGCTCCCGATCATTATCAATTAAGCCTTGCTTTAAGGCATCCTCAATCTATACTCCCATCTCATGCAGATCAGCAAAGGTATGGAAGGGGAGCACGATCATTTTCTGCATCAGCTTAGGCTGGAGATTGCGCACAATCATCCGAATTTGATCTTTATCTGTGGGCCTTAGGGTCATCATTGAGGCCTTAGCCCTCCATCTGGTCACGAACTCCGAAAAGCTCTCTTTAGGCTCCTGCCTCATTGTCTCAAGATCACGGGTTGTAATCTCGATTTGCATGTTATATGAGTATTGCGTAATGAAGGCCTCAGCCATCTCATCCCAGTTTCTCTTGACATCATCTTCTAATTTGGCGTACCAGATGGCCGCCACGCTCGACAGGGTCCGGCCGAATAGAGACAGCTTCTGCAGTCTGGTGAGGCCCATCGACCTTAAGATGTCTGAAGACAAACGCAGGTGTACCATAGGATCCTCGAATCCATCAAACCGGTCAATGTGCGGCATCTTGAATCGGTCCGACAGCGTCACAACTGTGTCGGTGTACCCATCTTCAATATTAGGGATGGTCTTGACTCCCTGGGATCTCTTGAATAGCTTTTCAAGCTTGCTTAACTTCAATGCGGTGGGATCTGTCTTGAACTCAAAGGGAGAGTCCAGTAGGTTGGTGGGTGTTTTGGATAACTGGAGTAGGATTGGGGGCGGAGGTGGCCCTGTGGGAATGTCCGTATCATTCTGAACATTAGCTGTCTCCCCGAGTATTGGAACTCTTACCAGGGGAGGAGCTTGATGCGAAGCAGATGCTTCGGCTTGCTGTTGTAGCCTCACGATTAACTCTGCTTGTTCAGTTATAACTGTGGCCTGTTGCTTGGCGAACTCTGCCTGTCGAATAGCATCTTGCTGCAGAGTTTTCATGCTCTCTTGGAGCTGGCACACCGTCTCCTCTAAGCTTGTCATACTGCTCTGATCTGATTGAATTTCTAGTATATATTCCCTCTCTGCGAGAGAAATAGAACCCTAATCTATACTGAATTTAGGTGGGGTAGATAAAGCCCTTCGTACTGATCGCTGAACTGATATTCTCTGCCTGGTTGCCCTCCGTCTAGGAACCAGGGGTAATGAGTAGTACACTGGTTGTCCGTCTACCAGATCCTCAGATCGATGGAGTTGGCGACCTCTAATCTACGGTGCTTGGGGAATATCTACTGGGTCAGAAGCAATCGTACTAAACTACCTAGCAAAAAGATAAATAAAGCGATAATAAGGAAATAAGCGGCCAGACAAACAGACAGCATAACAGCTTAAATAAACATAACACATGGTTGGGCATGACAACACCTTGTCGATAAGCTGAACACGCTGTTCTCAAACACTGATCATTATTCCCCAAATCACTGTCAAAACTGGATCTGATACCCGTGGATAACTGATTAAAATACTGGTGCCCGCAAGCCTAATGCCCAAACTTGCAAACTGCTACGTGCAGTCCTGTAGAGGCCAACTCTAAGAGCACATAGCAAGTAAAAGAGAGCCAAAACACCCCTATGTTGGGGTAGGATTTCCCTGTCCTATTTTGTCAGGAGTTAGGGTTTCACTACGCACGCAGCGGTTTCAAACAACCTATGATCGGGTAAGCAACCTGTCCTAGCTTGGAATGGTCACTATGGATTTCGATATGCACTAGGTCGAATGGTCAAAAAAAGGGTGCCCCGATAAAACTGGGGTTTGTGTTCCCATACTGTCAGAGCCCATAACCGGTCAGCCTTATGGTCATGCTTTGACAAGACAAGCCTCCGGCAAACCGTTCAAGAATGGCAGATGGCAAACACTGTGTCCTAGGGGCACTAATGCACATGCAATGCAAAGAAACACATAAGTGAAATCAAAACAGGATATCACGAGTTCGAGTCAAGCCCTCTAAATCTCCAACTGAGTCGCCAGAAACTGTAGAGGTCCCCGAACGCCCCAGGAGGATGAGTCATGTTCTGTTCGTTTTGGGCTCACTACAGTTCGGACTCTCAAATCGTCACGGTTCTTAATCTGAACCAAAGAGTCCAAATCCGGCAAATCGTTTTGAAAAACAGATTTTTGTAAAGAAGTGCCAAACATGGATTGCTTTGCCAAATACAGAGTCGCCACCTAAATATTTTATTTTGAGAGAATTTAGAAAACCCTGACTCGTTTGCCTAAGGCCACGTGTCCGTCATCACCATAGTTGCCTCGGCTCAGGAACTTGGGTACGATTGGGGAAGGTCAGCTATGAGCACCTCCTCTCGCCCGATCCGAAGATCGGTCTTTATTAATCATGATATCTTGTTTTGAAAACATTATGCGTTCTTATTCTGGTTATTAGCCTAGATTTACTATGCGATGCGCACAGCATACAAGTATAGACTGAATCGCCTGAGTTAGAACAAAACATTTCATGTTTTTTTTTTAAAGCAGTTTGCTACTCGTAAGTAGGCTAAAATGTAGGTTTTGCCACCCTCAAGTGGGCTTTAGAAAAGATGGTTTTTGCCACTATCAAGTGGGCTTAAAACTTACGGTTTTAATGCATTATTCCAATTCAAGTAATTCAACCTCCATCTACAGGCATTCAAACAATTATATCACATAAGCAAATAGCCTCATGGTAATCATGCTGTCATGGCAACATTCGCACGCATGAAAGGATGCTAAAGCGTAAAAGCTTACCGAGTACTCCAAGCCAAAACAAAAGCTATGTTAGAAATCCATGCATGATCCTAACTATACAGGAGTCCCTAATGCAACACATGCAAAAATGCAACTATAGCAGGCTCGACTATTCTAAAATGACATGCGAAATGCTACAACTAACATGTATTCAATTTGGAATTGAAACACGAATGCAGTTAGTATGATGCGCCGAGTCCGGTGCATGCAAGACAAATGTATGAATGCACGCATGCATAACATAAGGTATGCTAATTTAAATATGTCCTAATACAAACCATCGAAAGCTAGTAAATAAAAGGGAAGAAAGAAGTGGGGTTGAAAAACATACACACACTCACACACACTTATTACACAATTGCCCCCGCTCAGAGGGTCCGAAAAAATATTACACAACCAAATGAATACCGCTAAATTAATTATTACAGAACTTCTAATTAATTAACGAATTAAATATAGAAGGAAGATGGCCGCAGCCCTACCTCGGAATGCGCGAATGGTGCATGCTTGACTCGTCTCGCCTGGAAACCCGTACCATGCCACTGTTGCCTTTGTTTACACTGCCCTGCTCTTCTGAAAATTTGCACAAGTCCCAAGGATGCTTCTCTGAACACTGGGGAGCATCACCGACCAAGTGGGAACACCACCGGCCGAAGGGAATGATCATCGACCATTGGTTGAGCCACCGGCTAATTGTATTTGGTCGGTCGGCACTCAAAGTAGCCGGCCAGCTATTTCTTCCTGCAGAATCCTGTAGTTGACAGCAGCAGAGGGCAAGCAGTGTATGGCATGGAATTTTCAAGCAAATGTGAGCATGGCTACACTCCCTATCATGCAATGGACTCAAGGGAGCATGACCCTCGGCCCTCGGGCCATCAATTATGCATTTTGACGCATGATGGCCTAAGAGGACAAGTTTGCCATTCAATGCAAAATGCATGCAACAAAAGAGATGAATGCCAACACCCTATCATATTGAGATCAAGGGCATTGGCGACCCAAGGATTGAGACGTGTTTCGTCACTTTGAGTACGAACACACCTCACCCCTCATGCTTGGTTTGACACCCCAAGCCAAGGAATGCAATGCATGTATACAAACATAGCTCAAGTTATGCAACATAAGGCTAAGATGCAAAACATGTCAAGTGCAATGCAATCTATTATGCAAGCATGCAATGTCCAAACATGCAATGCAACTAGCTAAACAACATGCAAGCATGCAAATGTAATGCAATGTAAGCATGCAACCAATACAATGTAACATACCAAACATGCAAAGTATGCGAGGATGGACTTATACTGAAATGAGAATGCCTTAGCCCTCTCCAAAACAGTGGCCAAAGGGGGTGTAAATGGTGGACAAATGTTCATGCCAACATGCACATCAACGAGCCTAAGACTAAAGCACAAAAGAAAGAGCATTCTACCACCACTATCATGACCACACATGGTACGAATTAAACAACCAAAAATAGAGTTTCAACATGCAAAATGAGCCCCCAAAATCCGTTGATATGGCAGCCCCAAAGACTTAAACACTTAAGCATGCACAATCCTCATTTCAAGGCACAACAAAACAACTCTTCAAGGCATGAAAGAGATGATAAATGCAATCATACGAGCATAGGTTATGGACTGAAATAGCATGGGAAATGACTCCAAACCACTGAAACAACCCAACTCAAGCATGCTCATGACTCACACCCTCAAGGCTCACAAGCCAAAATACAAAAGGGCTATACCAAGCATGGTAAATATGATCAAATAAGCTCCCAACAGACCTTAAGCATGGTAAGACATGGCTAAGAACTTCACAAAGTTAGGCCAAAACATGAGAGCATAGTAGGTTAAATGCATGATGCACTTCTAGGCCAAAGAGAGGAATACAAATCAAGTATATTAAACACGAAAGAGGCCATTAATCTGACCAAAAACAGAGGCATAATATGACCCAACAACACCCAAAAACCTCTGAAATGAAGCCAAGAACAACTAATCATGCATGCTACCCTTATGAGCCAAAAACAAGGACAAAAGAGAGACAAAGGGAGAGGGATGTCCCTAATCAATGCACTATGACTAATGTAATACATGCAATATGCAACTAATAGGCTCGGCTACTAATTTATGACATGTGAATCAATTTTCTAACATGCGGTCTAAGTACGTATTCAAAGAATTATTTAAATGGCAATGCCAGTTTGAATAATAAACCGAGCCTTGGTGCATGCAATACAAATGGATGCAAGGCATGAGGGATGCGAACAAAGCATGATGCTCTAATCTAACTAACATAAGTAGGTAAATAAAAGAGAGAAAGAAATGAGGTTGGAAGACATACATGTTATTACAACCTGGTCAAATCATGCTTTCGTCACTGTCGATTTTGGGACTTTTGGGCTTTCTCCTCTTCTAGAGTTGAGGTAGGGATTTCCTTATCAATCTGCATGCTACGTAGCTTCGTTATTTGCTATTTTTTTTTATTTTTATAGTTAAGGGTTTGTGAAAAGTTAGCTTTTGGTTATATTGTATAAATGCATTAATTTGGGGGAAAGAGCTTTCTTTTCAGTTGTGGTTTAAAATTGGTAAGCTAGTAATCATTGTGTGATGAGATTTTGTAGAAAATTGTGTTTTGAAAAGAAATCTCCAAAGTTTGACAAAACTAGGATGGTCGATGTTTTGGAAAGTGGTGTGGAATTGGGTGTGTTGTGGGGTTTTTGAGAAAAGAAGTTTGGTTGTTAAACGTTTTTGGGCGTTGGAAATCACTGAGTTTGGATTACTCTTTTCGAAAAAAAGGGGGTAATTGTTAAAAAGAATTAATTGGATGTTTTGGGAAAATTGTTTATTTTCAGTTGAGATTCACAAGACTCGTAAGGAGTGTGCATGTGTTTTTGGGAATCGTGGAGACTTTGTATAAATCATTGGGATTCCGGTTTTGATAACATTTTGGATATTGTTGTTGTTATTGTTATCTTTTAATAATGGCATTAGAGATAATTGTTTTGACAACCGATGGAGGGTTGTGTTGATTGTTGTACAAATTGCATGTGGATTAAGAAAAAAAAAAAAAAAACGAACAAGTCCTTGGTGTAAAACCAAGCACAGAACAAGCAAGTCGAGAGATCCTGAGGCAAGGCGCGTAGCCAAGACCTCCTGGAACTCAAAACAAACACGAACATGGATGATCACCGAGTGTTCAAGCGGTGACGTCCAAGTCTTGAGGACGGTCAAAAATGGGGTGTCTACACCACCCATAGCCAAGCCCAACCCTAACATCGGGTCTCTATATCTACCCAAGCCTGACCTAGAAAACAATTATAAATTCTAAGCCCAACCATTAGGTTATATGTTAAAAAAAAATTTAAAACGTTCAATAATTAAATTTAATCACACATTATATTTCTTAAATAAATATACTGATATGATTATAAATTGAAAGATTTTATGTATAAATTGAAAGATTTCTTAAATGAATCTAACCATACATCACTATAAATGTGAGTTTTGATAAAACCAATAAAAATAAAATATAGATTCTAAAAAAATATATATTTTTTAATATATTATAATTAAATAATTTATTTATTTATTAGTGAGTAAGCCAGGGTTGAAAGTATACATTCCAAGCCCAACTTATTAATATATCGGATTGAAAATGTTGGCCCAATTTGGTCCTATTGGCTAAAATAATCTTCCAAAATCCTTACAAAATTGGGTTGGGAGGGCCAACAGGCCATGTCCATCTCTAATAGTAGGTTAATTTTTTTTAGTCGGCAAAAGTAAAATACTTAGTTACTAATTTTTTTTAGTTGGGGTATATTCATTATTGGCGACTTAAAAAAAAATTCAGTAGCTAAAAATGCCAGGATTGGCGACAAAAAAAAAACTCAATCGTTGTATATTGACTTTTGGCTACTAAAATATTTAGTCGCCGAATGGAAAATAAAAAAAAAAATTATTTTTTCTCTTTGGTGACTAAAGTTTTAGTTGCCAAAAACTTACTTTCAGCGACAAAAAAAAATTTAGTTGCTGTATATTGACTTTTGACTACTAAAATATTTAGTCGCCAAATGGATAATAAAAAAATTATTTTTTCTCTTTGGCGACTAAAGTTTTAGTTGCCAAAAATTTATTTTCAGCGACAAAAAAAAAAAAATTTAGTCGCCGTATATTGATTTTTGACTACTAAAATATTTAGTCACCGAATGAAAAATAAATTTTCTTTTTTTTTAAATCTTTGGTAACCTATCTTCAGCGACTAAAATTTAGTCGGCAGATGTGTTCAAACTTTTACTGGAAAAATTTTATATTAGCGCCTAAATTTTTGCCCAAATCTATTACTTCTTCACACGGTTCTTTCTCTTTTTTGCTCTCCCTCTGTCTCTCTCTCTCTCACATAGAGAATCAATCACCACCGCCCCTCATCTCAGCACTGCACACGACCAGTTGGGAAGAACCCAATCATTGATATTGAGAGTTTTGGGGTTTCAAGAGTTTTGTTGCCGAGAGAGATATTTGGGAAGAACCCAATCGTTGATATCGTCGGTGGTGGCACTCAGCCGCCGGATGTTTCATTTTCGCCGGAGAATTCGCCAGAATTGTATGTGCCGCCGAGTCATTTATTATCGTCGCTGGGTAAGAAATCCGATCCAAAGCGACCGGGAATGGCGTACAAAGATCCGTTCTTGCTCTTTGTTGTATAGCATTGTATCTATAGGTACGAGATTGATCATTTCACATCATAATTATTAATTTTTTCTTTCTTTTTTTCTGAGTTTGTTTGTGTATTTTTGCGATTGATTATCATACGAGTAATTGAATTTGGGTCTACAAAAGTTGCCTTTTTTTTCTTTTTTACTCTTTTGATGTTCATTGTGTTGATTTTGAAATAATTTAGATGAAATATGACCAATTTTGCTCATAGAATTGCATTTTGTTGTTGTAAAAAGATTGAATTTTGATCATTGTTATCAACTCAATTGTGGATTTTGAAAAAGCATCTATTTAGGGTTTCTTTCTAGTGCGTGTTCATTTTGATGTCTAATTGTAACAAAAAAAATTGTATAATTCTAACATATAATAAAATAAATTCAATTAGTTGTATGTATTTTATTTTAAGAATAATACTAGCAATTTGATATGAGTAAGTATAGTATATTTTTTGAAAGCTAATCAAATTCATTGGCAGTTGAAAAAGGCATTCAGACATTAAAATTTGAACTTCTTAGATTATTAGTTAGTGTTTCTACAAGTCAGGATAGCAACCATAGAATATTGAGTTAAATAATAACTAAAAGCACCATTATTAGTTTATGGGTTGCATTATAGAGTTTTATGTGTACTTGACATGTTTGCTCGGGGCATGTTCAGTTAGTCATGTCAAACACATGTACCTTATCCAAGTGTTACATGTCTAACACAGCTACTTCATGCTTTTAGAGAAGTCCATGTAACATATCTAGTAAATGTGACATGTTAGAGGAATTGAAGACTCTCACACATGCATGTGTGCGCATACAATAGAACGATACACCTAACTTCAACAAATGATATAGAATGCTTGAATCCTCAACTTTATCATCCTATAATTCCAAAGCAAACCCTATCTTCTTCAAGAGAATGTCCATGATTTGCCAGCACGTAGCCTGATTCATTTTCTTCCAGAGAACAAAATTAAGAAATTAAGCCATTAATGGCTATTTTAAAATCTCCTGAGGCCTCATAATTCCACCACTACAACTAGTGTTTTGTCTACTTGGCAGTATTTCTGTAATCCAAATATAATTCCAAACTCTGAAAATAAGCCCAGTGAGTTCTAGTAACCATAAATCAAATTGTCAAAGTTCTTCAACCAATCATAGAAATAGAAAGAGCTCCATCTAGTTAAGTTCAACAAGTGCATGGCCTATCCGGGTTGTGAAATTTTTGGGTATTTCTTGTTGGGTTAATTGTTAGCATTCTTCAATGTCGTCTTTATGGTCAACATTTTTCATGATTTCTATAGTTTTTATTTTTTATTACCAAACAATGTTATCTTCAAACAAATTTCTCAAGTGTGAGTTGTTTTAAACTTATTTTCCAAACATAAGTAATTCTTTGAAATCGGCTTTCTTGTTTTGAAAACAGCACTTGACTGACACTGGCACAATTTCAATTAACTTGCTGTAAAAAAATTTAAGACACGAAGACGTGTTTTCAAAACTTAACCCCCCAGTTTGTGAAATAAATAAAAATTTGTAACTTGCATTTAGGAAATTTGTTTAAAAATAAAATGGGTTTGGTAAATAACATGGTCTCATATATGTACTTGCAATAGTGCACTTGCATTTTCATGTGCGAGTTGACATTTATATAGAATTTTTTTTTTCTTATGTGTATATTATTGTGTGCAGCTACACGGGCATGGAGTCAACCTGTGATAAAAGGCACACCACCGGTGCCCAAGGATAGCCATAGCTGTACCACTGTGGTAGATAATCTATTTGTGTTTGGGGGTACAGATGGAATGAACCCTCTTAAGGATTTGCATATCTTAGACACCTGTGAGTTACCACTTGCTTTTCTCTTTTACATTTCTCATCTGTTTAACAATTGAGTTGTTTAATTTTATAGTATGTATCCAATAGCTATGACGGTATTATTTTACTGAAGTGGTCCTAAAATTGCTAAAAATGGTTTTGTTTACATCTCATGTGAGTTTTGTTTACATCTCGTGTTCATCTCCTCAACAGTGTTGCCAATGATACTAGATCTATGAAGAACTATATTAATTCATGTTGAATTGTTTTTATTTATTTATTTATTGTATTTTTCATCACTCTGATCTGTACTTCCTTGTGTGTTTTATAAATACATAGTATCAAATACATAGATCTCACCAACTATAAGAGGTGGGGTACTAAAGGCACGGGAAGGCCACAACGCGGCACTAATTGGCAAACGACTTTTCATATTTGGTGGCTGCAAAAAATCTTCAGATAATTCTGATGAAAAGCTTTATGATGATCTCTACATTTGAATACGGGTAAGTTTATTGATTGCCTAGAGTTTATGGGGCAATGTTGCTTCTCTATCACTCTGAATGCAATATTTATGTAATGTATTAGTATGGGATTGTCCTTTTTTTAGTCTTGTTTAAAAAAAAGCATGGTGGTAGCTAAAATGTAGGTTTTAATTTATTCTTCATGATTTTTCAAGGGCTCTTGATTTGCATGAATCCTAGCCACTTGACCCCAGCTTTGTAGTAGTTTGATTCAGAGAACAAAGTGGAAAAGAAAAGGTTATTACTCACCTTCCTTCTCGTTTATGTAGAAACTTTTGTATGGGCATGCGCTGTAACATCAGGTGCTCCTCCACCTCTAAGTGTGATAGCCATACATGCTCATCTTGGAAGAGCAAAATCATTGTAATTGGTGGTGAAGACGTATATTATCTCTCTGATGTTCATATCCTTGATGCAGGTATCAATTCTTCTTGAAATTACCCATATTGACTGATTGCCAAGATAGAATAAAAACTAAAACTTTCAATTTGCTTGAGCCTGTAGTAATTATATCTAGTTAATAAATATAGTAGTGGCACTGTTTTAATAGATGCTCTTATGAGGGGGAAGCTGAACACTTCAGGCCAACTCTTGCCACCTCGAGCTGGGCATATAACTGTTGCCTTGGGAAAGAACTTGTTTGTCTTTGGGGGTTTCACTGATGAGTCAAGCCTATACGATGACATTCATATGCTTGATGTCGGTATGTAATGAAATGACCGTGCTTCTTAGGTTTAGATCATAAAGTTGTTAGTATCTCTTTCTTATCATTGTAAACTATACTTTTGAGTAATAAAATAGCCCCTGAACCACCATGTGGCTCTCACGGGCCGCTTCCCCGAACAACCGTGTGTCTCAGACGGATAGCTTCGCCATGACAAATAGGACTTGTGAAAATTGATGGAACGTAATTTAGACTCGTAGGTTGGGAGTTAGAGCCAAATACGTCCAAAACTTAGTCGGAAAAAGGGCGTTTCGGGGGCAAAAATTCAAAACAATCCCTGAACGACTGTGTGGCTCACACGAATAGCTTCACCATGACAAATAGGACTTGTGAAAACTAACGGAACGTAATTCAGACCCGTAGGTTGGGAGTTAGAGCTGAATGCCCCCTAAACTTAGTTGAAAAAGGGCATTTCGGGAGCGAAAAATCAAAATAGCCCCCAAACGACCGTGTGTCTCACACAGATAGCTTCGCCATGACAAATAGGACTTGTGAGAATTGACGGAACGTAATTCGGACCCATAGGTTGGGAGTTACAACCGAATACGCCCTAAACTTAGTTGAAAAAGGGCGTTTCGGGGGCGAAAAATCAAAACAGCCCCCGAATGACTATGTGGCTCACACGGATAGCTTCGCCATGACAAATAGGACTTGTGAGAACTGACAGAACGTAATTTGGACCCGTAAGTAGAGAGTTAGAGCCGAATACGTCTAAAACTTAGTCGAAAAAGGGCGTTTCGGGGGCGAAAATTCAAAACAGTCCCCGAACGACCGTGTTGCTCACACGGATAGCTTTTCCATGACAAATAGGACTTGTGCGATCTGACGGAACGTAATTCGGACCTGTAGGTTAGGAGTTAGAGCCGAATACGCCCTAAACTTACTCGAAAAAGGGCTTTCCGAGGGCGAAAATTCATAACAGCCCCCGAATACGCCTTACACTTAGTCGAAAAACTTGCAACACTTAGTTAAAAAAGCAACAACTTTATTAAAATAACATCTACATACTCTTATAATTGCCTTTATATATTTGTAAGACGAAGAAATTACATATTACATTGTTTGTACAGTTGGCTGGAATAAATATTGCATGATACATATATGTATATATACTCTTTTTTTTTTTTTTCAAGAAGACATTTCTCGATTGTTCTACCTTAAATGCATGTTAGAACATGTTCCATATGGCTGACTGAATTGCTATTTTGTAACCAATTTTAATGTTTCGTTTTTTGTTTTTCTTTGTAGATGGTTTTGTTGTGTGGACTTGTGGATAATCCATATTGGTGTATGGAGAAGAATTTTCACTTTTGTGTAGAACTAATATAATACTTTTGTCGTCCTCAGCTTTTGTGTAGTTCATTATTACTGATACAGAAAACTTTTGGCAATCAATAGATAATAACTGTCGTAATACATAGATCACCTTCTGTCATGGTACATATATACCATTTGTCGGCGTACATATAGGACGTTTTGTCATGGTCCATAGAAAACTTTTGTCGTGGTATATATATCACATTTTGTTGTAGTACAGATTACGATGGTGATTTGTACCATGCCAAATGGTAATTTCGCTTGGTAGTAAATGTATTTTTTTGTATATAGAGGGTTTTGATTTTTGTATGACATATTTTGTATGGAATTAAAAGTTTTGTAGCAAAAAAAAAAAAGACATCTAGCGACTAAAAGTTTTGTAGCAAAAAAAAAAAAAGACATTTAGCGACTAAAAGTTTAGTAGCAAAAAAAAAAAAAAATAGACATTTGGTGACTAAAACTTTAGTAGTCAAAAGAAAATCAAACATTTGGCGACTAAAATATTTTGTAGCTAAAAACAAAAAACTAAATTATAAATACACTTTTGCTGACTAAAATTTTAGTAGTAAAAAATGTAGAACTTTAGGCGACTAAATATTTAGTAGCCAAAAGAGAACTCTTTGCCAATTAAACATTTAGTATCCAAAGATGGGGACTTTCGGCGACTAAAATCTTCATAGTTAAAAAGGTGGGACTTTAGGCGACTAAAAGTTTGGTCGCCGAAAAGGGTCTAATTTAATTTAATGTCTAACCTTTTGGCGACTAAATATTTAGTTGGCAAATGAATATATTTGGCGACTAGCTTTCCTGACTACTCTTTGGCTATTAATTTTGCGACCAAAAAAATTAGTCGCTAAAGCCCTTCGGCGACTAAAAATTGACTTTTGGCGACTGAAAATTTAGTCGCGAAAAGTGAAAATTCTTGTAGTGCCCTTATATGTTTGGCCACTTTTCTACTTTAACCCTTAAAATTTATTTTTTTCCACTTTGACCACTTATGTTTCAAGTTTTTCCTAATTTACTCCTATAACTAATTTCTATTTAAAATTAAACATAAAATGTTAAAATAACTGTCACTTAATATAAAAATATATTATTATATTGAGATTTAACTTTATATAAAAAATGTGAGTTATGTATAATAAAATATTTTTATGTCACGTGACAATTAACGTTTTATTTTTTGCCCAATTTTTAACAAAAATTAACTTTAAAAGAAAACTGGAAAAACTTGAAATATAAAATGAAAAAAAAAACTATAAGGGCTAAAATGGAAAAGTGACCAAATATAAAGGTGGTATAGTGTAATTTACTCTAATGAAAATTATCAATAATATAGTATATTATAGATAGTGATTTATAATTATTGAAAGTTAAGATATATAAGATGAGAACGAAATGAGTGAAAGTTAATGCTAAGACCCTGTTCGGTTCATTTTGGAAGGAATTTAAAAAGGAAAAAAAAAAGTGTGAAATATAGTTAGATTTCATTCATATTTCTCACAATTTTTTTTTTCCTTTCCGAATCCATGAACAAAGCATAGCACAAGTGTAATATTTTGAGTTCCAATTTTATTATATTACAAAAGTGATATATATTATATATATGAAAATATTTAAGTTGTTTCGTCAATAGATTAAAATAGCAAAAAAAATAAAAAAAATTATTATAAAAAATTAACTATTCCTCCTACTTTTCTGTACATATTTTTATAAAAAGATAAAAAAAATTAACTGAAATAATCAATTTTCAAAACACTACTTATAAATATAAACAAGACGGGGTGAGTTGAATAAGCGGGAGAAGCAAAACTCGTTTTTGTCCCACTTTCTTGTCGGAGTCGGAAAAAACAATGGAAATCAAGACAGGAGATTCAGGGATGGGCATGAAGGGTGAAAATGGTCATCCTAATCCATATTTTTGGGAGAACAACTGTCCAATGAGTTTTTCATAAGACCATCTCCAACGGTTCACCAAACTTGACATCAAATTTGAATTTTGGTGAAAAAGTGACTGTTTGGTGCTCCAACGATTGCACCAAATCGGTATCAAAAAATTCATCAAAGTGAGAACAGGCAGCAGCTTTCACCATTTCACTGTGCGTGACCGTTAGGGAGACCAACTGGTCGACCAGCCGGTTGACCAACTGGTCCACCAGTTTCCATACAAAAATTTTGGTTCAAACAGGTTAAAAGGTTCAAAGAGGTAAAAAAAAAAAAAAATGCCTTACCGGTCGACCGGCCGGTCGACCAATGCCCACCATTGGAGCAGTTTGTATCAAAATGAGAAAATGGATCTTTTTTAACTCAAATTTGGTGAAAAATTTGATAAACGATTGGAGATGCTCTAAAAGGGCAAATTAACAACACCCCTTGAGATTTGATTAAAATATAATTTTTTTTTTAAAATTTAAGAAAATATATCTCGTCATTTGATGTTTATATTTGCATAATAAGTTACCCCCTCATTTATTAAGCATATATAAATCTCAAGAGATAATTTGTAATTTTCTAAACCTCAAGGGAGAATTCGTATTTTAATCAAATCTCGAGGGGTGTTGATAATTTACCCTTGATAAAATATTTATATATATGTATATAATTAAAATTTTAATAATTAATATTTATAAAATTTATTATTAATGTGTAATTTTTTTATTATTTTATAATTTCACACCGAGTTGTTATTCCTCTGTAGCTTTTCTGTTTGTACTGTGGCCGATGGTGCCATCTCATGTAGAGGGATAGAGAGAGGAAATATCGAGGAAGGTGGCCTCAGAGCCATAGATTAAAATTATTATTATATGGCATCCAAAATGCAGTTAAGATAGCTCAGTCAAATATCCTTATATGTCGACATGCTCTCCACACTTCATTTTTAAAAAAATATTATTTTAAAAACCATTCAACTTTCGGGCTCATTGCAATTTGCAAATGTCAAGCTGGGAATTTTATAACCACAGCCTGATGGTGAATGCTTTTCATTTTCAGGTTTGTTTCAGGTCCGAATTTTGGGGAGGCGAATAAAGGTTGTTTTGTAATTGGTTTTTTTTTTTTTTTTTTTTTTTTTTTTTTTTTTTTGTAGAAATCTCGCTTTATGTTCCGATCGAAATTTGGACTTGTCTGTGGCATGTAAGGTTGCGCTCCATTGATGCCTCGGTGGTGAGTCTCTTTTTATGGGTTGGATTAAATCAGGCTGGCAACCGGTTATCCCGGGACCTGGACTTACGAATGTCGTGATGACACTACAGAGCATCCTTTTCTTTGTTCAAAAAAAAAAAAAAAAACTGGGAATTTTATATTCCCATTAACTTCCAAACTACTTGCCTCTTTGAATCTGGCCTTGGTCTGTTTTTGAAAGCATCATTCACAATGGGGTGTTTGGAACTTGATTTTTGAGTTTTTTTGGTTTTTTTTTTATTATAAGACAAATGTTTCACAAAATCACAAAAAATAAATCCAAACAAAATATCACATTAAATCTCATAATCATTTTACTTTTTCTCTCACAAATATCATATCAAATTACAAAAAAATCCAACTATCTTCCCAAACACAAAAAAAAATTTCTCCAATAATATCCTACAACTAAAAAAACCTACAAAAAAAACTCACTTCCCAAACAATATTTCCGTGGTGCTTCAAATTAAGCACATGACAAAAAATTTAATTTTTTCATAAAAATTTTAAATTGATGTATTTTAAATCATCGAAAAACTTAATTTATAATTGAGAGATTCATTTTTTTTAAGTAAATTACACTAACCACCAATATAATAAGTCCTAAAAATTTAACATAAAGAAAGGTTAAATCAAACCGAACTAATGCAAGTGATATTTCTAGTATAAAAAGGTATGAAAATATATCCCTTTTTTTTAATCCATATGAATAGCAAATGACTGATAAAATGAGGTTGTGTTATGTAAATTTGAAAATTAAAAGTTTATGAGAGCATAATATAATCAAAAATGCTAGAGGCCCCAATTATTCTATCAAAAGTTTTACCAAATGTCTCACATGGGTGTGGGACTCACATGAGACCCACATTGTGTGGGTCCCACACCCATGTGAAACATTTGGTAAAACTTTTGGTAAAATATTTGGGGTCTCTAGCATTACTCTAATATAATTACGTTAAATTTATGGGTTTTAGTTTGTTTGGTTTTTTTTTTTTTTTCTAAACTTTAAAGGAAGGTAATTTAATGTAGTTTATCCTTAAATTTTAGTGCTAAGAAGCAATAAAAACTTAAATTGTTTCATTAAATTGCGATGTAGTTTTCTCCACCAAGTGATGTGGTAAATTTGGAATTAAAAGGCATTTCGAAATTATGTGATTCTCAATTCAACTTTGAAAAATCTAAAAATTTCTTAGATATTGATTTGTGATTATTTATCAATTTTAAGCAGTGAATATCAATCTCAATCAAACAATCAAAGACAAATCAACACAAAGATTTTACATGAAAAAATCACGATTGGAGCACCTCCAATTGTGATAAAAAAATTACGGATAAAAGTCACAAAACAATCCACTAAGAAGGCATAAATGAATTATACAAGTATACTCTCAATTACCTAGTGAATCTACGCCCGAATCAAACTGACTCATATGTGTCTTTTCCAGCCCTGTCTTCATCTCAGAATTGTCTTGCCCAACGATAAATCCACAACGCTGATGTCGAATCCACGATGATGAACCACTCCAGAATCCACCAAAGCTTCAGGCTCAAGTTCCACGGAATCCACCGAAGAACAATTCTCTCTTTTGTATTATGAAACAAACTAAACAAACCTTTTGATATAATCCACTCAATTCATGATTAAACTCTCATAAATATCAAAGGAAATAAGAAAAAAAACTCTAGATAAAAACCTTAACACCTAAGAAGAATATCTGCAGCCGTAACCCTAAAAACGGATGAAATCACATATTTATAGAAAACTGATCTGTGATCTCCGCTTGAGTGCATGAAAGACTGCTTGAGCGCAAAAACACAACTTCTAGTACTTTTGCAGACAGTTCAAACTTTTGGAACCAAAGATTCTTTGCTCGAGCGCACAAATAGTTGCTCGAGCGGACAAACAACTTCGACTGCAATTTTTCTTCTGGCTTCGAGGGCGCTGTCCCTCGACTCCGTCAGGGCGCTGCCCTGGACCCGCCAAGGGGTGCTACCCTTTGGACCCCGCAAATTGATCGGGCAACTCGATCCCCGACATAGTCAGCGAAGTGGCAAACATGAAAGAAGTAACTTTTGAAACATCTCTGCAAAGCACAAGTCGAGTTGGATTTACATCTTAAAACTCATAGTCTCACTGAACAAAATTACAATGGAAACGAGTTTTGTCAAACGAGATTGCCAAAAATAAAAACCTAACAAACTTTTTTATATTGTTTGTTTTTTTATTGCATTACTCTGCAGCTTTTTTTAGGGGATTAAAAGGGTTTGAGGTTACCACATTTAATTTTTTTTTCTTCATTTTTTTTTTTAAAAAAAACTTTTGCTTAGGTTGCCCTTTCTAGTTTTCGACCCAGCGAGCCTGTCAAGGATAGTACTTTTTTTTTTTTTGCGTGTGGGTCATATAGGATATTCCATTGGGAAGAATTGTGATACCCAAAAAAGTGCACTATTCGTTCAAATCCAATATCATGGTTTAACTACATCATCAATAAAATAGTAAAAAATAGTTTTTCATTTTATCCCAAGTTATATCTTAGTAAAATTAAATAAATTTGACTTCTTTTAAATTGGCCATCTCAACTTAAGATAGTGTTTGGACTTGTATGCCCATTTTGAAACCGATTTCGGTGATTCGTTTCATTGACTTTTTAAGACTCATTTAATAGAATATTCATACAAAAAATCAAGATGATATAATATCAGCAACTATATGTTTGAATCAAATTTATATTACAAAAAATGGATGCCTATCCTTGAAATTACATTTGTTGTCCATTTTTTAAAAACAAATATGATTGAAACATATATTTGTCGATATTTAATCATCTTTATTTTTTGCATGAATATTTTACTCAACCAGTTCTAAAAAATGAACAATTTGGATTACCGAAATCGATTTTGAAATGTGTTTACCTGTTGACGCTACATTTAAAACATCAAAATGCAAAGGTGACACGTGACAAGCAAGAGGTACCATGCGGGATACATCAAGATAATGAAGAGTCTCACATTCGAAGGTGCTCACGTAAGTTGCGAATGCAAGTTTTCAGCCAATGGAGATGCTAAACAACACGTGAATGGCACATGGAGAAGAAGTTAGCAAAGAAACGATTATCAACAGTTATACACGCACAAAAAGGAATTCATGGCCCCGAAGAGTAGCAAAAGGGAAGGAGATCATGGCGAAAAATAACAGCCTAATTGCTTCGAAGACGCTAAGAAGTGACTATAAATAAATTAAAGTAAAGACTGAAGAGGCCCCTAACGAAATACAGATTCTATATCTTTATCAATATCATTTATCTTTAAGTTTTTATACTTTACTTTCTTGCACTTTAGTTTTATGCATTGCACTTATTTTTCGTATTAAAGTTTCGAAATTGTCTTTATTAAAAGCAACATATTGTAATAGTTTGTTTATTTAATCAATTGCAATTTTTTGCCCAATCTCTTCCTCCCATTATATTACGAATTTGAATTACAAGTTTTGGTTCAACTTTTCAACACAATTCAATAAAAATCTCTTCATTGAGACTAAGAAAATCTTAGCACAATCGTTTGATACAAATTAGCATTTATTATCTGTAAGAACTTTTCAAATCCTTATTGGCACGCTTGAATTACATTTCTGACATGCGAAGTGTAAAAATAGCCAACCATACCAAGTCCAAACACTTTCATTGAGATGACAACTTGAAAAAAATGGTACATGTATTACTAACCAACCTATAATCTCTAGGCATTATTTATCTTCATAACCCACAAAATTAATAACAAAATTGTATTTTTTTATTCAATAATCATAACTTGTTGATTATTTTTTTGGTCATAAATGTGATAAAAAATGAAAAATAAAAAATTATTGGATTGATTCAATTTTTTATTTTTTATTTTTTATTTTTATAAATAATATACACAGAGTCTTAGAAAACAAAAAAATTTAGAAAATTGAAACGAAATTCATAATGAACTCATGAGGAATTAAATTCAAATTTAAATAGAGAGAAATCCAACCTAAAAAGTCAAAATATCAATATTAGAGGACAAATCTCTTATAGGGAGATTTATTAAAAAATATTTTTTTCAAGTGTTTGTATTCTAATTAATTCATAAGATATTCTTATATGTCCTATTATTTAGATATTTGATCTATTAAATTTTAATTCTCATATTTAAGGTATTTTATAGGCATTTCTATCCTTAAAAATATTTTTTGAACAGTTAGTAATTTGGTAATGTTAACATTCATATTTTACAATGTAAATATCCACATCATGGAACATTTACACTGTAAATGTGAATATTATTAAAAATATTTTGATAATTATGCCATTCATAAGACTTATTAAAATATAAAAAAATAATACAAACTAAATAAAATATAAATAAGTAAAAAAAGATTTATAAAAAAGTGATGCTTAATGACTTACTGTAAATGAAATGTCCTCATTATTTCTTCACTAATTGTCATGCGTACAAAGCCCACACAAAACAAATCATACACCTCATCAATCTTACCAATTAAAAAAAACACGCCTCTCTAATCCAACTACGAATAATCATACTCTTATACTCTCCTAAACCCAATTCTATTCTGTTATCTGTTCCATTCAAATCAAATCCTCTCTCCCTCTATATAAAAGGGAACAATACTCTATCACTCCTCAATGGTTTCAATCAATTTGGCCCTAATTCAACAATGAATATCACTTCAATCTTCGTTTTCTCTCTCTTCATACTTCTAGTTCTTCCCACCACAGTTCTCGGAGACTGTACTTGCGATGCCGGAACGACCAACAGTGGAAGCAACAAGAGTAAAGCACTCACATACAAAGTGGCGGCGATAGCTTCTATTCTCGTCGCCGGAGCAATCGGAGTCTGTCTTCCGTTGCTCGGCAGGGCCGTACCGGCGCTCCGGCCCGAAAAGGATGTGTTCTTCATCATCAAAGCGTTCGCCGCCGGCGTAATTCTGGCCACTGGCTTCATCCACGTGCTTCCCGACGCCTTCGACCACCTGACCAACCCGTGTCTCACCGGAAAAGCTTGGCAGTTTCCGTTCACCGGATTCGTGGCGATGATGGCGGCGATTGTAACTCTGATGATTGATACGTTTGCGACGTCGTATTTTAAGGGGAAGGCCGATGATGATGGTAATGCCAAGGCCGGAAGTACTACTGTCAACGTTGAGGACGGAGGTGGAGATCACGGCGGCGCTCTTCATGTTCACACTCACGCCACTCACGGCCATGCTCATGGATCCGCCGCCGCGCTTTCGTTACATGACTTGGGCGCCGCTGATCTTATTCGACACCGTGTCATATCTCAGGTACTCCTATATATGAATTTTCCAGTTATTTTATTTTAATTTATCTCGTATCTTCACTTTTTTTTTCATCTTAATTTTTTACCATATCAATCAAAGTATACATGCATTGTATCTATTCAAAAATATCTATCTATACTTACGTGAATACTGAATTTGATATTCAAGCCTTCAAATATTTTTCTCATGGCACGTGTTAGATTTTTTATATGTAAAAACAAAAAATTATTTTACTACAACTCAAATAAAGTTTGAGATTCATTAAGAATATATTTATTATTTAAATATATTAATTTTTTTATTATTTATTTTTATTCTTACTTATTTGTATACACATCTATATGTATTTATATCCGTAATTGCTGCTGTTAAATACGTTTTTTTCTTGTTCATTAGGTTTAGTTACTGTTTGATACTTTTGAAAACGTTTTATTTTGTAAAAATATACTAGTAATTATATTTTTGTAAATAAATATTATTTTATTTTAAGATGATATAATTAATTATTTAACCTCAATCATCATATGAAAATTATTATGAAGTGGATACTAAAATTTAAATTTGACCATATCTTATCTGAACAAAGGGAATCCCGATAACCAATTGGGCTACTTGGTAGGCACTCTCCAATTGAGGGATCATGGTTCAAGTCAAATGTTATTATTGATTAGTTTGTCTTTTTTTTTGGTTGTTTGTTTTTACGAGTTTGTATTGTTAGACTTTTATAAGTATCTAATTATTTAATTTAATGTAATTTTCTAAATAAAAATTGTAAATATTCTTTTTCTTATTGAAAAAAAAGAGTAGAAAGTATTATACCAAGACTCTTTCAACGGTTAGTAAATATAAATTTTACTCTCTTTATCCGTAAATTTATACATATCGATCTTCTCAATAAAAAAAGCCAGACAAATATACTTGTTTTGAAGGTGACATATAAAGGGCAAAAATTATATATTTTTATAATTGAGTTCGCAAATGGCATATATTTTTATGGAAGAATTGCACTTTAGTGCATTAAAAAAAAAAATTACAAACTAGTGAAATTTTTTATCAACTTTAATAATTACAGTTATAAATTTTTTCATAAATTTGTAAAAACTCCATTGATTTGTAATTTTTCTTATTTTTTTATTAGGTGTAATTATAGTCCAGTAGAATTTTAAAAACATAATTGTATTTTAACAAAAAAATTTATAATTATAATTATTAATATTTATAAAACTTATTACTAATTTATTATTTTTATAAAATTTCACTGATTTGATATTTTCATTCTTATTGAATGAAAAATAATTTGATCGGTGTTTGACTTCGATTAGTATTTTAGATTTTAAAGGGCACATGCATGGTTAGATTCTGTGATGATATATTTTAATTTGTGAAGGTGTGAATAGCAATGGATGGTTTGGTAATGATGTGTTTGTGGTTTTTTTTTTTTTAAAGGTTTTGGAATTGGGAATTGTGGTCCACTCGGTGATTATTGGAATCTCATTGGGTGCTTCGGAAGAGGTCAAAACAATAAGGCCTCTTGTGGCTGCTCTCACCTTTCATCAATTCTTCGAGGGCATGGGTCTTGGTGGATGTATCACTCAGGTACCACTTTACACATTATTAAATTTAATACTTGTCACATATTCTTTTATCATTCTTGGCTTTTGTTTATGTATAATTTTTTATTTTATTTTTGGACAAAATTGTAAGGTAAGGTAACTTAGTTGGCTACCATGATTTTTTAAGGGCTTAATTCCTAGAAGAAGATTATGAGTTCAATTCTCCCTAATGTTGTATATGGTTGAGAAATTTGAGGAGAAATTTAGAAAGAGAAATATAAAAGATCGGTGAAATATGAATAAAATATATCTACATTCCATTTAGTTTCACACACCTTTTTTTTTTCTCTTTTCAAATCCCTTTTTAAATTTTCCAACCAAATACAGAGTAAGAGAATTAAATTAGAAGGGTAAACACTTGGCCTCATAAGTATTAACAATTAACAATTATTTTTCACTGATCAAAATGATATGGTATGGTGAAACTAATAGAAGCGAAATGAGAAATATATATATAATTCATTTTTTTTATTAAAATGGAAATTTTTGCAAAGGTAACAGATAAGTTTAAAATTTTAATTATAAATAACTATTTACATAAATAAATTTAAACTTTTTTAGATTTTTTTCCAAGAAACTAAAAGCTTAGGTGACATTTGGTAACGCTTAGGTTTTTTGGTTTATTTTATAAAAAAAATTATAAACTAATTTTATTTATTTTTTGTAAACTAATTTATATTTATTTTTAGAAAAAAGATAAAAAACACGTGTGGTCTAAATAAAATGTTTGAAAATTTTAAAAACAATAATGATTCATCCCACTAAAAATATCACCACTAATAGCACTAATGTATTAAAAAAATAAAAAAAATAAAAAAAATTACAACTCCAAGACCAAAACATCACATTATTCATGACGGGACCCACTGCCTCCAAGCATTTTTCTTTTAAAAAACAAAAATGCTTCCGTGAATGCTACCCCGGTTGTTGGAATAGTTGACCTTGCGTGCACAAGTTCTTCCCTATTGCTTCCATGTTCCTTATGCATTTTTTCTTCAAATTTTAAATTTTTGCACGTTAAAAATAATAATAACAAAAACTGCTCTGTGAATGTTCGAACGGCTAACCCAGTGTATTCGCATTCTTTCTGCATTGCTTCGGTGTTCCTTCCACATTTTTTTTTAAGTTTTTAAACTTTTGTAAATACATTTTTTTAGTTTATGATTTTTAGCTTAATTTTAAATTTGAGGGATCCGTTTATAAAAGCTTACCAAATAAGTTTTTATATGAATATTTTCAAAATTTTTGTAAATATAAATAAAAAACTGAATGATTACCAAACAAGTCATTAGTTATTAAGCTAAGGTTGGTTGTACTAATTTTTTTTTCATCTTCTACCTAATTTCATACTAATCTTTTTGGGGATTTAGGTTTGTAACTAAAAATTCACTGCAAGTTGTCTCTCATTACTTTTTACACTTTTTTTATTATAAAAAATTTAAAAGTCAACTAAAATAACCAATCTTTTGCGCATATTTTTACAAAAAAATTAAAAAATTAACTAAAATAATCACTTCCCAATAAAATAATAAGTAATTTTATTTTTTATTTTACTCTAGCCTCACTTTTTACTACTTTCATCTTAACCAAACTCAACCCAAAGCTTTATTTTAAAACTATAAAATAAAACTTGCCACATCATTATATACTATGTATAATTTTATATATAATTAATGTGGTAAAAGTATTTTTTTATAAATAAACTCATTTTCATTCAAAAGAAATTAATGAGATATTCCTCTTAAATTTTGAATGGTAGGAAAATTCCAATGTATCAGAAATCTTAAAAAAAAATTCGCTTTCCATTCACATTCTTTTTCCTTATACATGAGTAAAAATCGGAATGTCATGTCATGCTTTATAAATATATTTTCTAAAATATTTTAATATATTTAGCATTAGTCAAAGATATTGCACTCATTTGTGTGAAAAGCGTACACATCAAAAGGCTTGTTTTCAAAGCCTTCAATTGGCCTTCAATTGTTGAAAGTCAAAGAAATGTTAAAGGCGAGTTCTCTATGCTGTCAGCACTAATAAGAAGGCCATTTTTGTTTCCATCTTGAAGAATTTGGTTTCCAATTTTAATTGACAAATTAAAGTCTGTTTTATATCATTTATAAATTTCTTTTTATAATTTTAATTTTTTATATTATTTTTTAAAAGACTTAAAATAAATTGTAATTATGTTGGTGTAATTTTGATAATTTATTAAAAATTTGAACCAAATTAGTTAAATAAAATTTTATTTATTTTTTATTATGCAAATATCTATAATACCCTAAAAATTTATATTTGCGCAAAAAAGGTGATTTTTTTTATTCGTGCATATTTAAGGGTTTTAAATAATTTTTTTAAAAAAAATACAAATTATAAGGTGAGAAAATCTCACATTTTTGCTCAAATAATTTTTAAAAGTCAAATAATTTTAATTTAAAACTACAATTAAACACCATCACTAGCTAAGTGTTATCAAATGAGACCTTAATACCTAAATCATAAAATATGTGATTAATTACGTGTCAAAGACCTCAATTTAAAACTATTCATCCTGTTTAGTTGAGTTTTCGAAATATGTTATTTATTTCACATGACCCATTGTGAGAGCAAGACTTGAAAAAAAAAATTCCCAGCCCATTTATTATATAAAAGTGGGGGTGACCCCAGCACCCCCAGCTCCACATGACCCATTGTGAGAGCAAGACTTGAAAAAAAAAATTCCCAGCCCATTTATTATATAAAAGTGGGGGTGACCCCAGCACCCCCAGCTCCACATGACCCATTGTGAGAGCAAGACTTGAAAAAAAAAATTCCCAGCCCATTTATTATATAAAAGTGGGGGTGACCCCAGCACCCCCAGCTCCACATGACCCATTGTGAGAGCAAGACTTGAAAAAAAAAATTCCCAGCCCATTTATTATATAAAAGTGGGGGTGACCCCAGCACCCCCAGCTCCACATGACCCATTGTGAGAGCAAGACTTGAAAAAAAAAATTCCCAGCCCATTTATTATATAAAAGTGGGGGTGACCCCAGCACCCCCAGCTCCACATGACCCATTGTGAGAGCAAGACTTGAAAAAAAAAATTCCCAGCCCATTTATTATATAAAAGTGGGGGTGACCCCAGCACCCCCAGCTCCACATGACCCATTGTGAGAGCAAGACTTGAAAAAAAAAATTCCCAGCCAATGAAAAAACAGTGGAGGTGCTGGGGTCACCTCCACTAGGGGCCTCAGTCATTTTCCTATATAAATTATAAATATTTAAAATTTTTAAAATTATACTATATTATTTAATCATACACTAATTAATATATATAGCATTATTCTTCCCCTTAATATAATAGTCTTCCAATAATGGAGTTGATATGTGGGTAGATGCACACCACAGGATACGCAGATACAGAAAAGATTTAGACCTCTAGTGAGGTGACTCCATCACTCCCACTATTTTTTTGATTGGTGAAAATTTTTTATTATTTTTTTTAGACTTGTTTCCACAGCCCCACGCGGACGGGGGTGCTGGGTCACCCCACTGCGGTCCCCAGCAGCGCTCCGCTCCATAATTGTTCAAATTCTCAATTTTGTCAACGGTCTAAAAGCTTCACCACATCACTCTAATAGTTTCTCTCACAGTGTTCAATTTTTAATGGCTTTATAAGTGTAATTAGTCACACAAAAATAAAACAAAATATTTATTATATTACTTATATACATTTTATAATGAAACTAGGTCCCCCCAAAAAGAGCAAATTACAAATATCTCCTTTGAAATTTAGCTAAATTACAAATATCCCTGAGGTATCAGAAATTATATCTCGCCCCCCTGAGGTTTATATTTTCATAATAATTTTCTCCCTGAGGTTTATATTTCATAACAAATTATCTCCTAATTTGTTATATTTTCTCCCTGAGGTTTATATTTCATAACAAATTATCTCCTAATTTGTTATACAAATATAGCTTTCAGGGGAGAATTTGTAATTTCTCAAACCTCAAGGGGGTATCTGTAATTTAGCCAAATCTCGAGGGGAGTATATGTAATTTGCCCAAAAAAGAAAAACCAAAAAATAATATTAAAAGTCTCCTATTGAAAATGTCTCTTCTTTATAATAATAAAATTCTAAATTTTAGCCTTCATTAATTTCACTTCATTTGTGTGGGATAAAAAAATTCAATACAAATTTATTTATGTATTACATTATTTACAAGTTTTTTTTATTTAATGTGTATGTCATATGTGAGACTTGTGGATGCTGTTGTGATCTTTGTCACAGCAGTATCCAAGTGGGGGCTTTTTCTGAGTATTTTTTGATAATTCAAATCGTCATATTATAAGATTTGTTAAGTATATTATTCGTGTAAAAAACTAAGTTAATCGAAAATCTGTAATCCCATGATCAAATACTACTTATTTTTAAAAAATTATAAAGATCAAGTCAACAATTTATTATTATTATTTTTATTTAAAATATGCTCTCATTATGAAGTTATAAATGTCCAATCAATTTGATTTTACATGGATGATCTATTCAATAAATTCTATAATATGAATAGTTTAGATTATAAAAAAATATTAAAAAAAATCCATCAGGATATCACAAGAGCTTGCTGCGACTAACAACATTCCTTAGTTCATGTTATATGACCGAGTTGACGTGACTAAGGTTTAACATGGCCAAACTATCAACATCTCGAGCCAAACAAAAAATGACTTATTGAATCCCACATTTATTACGTAGACACAAGGTGTTTGCTCGATCATATGCAATATTCATTACATTAAAAAAATTTATCTTCGAAATTTTGCAGTAATTTGTTAAGATATATAAGATTTGGACTGACTGTATACATATTGGTGTTGGGTTATGTAGGCAAAATTCAAGTGTAGGGCAGTGGTAATCATGGCAATGTTTTTCTCACTGACAACACCAGTTGGGATAGCAATAGGCATCGGTATATCGAGTAGTTATAACGAGAATAGCCCAAGGGCCTTAGCGGTAGAGGGCATTTTGAACGCAGCCTCAGCTGGAATACTGATCTACATGGCTTTAGTCGATCTTCTCTCAGCCGATTTCATGAACCCCAAGATGCAAGCAAACCCAAAGCTTCAGCTCGGTGCCAACGCTTCGCTTCTTCTCGGCGCCGGTTGTATGTCCCTTTTGGCTAAGTGGGCCTAAATTAATTAACTACAATATTTTATTCACACAATTTCTTATTCTTAAAATTCCCTCAATGAGGTGGCAAGGTAAAATATATGTAATGAGAATTTTGAGAGAATATTAAAATGTATGTCAACTTTAAAATATATGTAATGAGAATTTTGAGAGAATATTAAAATGTATGTCAACTTTTTAAATTTTGATTATCACATCATTCGGGAGAATTTAGAGAAGGAGAAATTATGTGGATGAATTTATATTTAATTAATTACTTTTGTTTCCACATTGCCTTCTTCTTCTTCTACTTATTAAATTCCCCCCCCCCAACCATGTATATTTTACTTTTTACTAGAAAAATGTTTTAGGAAACATGATATATACGTATAAATGGAATGGAAACATATAGGGAAAATTACATATACCTCTCTCGAGATTTGACTAAATTATAAATACCTCCTGAGATTTCAAAAATTACATCCCGCCCCCTAAGATTTGTATTTTCATAACAATTTGCCCCTGAAGTTTATATTTTATAACAAATTACCCCCTAATTTGTTATGCAAATATAACATTCAGGGGAGAATTTGTAATTTCTCAAACTTCAGAGGGTATTTGTAATTTAACCAAACCTTAAGGGGATATATGTAATTTGCCCAAACATTATATAATAGGTCTTTTTATTTTTTTTTCTTTGGATGTAAGAGCATCTCTCTGTTTGGTAATAATTACAAAGTTACATTTTTTTTCTTGGGTCTTTAATGAATTTTTCAAAATTTTGTGCTAATTTTATTTTTATCTTCCAATATCCAATTCAAATGCAGCAAACTGATTTCTCCATTCACGGCAACAGCAGTGGTGTTATGACACCAATTTTTTTAAAAAAATTATGTCACATTATTAATTGATATATTAATTAATATATTAATTAATACATATAGTATTATTTATTTTGAAAAGTTATTGTTCATATATTTGTAGATGGTGGGCCCTCTCTTATTTCTTTTTTCTTCGGAGAAGAAACAATTAGGCCTTTAAATTAATTAACAACAATATTTTATTCACACAATTTCTTACTCTTAAAATTCCCTGAATGAGGTGGCAAGGTAAAATATATGTAATGAGAATTTTGAGAGAATATTAAAATGTATGTCAACTTTTTAAATTTTGATTATCACATCATTCGGGAGAATTTAGAGAAGGAGAAATTATGTGGATGAATTTATATTTAATTAATTACTTTTGTTTCCACATTGCCTTCTTCTTCTTCTACTTATTAAATTCCCCCCCCCCAACCATGTATATTTTACTTTTTACTAGAAAAATGTTTTAGGAAACATGATATATACTTAAAAAGGAATGGAAACATATAGGGCAAATTACATATACTTCTCTCGAGATTTGACTAAATTACAGATACCTTCTGAGATTTCAGAAATTACATCCCGTCCCCTAAGATTTATATTTTCATAACAATTTGCCCCTGAAGTTTATATTTTTATAACAAATTACCCCTTAATTTGTTATGCAAATATAACATTCAGGGGAAATTTGTAATTTTTCAAACCTCAGGGGTATTTGTAATTTAACCAAACCTCAAGGGGTATATGTAATTTGCCCAAACATTATATAATAGGTCTTTTTATTTTTTTTTCTTTGGATGTAAGAGCATCTCTCTGTTTGGTAATAATTACAAAGTCACATTTTTTTTCTTGGGTCTTTAATGAATTTTTCAAAATTTTGTGCTAATTTTATTTTTATCTTCCAATATCCAATTCAAATGCAGCAAACTGATTTCTCCATTCACGGCAACAGCAGTGGTGTTATGACACCAATTTTTTTAAAAAAATTATGTCACATTATTAATTGATATATTAATTAATATATTAATTAATACACATAGTATTATTTATTTTGAAAAGTTATTGTTCATATATTTGTAGATGGTGGGCCCTCTCTTATTTCTTTGTGCTCAGGAGAAGAAACAATTAGGCCTTTGTTTGGTTTGGGCTTTTTTGTCTTTAATTTGGGCCTTTCCAGTCATATAATTTTAGACTATGTATAAGTGCTGCAAATATTTGGAGTCCAAATGTTGGACTATTTTCTAGGGGAGAAAGCGATTGCTTTGTTCGCTTCTGCCTAGTGCCGGCCTTGATGGAACCCATATGAGACTCGTCCAACAAAAATTAAAGATTCAATTAAATTTAATGTTTTAAGTGATACTGAATAATTATTGTTAATTGAATAATAATAATTATTTTTTTAAGATGATTTTTTGGCGCCACAATGCTTGGCTCAGCTTGAGATTAAATGGTACGGCTCGCTTAATACCTAGTGTTAAGGGTGTGACTTTTGTGAGTTCGGTTGGGTTGAGAGATTATCCAAATTCAGTTTAAATTGTATTGAAACCTGTCCGACTCGTTCAGGTCTGAATTGTAATTCAAGATTGTTTGTTCAACCCTGACCTGAGTTAAATCCGATTTATACATAAATTTCAATTATTTTATTTTATTTTTTTATTTTTATTTACATCTAAATTATTAATTTATTAAAATTAGGTTCTATTTAGATTTTTTTTAGAAAATAATTAATAATATCAAAACAAATAATTTATATAATGTAAGAGAAATGTTGCTTTGGTAGACTTTAGAATTTATGAGTGTAAATAAAATATGTAAGATTTTGTATTACTTGTGTATATAATATATATTCAACATGATTTAATGATCTAAATTATTTTAATATCATATAATGGTTAATAATTTATATATATATTTGATATTT
This sequence comes from Camellia sinensis, assembly GCF_004153795.1. Lineage (NCBI taxonomy): Eukaryota > Viridiplantae > Streptophyta > Magnoliopsida > Ericales > Theaceae > Camellia > Camellia sinensis. Next base: position 42,693 of record NW_021026095.1, read on the forward strand.
TTATATATCTATATACATAATTTGTATTTTGATATTTTTATATATATATATATATATATAATTCGGATTTCGGATTGTTTGGATTGTTTGATATCTTTATCCAAACTTATCCAAATTTAATTCAAAATTCTAAATTTTTGTCCAAACTCGTACTAAATTTAAAAATATCATGTCAAAACCTTAAAAAAAATTCGGACTACGTTCAAATTATTCGGATTTAACCCGCCCAAGTTACACCCCCACTAGAGCTGGAGCCGATCGACCAAAATATTTGTGCATACCTAGCAAGTGTTCTCTGTTAAAAAAATACAACTAATGTTTTATATTAATTAAATAAAATACTACTCATTTTTTAGTAAAATATAAATCATATTTATAAAAAATTACTAATTACAGAGACCCCGGTTTCCAAATGAATTTATAAATTACTTTTTATTATTTAAATTTCTTGCTCTATATGTGTCATTGTATACATAAACAAGAGTTAGTTGTTATTTGTTAAGAGAATTGACAACATAAATGATATCAAATTCCTTTTTACAGAAGAATTTGAACTCTTGATTTCACATCACAAAACAATGCTATACAACTACTAAATTAAATGTTCTGATTATTTTATATGATATGTGAAATTTGATATAGAAGATGCCACGTACGCATTTGGCTATTTGGTTGAAATTTATAGAAGTGTTAATTTTAACTTTTTAAAGCACCAAGTATGAGTTGAAATATTGATTGAAAATGTTATAAGTAAATGTCAATTAATAACAAATACTCTCAGAGCTGGTGGCTTGGTGGCGAATGTAGTGCATTTCCTAGCACTGAGCTAAGGTCGATTCTTGAGAGGGGGTGTTTGAAATCTTTTAAGAAAACACGCTATGTACTCCCATCGACAACCTGTCCTCTGCTGGGGTGGGGGTTAATTCCTGATTGGCAACCGGTTATCCCGGGGTTAGGGCCCACGAGGCTGTGATGACACCACAGAGCCCTTTTTTCATGTTAAAAAAAAAAACAAAAACAAATACTCATCATATAAGACAAATTATTAATTTTTTATATATAATTTATGTGATTTGACTTCTCTCACAGGTTATGTGAAATTTATCGTGGGCCTCATTTTGATAGTCAATATTATTATTTTATAGACAAAAAAAATCAAAACATATAACTATAATTCTCAAATCAATTTAATTTTTTTATATGAATTATCTATACATATAATTAAATAAATTGAAAAGATCAAATCGTAAACTAAGACTTGTGTTAAGCCTTACATGACCCTACAATAACAACATCTCCAACATGTGGACCAGAAGAAAGTCTCTCCCAATTCATGTATCTCGAGTTTCACAATAGGGATTGAAAGATTCTCATTCACAAGATAAACTCCAATGTAAATAAAAGTAGGAAAATTACAAATATGTGAGATTTTCTTAAAATAATTGCACTATAAATTTTTGTTGTACAAATTTGACACACATGAAATACTTTCATCAAACACAAAAAAACACTTACATCATACATACAATAAATTTATATTATTATAAAAATAATATTATTTTTTCACTGTCCACTCGAAATATAATTTTTTTCTCCCATAAAAATTCCAAGTGGGTGAGGAAACATATATTTATAGTACAAAAGAAATGGTAGACTAATAAAATTGTGGTGTCCTTATTCGGTGGTCAATCGTTATTGGCTTTTGGTTTGGATCAAACATCACACGGCTTAGGATTTCTTACGATAAAGTGTGGACTAGCTGGACCAAACTCTAAGGTTAAGGTTGTATTTAATTTATAAATTTAAATAGGAATTTAGAAAGTAAAATAAAAAATAAATAAAATATTAATGAAATATAATTATATTTTACTTGCTTTTTACGTATTTTTTTTAATTTTTTTTTTTAAAATTTATAAATCAAAACAATATAAGAGATTAAACTATATGTTGGTAGTCGACGAAAGTCCTTGTTATGGCCGTTTCTGTTGATTTAACTCTTATTCCCATTATATACACTTAAAAAAGACTTTGACATGGGATTGGGATGGGTTATTCCTATTATACGCACTTTGAAAGACTTTGGTTTGGGATTGGGATGGGCTGTTGGTTGACTTGACGAGGAATTTGATTAATATTTTAATTATATATCCCATTCTCATACCAAGGAGTGGCTTGATAATATTAGTAGAGTTTTCTGCTTAATAAATTATTGAAAGTGGTGATTGTCGGTGGAGAGTACATGGATACGGTAACTAAATAAGTTACGAGATAATTGTTAGAAGGTGACCACTAGAAGGTGGCTAGAGCTGGCTAGTGGTCATTGACATCTAGTAATAATAGAGGTTGGTGGTAGAAATAAGAAGTGATGGTGAAAACTTGGGTTAAAACAAGGGTCCGGCTTCTGTCCAGTCTAGGATCGGATTAGACCGTGCTGTTGGGTCTGTGGGGGCTCACAACGGGTCCCGTTTTGAAAATCTGAACCGTTCAATATGTAGAACTCATCGAATACTACATGCCTAAAAAAAATCACGTTGATTGGATATCGATAGCTACATGATCAAATCAGTTTTATATAAAAAAAAAATGGACGGTGAAAAAATTAACGGTTGATAAAAAACTGTTTTGTTCACATAGCTATCGATATCCGATCAACATGATTTTTTATAGGCATATAGTACTCGACGAGTTCTACACATTGAACGGTTCAGATTATCAAAACGGGACCCGTGGTGAGCCCCCACGGATCCAACAGTACGGTCCAGTCCGATCCATCCGATCCCGGACTGGACAGAAGCCATGGCCTAAAACAAGTAAAAGCATATTCTTTTTTTTAAAAAAAAATAGAAACAATTTTATTTTTATTTTTTTTAAAACAAAAAACAACATACCAAGGATAACAAAAATGTCATCACATCCAGATTTTCTATTCAATGATGTCATTGTTATAAATTATAGTATATGATAATTTTAGGTGACAAAAAAAGGTGGTTAAATTTTTATGTGCCAAAAAAAAAAAAATAGTGTATGGTTAAATTTGAATCACCCAAGTTTTTCTTACTATAATTTCAAATATTTCTTCTAAATATGTGAAAATATATTTTATAAATTTAAGTTTTATCACAGACAAAATATCTTAACTCATCCTTATGAACTCATTGTCTAATATACCAAAAAAAAAAAAAGTTAATGCGTAACACATACAGTTTTGGTTATTATTTTCACATATTGGATGGCCATTTTGATTTTACATTATTAACCTCCAAAGAATCCCAAAATAGCAACAAAAAAAAAAAAACAAAAACAAAAAAACAAGAAGGTCAAAGCAAACATTTCATGAGGGACGGAAATTTATATATATTAATTTTGTTTTAAAAAAAATCAAAACAACTAATACGAATTTAGAGAAATATGTTTTTGAAAAATGATAGCATACTAACACATTTACTAATAATTTTATTAACACACTCATAAGTGATAATTGATCTTATTAAAATTTATAAGTGAATTAATAAAATTATTAGTGTTAATTGATAGTTTTTTGCTTTTATTTCCAAATCACCAAATCCAAGCCAACTAGAGAGAAAAAAAAAATTGGATTAAAAGGGAAGAACGGAAGAAAGTGGAAGGTCACGTCCTTCTAGAATGCTGTCTTTTATCTTTTTAATAATTTTAGATTTTTTTATTATGAAAATGATGTCGTTTTAGTTTTAAAACAATTCTATGCCTTCGTTTGGGAAGTGGGTTGGCTTTTTGGTTTTTTGACTTTTTTGGCTATTTTAGCCTGGGCTTAAAAGCTTGGTTTGGGAAGGGCTTTTTGGCTTTTTGGTTTTTTTAAGTTTTTTTGTGAGAGAAGAATGTAATGATTATGGGTTGGATGTGATGTTTTGTTTGTTATGGCTAAAATAGCCTATTTTGTTTTTTGTGGCTAAAATAGCCAAAAAAGCCTCCAACCCACCTTCCCAAAAATTTACTTAGGATAAGCATTGTGTAATTAAAATTTATTATAAATGTATATAAAAATTAAATATGAACTATATCATAATTCGGGTTAAGTTTTTTAATATTTTTTATATTTTTTTGTCTCTATCCAAGGGATGGGGGGATGGGTTTGTTGTTCCCTGCCCTACCTTGTATCGTATTGTGAAAGGACAAATCAAGTTGGTAGTGGGGGCAATTGAGAGTGAGGTTGTGGTAGGTTAATTTTATAATTTAAAAAATAAAATTATGAATAATATAATATCTTATGGATAGTGATTTATAATTAATGAAAGTCAAGGTATATAAGATCAGAAAGAACTATTAATATTAAGGTCGTGTTTTTTTAAAAGGAATTTGAAAAAAGAAAAGAAAAAAAAGTGTAAAAGGTATATTTTATTCACATTTCACCTAATTTTTTTATTTTTCTTTTCAGATCCCTACCTAAATTCATGAACCAAACATAGTGTGAGTATAATATTTTAAGTTTTAATTTTATCATATTAAAAAAATTATATATCTTATATACATATAAATATATTTAGGGTTGTTTTGGCATAGGTTAAAAATAGTTAAAAAGTCACTATAAAAAAATTAATTTTTCTTTATATTTTATGTATATCTTTTCATAAAAAGATAAAAAATCAATTAAAATAATCAATTCCCAAAATAACCCTTAGTGCCCCACCAAAAAGATAAAATTATATGAAAAATAATGAGTTTCCTTATTTTTTATGTTCTTTAATTTTATTTATTTTTTTGGTTTACCAAACTTGTATTTATTTTATTTGACAAAAATACAATTTGTGAAAATTTAACCAAACATGGTGCAATGTTGGAAAATAATTGCAGAAGCACAATTTTTTTTTATTTACAATTTTGCACTGAATTGTTATTTCTCCATACTTTTTCTATTTGTATTGTGGCTGATGATGTATCACGTAGGGAGAGAGAGGGGTGATTATTCAGCATTCTTGGAATATGGATACATGGTGCTCTCTAAAGTTTTGATTGATAAAGACGGATAAGAGCCCACAATTTATGTTGGGAATAAAAATAATATAGAGATTAAGTAATTGACGATTGACTTGAAATATAGTTACGTGATATTTAAAAATTATTAAATAATTCCCAGAGAGAGAGAGATAGAGGGTCGAGGAAGGTGGCCAGCTAAAGATAACTAATCAGAGAATCGGAAGAAGAAATTTATTGGACATTTACTTTATCAACTCATACATTAGAGTTCACATTATTTAAATTATTATTATTATTATATAAATACAGTTTTTTTTAATTTTTGAGGACTAGCCATCAAAATATTATTATTATTATTATTATTATATAAATACAGTTTTTTTTAATTTTTGAGGACTAGCCATCAAAATATATTAAACAAATAAATTAAATAACATCCATTGTTAGTGTATGTACTTGTTAAATTACATTTCTTTTTAACTTACTAATACAAACATAATCAAAATCTTTACTATAATTAATAATATCACAAACAATAAAAATAATCTGCCAGTCTACTATTGTTCCTTTGCTCTGCACCATCTTGCCAAAACTTGACTATCAGTTTGAATAGTTAAACATTTTTTCCCTGTATCCCTGGCCCAATATAGAGCTTCCAAACATGCCATTGCTTCAGCCACCAGTGGACTAGGAAGTGGATTCACCACTAATGCACGTTGATGTAGATTTTAAGAGTAATATTAGAGATCCTAAATATTTTATCAAAAGTTTCATCAAATGTCTCATATGGGTGTGGGACTCACAAAATATAGGTCTCATGTGAGTCCCACACTCCTGTAAAACATTTGGTAAAATTTTTAATAAAATTTTTGAGACGTCTTTAACCCTTATTATCCACGCAAACCCAAGCAACGCCTGCACAGGTGTGCGCTGATTTCCATGCTCCGTCAATGATGAACATCCAAGGATATGAGCCAGCAGAATGCTCCCATGCCTGTGGGGTGTTTTAAAAATTTGACTAAAAGTTAATTTTTAATTTTTAATTCATTTTGGATCATATTAATTTTTTATTTTTTTATATGTTTTTAAAAAAAAATCAAAAAAAATTAAATTTTCACCAACTTTCTAAAACAAACCTGTATCCGAAGATAGCTCAGTCAAATAATCCATGTGTCGAACATGTAGACAACACTCTCTTTAAAAAATAAAAAATAAATATTATTTTGAGAACCATACAACTTTCGGGCTCATTGCAAATGTCAAACTGGAAATTTCATTTATTATTTGCCTACTTATTTCCAGGATTTATATTTATATTTCCATTATCTTCCAAGCTACTTGGTTCCCTTAATCCAGCTTGGGTCTTTGTAATTATTCAATAGTTTTTGTAGCAATTGTATTCTTCAAATCTTTTGGAAAGTGTATTTGGATCCTTTATTTTATTTTTAGAATCTTTAGTGTTGTTGCATCTTAGTTTTGGAGGAGTACAAATTGATTTAAACTTGTTGGGATTGCTTGTTCATGTTTGTTTATGTTAAAAGTTGTTTGGGAACTTAAAAATTTTGTTCTGGGGTTGACACCGGTCTTGGTGGTGTCGACACCTGCCTTTTGTTGTTGGCCTCAAGGGTCGACACCAGTCTGGGAAGAGTCGACCCTTGTCCTGAAATTGCTTGCTGAAATTTGGTGTCGACACCAGTCTGGGAAGGGTTGACACTTTGCATGTTGTCAAATATAAGTGTTCCAGCTTTTCTTCATAAGGGTCGACACCTCTACTGCAGGGGTCGGCACCTCTGCTACAGGGGTCGACACCTGCTAATTTTTTCCCAGATTTTTAGTCAGTTTAGGTCTTGAGACCACTGATTTATAATTCAAAAATTTTACCAAACAAGTTTTTATTTGAATTTTTAAAATTTTTATAAATATAAACAAAAAATTAAAAACGTAAGTGTTACCAAGCGGCACCTAAACATTTTTTCCATCCCTGGCCCAATATAGAGCTTCCAAACATGCCATTGCTTCAGCCACCAGTGGACTAGGAAGTGGATTCACCACTAATGCACGTTGATGTAGATTTTAACATATTATCCACGCAAACCCAAGCAACGCCTGCACAGGGGTGCGCTGATTTCCACGCTCCATCAATGATGAACATCTATGAACCAGCAGAATGCTCCCGTGCCTGTGGGGTGTTTTAGAAATTTGACTAAAACTTAATTTTTAATTTTTAATTTATTTTGTCTCAGTTTGGGAAGTGGGTTGATTTTTTGATTTTTTAATTTTTTAATTTTTTAATTTTTTGACTATTTTAGTCTGGGATTAAAAAACTTGGTTTGGGAAGAGTTTTTTGATTTTTTTGACTTTTTTTGTGAGAGAGGAGTGTAATGATTATGGGTTGGATTTGATGTTTTATTTTTTGTGACTAAAATAACTTATTTTGTTTTTTGTTACTATTTTAGCCCCTAACCCACCAAAACCAACTTCCCAAACTATGCCTTTGGATCATATTAATTTTCTATTTTTTTTATATATTTTTAAAAAAAATCAAAAAAATTAAATTTTCACCAACTTTCTAAACAAACCTGTATCCGAAGATAGCACAGTCAAATAATCCATATGTCGAACATGTAGTCAACACTCTCTTTAAAAAAATAAAAAATAAAAATTATTTTAAGAACCATGCTGCTTTCGGGCTCATTGCAAATGTCAAACTGGAAATTTCATTTATTATTTGTCTATTTATTTCCAGGATTTATATTTATATTTCCATTATCTTCCAAACTACTTGGTTCCCTTAATCCAGCTTGGGTCTTTGTAATTATTCAATAGTTTTTGTAGCAATTGTATCCTTCAAATCTTTTGGAAAGTGTATTTGGATCATTTATTTTATTTTTAGAATTTTTGGTGTTGTTGCATCTTAGTTTTGGAGGAGTACAAATTCATTTAAATTTGTTGGGATTGCTTGTTCACGTTTGTTTATGTTAAAAGTTGTTTGGGAACTTTAAAATTTTGTTTTGGGGTTGACACCGGTCTTGGTGGTGTCGACACCTGCCTTTTGTTGTTGGCCTCAAGGGTCGACACCAGTCTGGGAAGAGTGGACTCTTGTCCTGAAATTGCTTGCTGAAATTTGGTGTCGACACCAGTCTGGGAAGGGTTGACACTTTGCATGTTGTCAAATATAAGTGTTCCAGCTTTTCTTCATAAGGGTCGACACCTCTGCTGCAGGGGTCGGCACCTTTGCTGCAGGGGTCGACACCTGCTAATTTTTTCTCAGATTTTTAGTCAATTTGGGTCCTACTTTTTGGGAATTTTGACCAGATCTTTTGGGTTGACTTTGGGGTTTAATTTTTTATTTTGACCTAGTACTATAAATATGTCCATCACTTAATCTTTTGTTTACTTTTCCTTCTCATTTCTCTCTCTAAATCGTGAAACTCTCTCTTTCTCACAAAAAGCACGTTTTCACCCAAAGATTCTTAGATCTACTCACTTGAAGGCTTCTCCTCGCCTTGCTTCTTTGAGATTAATTGTAGAGTTTGTCGAGAGTTTCATTTTGATCGGAGCCAAACATGGTTTCTCCTCCATTAACTTTTGGGCTTTTCTTCTTTCTTCCTCTTCTAAGCTTGAGGTACGGACTTTCTATACTCTTGTATAATTTTTAACTTGGGTATTTGATGATAGTGAAAATAAAGGTTAGGATTTGGATGATTTTAGACAAACCTAGGGTTCTTGTTTAAAATAAAAAAGAGGGGTTTTCAAAATAAAGGTGTTGAAATGGTTATGGGTATGGATATGAGATTGTGTTGTGTTAAACTTGTTGATTTTGGCAAACGGGTTGTATTTTAGGAGGAAATGGGGTGTTGCCCTAAAATGTTTCAAATGGTTATTTTGTATAAATCATGAAATTGGTTCAATAAAGGTGAAATTGGTTAGATGTGTATGTTAATGGTGCAGTTGGAAAATTGTCGTTTCTCATTGATGGACATATGGATAGTTTATCTAATGTGAAGTTTGTATAATTGCTTAGAAATATCTGTTTTGGGCTATCGGTGGAGGATAGTTATGATTGTTATAGAATTACATGAAAATTAGGTGAATTGAAACTAATCTCGTATTGATTGTCATTGAATATGACTATGTGTTAATACATTATATATGTATCATATTTGGGAGGAGAAAGGGGATGTACTCTGTGTTTGGGAGGAGAAAGGGGATGGACTCCATTGAATTAAGTTGGCCTGTGTGTCTAGGGTGAAAATTCTGAAAACTGCCAGTATATACATGGGTGCTAATTCTCACGGACGAAATTTTCATAAAATAACAGATTGAATTGTCTATGTTATAATTGTATTGGTAGAGAATTATTGGGATGTAATCTCAGTTGGATTGTTTGGGTAAGAAGGGATTTAACTCATGGATTGAGATGAAATGAATTGCCATGAACTAAAGTAAGACTAAAACGGCTTGAGATGTAAAACTTGGCATAGTATGATCATGTAACGTCACGAATGATTTGTCATTGGCATTGCATATGCACACCATACATATAATTTTGTTAAGACTCATATATTGTGATAAATGGTTTCTATTGGGCTTTAGCTCACCCTACTTGGGAAAAACATTTTCAGGTGCTGGTGATATGCCTCCCGCCAAGGACTTAGCTTTGGAGGATTGTGGAGTTAAGAGCTCACTTTTGTTTATTTGTATTTATTTGATTTTTGTACAAGCCTAGGGCTTTATTTGTATTGAGCTTCTAACTCTTGGAAGGTTGTAAGCTAGTAGGACATTTTTATCTGTTTATCTTTCTTCCTCTCTTTTAATTGGAAACATATGCTATAGATTCAGGGTTAGACTTTATGAATGTATGATGCATATGCTTCTCTTTTGTATATCATATTGAATTAATGGAAGATAACTTTATTATTATTGTTATTATATAATGTATATGGTGGATGGATTATTATATTATTTTTGGGACGTGACAACTTGGTATAAGAGCGTACCGAGTTTGAATACTTTGGGTACGTGGGAAGTGGTTAGTACCACAATAGGTTTGTCTCGCTTGATAGAGACTTTCGTATGAACGATGTGTACTTGTATGATAACATGCTTACGTGATTATATGAGAATGGGATTAAATTTCTAGGATGTTGATTGAGTCTACGGGTTTCTTGAAATCCTATTAGAAGAGCACTTGATCACTGCTGATTCTAATAGGAACTCTGGCAACACCGTGGAACGGTCATTATCCGGGAATAAAATTCGTATGTGTTTATGTGACAATATGCTTATGTCGAGTGAATTATTGTTGTCCACCGCTTAAGGACGCGAGTGAGTTAACTTCGGCACATTTATAAATGTGCTAATCATTTCTGTTACCTTTATTAGGATGTTAGGACGTGGACGTGGTGGTGGTAAGCGTGGTAGACCTAGGAGGCACGAGGTGCCTTTACCGAATGAAATTCCTGCACAGAAAAAAGGGGTTGGCCAGGCTAATGCAGCCAAACCAGTTGGTCAACAGACCATAGGCGCCCTAGCCCGAGAAATGGCCATAGCATTACAGGAATCCATGGACATTCTCAAGGCTGAGAATCAAGTCCAGGCCCATGTTGCTGAGACAGGGCCATCTTTCTTGAAACAAGAGTTTTTCCGGTTGAATCCAAACGAGTTTGTGGGTGATCCCAAGGAGCCACTGAAGGTAGATGAGTGGCTAGAGCAGATTGTGAAAACGTTCGAGATGCTTGGCATCGAGGACGACCAATTGAGAGTGACCTCGGCATCCTTCCAACTGAAGGGAGATGGCGGTCAGTGGTGGACGTATACGCATGGGCGTATTGGGAGGCTTTTGTCAACGCTTTCCTGGACAAGTATGTACCCCCCACGATTCGGGAGAAGTTGAGGGAGCAGTTCTCCAAGCTAGTTGAAGCTCGACTTTTTCGTGCCCCTTTTCGGAAGTCGAATAAGCCCTATAGTATCGGACTCGTGTGGTTCTGAATCTAATTCCACAAGTGCAATGTGAAATAGATAAACCCCAACGAGTCCCAATTCGGCAAATCTTTTGAAAAATTGATTTTGAATCAAATTGCCAAAAAATATATCGCTTTTCCAAATACAGAGTCGCCACCTAAATATTTTTTGAAAAAAATTAGGAAACCCATGACTCGTGCCAAAGGCCACGTGTCCGTCATCACCAAGATTGTCTTGGCTCGATAACTAAGATACGAGAGGGGAAGGTCATGAATTGAGCACCCCCGCTCGGCCGATCAAAGATCGGCCTCTATTAATATGATATGAATCTTATGTATATTATATGCTCTTGTTCCGGTTTATTAGGCTGGCATTACTTCGTGATGTGTACACACACAAGTATAGACTAACTTGTGAGAATTGAAACATTTGGCTCATGTTTGTTTGCAAAATTATTTCGAATATGTACCACTTGAAAAAGTGATCTCATATAAACATTACTCAAATTATTCCAATTCAAGCAACTAACCTCCACTCACAGGCATTCAAGCAATTTATCAGATAAGCATTTAGCCTCATGGCAAGCATGCTAGACATGGCAATAATCACACACATGCGATGTGCTAAAACGAGTAAATGCTTACCTGGTACTCAAAGCCAAAAAGAGAAATGAGTTAGAAAAATGCATGATTCTTAACTATGCGATATGACTAATGCGATACATGTGATATGCAATCTAAATAGGCTCGGCTACTTAACATGGCATATGAATCAATTTGATAGCATGCGGTCTGAGCACGTATTCAAAGAAGTTTTTAAACTAACAATACAAGTTAGAATGATGACCTGAGTCTCGATGCATGAAATACAAGTGGATGCAAACATGAAGTATGCTAAACAAAATATGATGCCCTATACTAATCATCATAAGCTAGTAAACAAAAAGGAGAAAGACGTGGGGTTGGAAGACATGCACATTATTACAACATTGTGCCGTCACATAGGAGGGTCCGAATAAACTAACTAACTAACTGATTAAAGCTAAACTAATTAAGAAATTATTACAAACCCAAATGAATAATTTAGCTAAACTACTTAACTAATTATTACAACAACAAATTAATTAACTAATCTAGCTAATTAAAATAATTACAACACGAGGCGAATTAGCTATTCTAACTAATGAATTACAAAGCCACTATTTTAATTATAACACTAAAATATTCATAACACGGATCCCGAGGATCGATGGAGGACTCATGCATGAATGCGGTTTTCACCCAAAAAGCCACTGTTTCTGTTGGTAATGAAACCCCAAAGGGATTAAACCATTAAGTATGACATCTTAATCTCATGCTTAAACAAACGAGTAGTTTGAAACCACTTTAAAAGAAAAAAAAAAGCCAAGAAAGAATGGAGGTTCTAGAGGTGATTAAGAGCGATCACAAGTATGGAAAGCCATAAATAAACACTATCAACTCAAATAAGATGATGTCTAATGCCTAAAACACCAAGCTTATGAGGACAATTACACTACAAGCATGCAAAATAAAGCTCAAATGCAACAAACACTTAGAAACAATCCTAAAACACTCCTAAAACATACTAGAATTAAGACAAAAATAGCTAGATTAATATGCTAAAACACTGAATGCCTCTATTGCACAGTAGAACATTTGCACTGGTTTCCACCTCTAGACCAACTCTGTTTTGCTAGGGGAGTATACTGCTGGATTTTGCACTGGTGGTCGGCAGAGGGCCTACTGTCCACTGAAGGTGGCTTGCCGGCCACAAAAGATGGTCTGCTGGCCACCAATAGTGGCTTGCTGGCCACTGCTGATTGAACTTTCCTACTGCAATAGAGAGCAAATAGAGCAGAGACAGTGCATTCTCAAGGGTTTGTTCGTACAATTTATCCCTCCTTATCATTTGTACAGCTCAAAGGAGTAGTAAACTTTGTTCACAAACCATCAATGGATGCAATTTCATTGCATGATGGCCTATGAACCAAAGGGTGTAAGTTCAATAAATGCAATAAAACAAGACTCTCAAAACCACCTCCCTATCATGAAAGATCAAGGGAAGTAGTTGACAATGAATCTTAAACCATTTTCATCACTAATGAGTATGAAACGACTCAAGACTCAAGGGTTCAATTAACGTCCGATTGAACCCAAACAAGTTATTATCTTGCACCTTCTTTAGCCTCAATTTTATTACTTCATTTTAGATTACCATCTATTCTTTAATCAATTAAGTCCAAAGGTGAGCTTTAAGTCCTCTAATGGAAAGAGAGCTCAAACTAAGAGTTACTTTAGGCATGAAAGAGACATCATTCCGTTGGTAATGAAACCCCAAAGGGATTAAACCATTAAGCATGACATCTCAATCTCATGCTTAAACAAACGAGTAGTTTGAAACCACTTTCAAAGAAAAACAAAAGCCAAGAAAGAATGGAGGTTCTAGAGGTGATTAAGAGTGATCACAAGTATGGAAAGCCATAAATAAACACTATCAACTCAAATAAGATGATGTCTAATGCCTAAAACACCAAGCTTATGAGGACAATTACACTACAAGCATGCAAAATAAAGCTCAAATGCAACAAACACTTAGAAACAATCCTAAAACAGTCCTAAACAAGTCCTAAAACATGCTGGAAACAAGTCCTAAAACATGCTGAAATTAAGACAAAAATAGATAAAAGAATAAGCTAAAACATGGATCATGCTAGGCTTGTAAGCAAAACACAAGGAGAGGAGGCTAACACCTTCGATTTTGGACTTCAAAACATGATTTTGGCCACTAAAATAACTCTAAAAATCATTGTTTAAAAGCTCAAAAAAAGATAGTGTAAAGGTGAGAAACACAAGGGTAAAGGCCTTGAGAGCAAGGTGTAAAGAAAGGTGAGCCAGCCTTCAACCTTTATTGGCCTTAAAACCCAAACTTCAGCCCAAAAATACAGAGTTTTTACAGCCCAAAAATAGTTGGATAGTAGTAGGAAAAATAGTGATTAAAGCAAGTAAAGAGGCAAAGCTTTATACTTCTTGAAGAGGAAACCACTTTCAAGCAATAAAACAAGGCAAACACACCCTAAAGAGCTCAAACAAGGCTCAAAGATACCTCAGGTCAAAGATGGAAAGGTTTGGTTAAGAGTGTATAGGCAAAGGTGAAGAGTGTATCGACAAAGGTTAAGAAATTTGCGAGCGAGAGAGAGAGAGAGAGAGAGAATTGTAGAGAGAGAAGCAAAATTTTTCTAACCCCATGGCAAGAGGGGAGACCTCCTATATATAGAAAACCAAGAAACTCTCTCAAAAACATCAAACCATACACGTAGGAGCAGATTCAAGCATCTATGCAAACAGCTGAAATAACTGTTACAAAATATCTGCAAAAGACATTGGTGGCCGACAGGCCATCACTGGTGGCCAGCAACCAGAAGTGATGGCCAGTAGCCCATATCAATGGCCAGCAGGCCACCAGAGGTTGCATGCTTGAATATCACTGGGTTTGGTCTAAAACAAGACAACAGAGGTGCAAGGTTTAGAAGACTCAAAGCTATGGCATTCCGCTAAGGACTTTGAGCACTTGACGAACATATATACTCATCATTGGGTATGCAAGCAATAACGTCTAAGTCATAAGGGTCGTCAAAAATGGGGTGACTACAGTTGCCCCTCTTTGACAGAACTTGGAGTCATGAAATGACTAGAGTGAATGTCAAAGTTCGAGGGCGGCCCATTTTGATAAGGCCGTAAGACTTGGATAAACAATCAAGATAGAAATAAATGGTTGCGCCAGCAAGCTGCCTACATATCCCTTTGTAAGGAATCAAACTAGCTTAGTTCTAGGACATGCAAATGATATGCATAAAATTTTTTGAAAGTTGGACTCACATGCTTCGTGAAGCCGGCTATTTTGAAAATTGATGATCATGTAAGGTGATGCAAAAAGCAATAACAAATGCAATAAACAAGAAAATGAGAGAACAACATATGAATGAGCAACTTCAAGCTTAAACCCAACACAGGTTCCATGCAAAAAGATCTAAAACACACTCTGACCACGCCAAAACAAGAGATGAGAAAAGAAAACACAGCTCAGGGTTGCGTCTCACGCGTCGTGAGAAATGAAAATCGCTCGGGGTCGTGTTTAACACGTCCCGAGATGATACCGCTCAAGGTCACGTTTCACGCATCCTGAGATAAAAAACAAAATCGCTCGGGCTCGTGTTTCACACGTCCCGAGATATAAAAGAAATCGCTCGGGCTCGGGCTCGCGCTTTGCGCGTCCCGAGATAAAACACATTTAGGGCCACGCTTCACACGTCCTGAGAAACTAGAGAAACCGCTCGGGCTCGCGCTTCACGCGTCTCGAGATACAACACGCCCGGGGCTGTACTTCACGCGTCCTGAGAAACAAGAGAAACTGCTCGGGCTCGCGCTTCACGCGTCTCGAGATACAAGAAAATGGTGCGCGATAGATGCACAAAGTGATCGTTTGAGATAGATGCACAAAGCATATTCCTTGCAAGATAGACAACCGACGCATGATATTAATTGAAAGCATGTTCTATGCATGAATCATGAGCATATTATCAAGTGAATTTTTTGTCTCTTCAAAGATATTGTTCCCTTAGCTCAGATTAGAATCAGAAGATTCTGGGATGAACTCAGTGCGTTTGTGCTCATTAGCGGGTATGATATGTTGGCTAGAGTAATGATTGGCCATTGGCAAACTGTTGGTGGGTTTTATGTTATGGAATGAGTTATTGACAGCTTTGGGATTGTCAGGTGGGGTGATGACCTTCTTATCAATCAGGTCTTGAATTTCATGGTAAAGGCGAAAGCAACGATTTGTATGATGACCGTATTGCTGGTGAAATGTGCAATATTGGGTAGAGTCATGTGTAGGTGGGAGAGACTTAGGGAGAGGCCAAGGATCAAGTGGCTTGAGATACCCTTTCTTCGTCAGTACCCTCAGTGCACAAGTTGGGCTCATATAGAGGGGGTGAAAGTTCGTTTCGGGGAGGGGGAAGTACCAGGTTTAGAAACATTGGCAAAAGGAGTATCGGGTGTTGGTCAGGTATCCATAGGCTTGGGACTGGAATTAAGATGGGTGTTTCTGGTAGGGCATCCCTTTCCGTTATTTTCCCCCGGTTCAAAATGCTCTCATCTTGAGCGAAAGTGTACTCCACAGTTTTTGCGACAACTGTAAGTACTTGCTGTTTGTTCAACCCTTTGACCTTCAATGCCTTGATAGCCTACCGAAGTTATGCATAAGGATCAATACTTGTCTCAACTTTGTTCTTGCCACTTGCTTCTGCTTGGCCAAGGGATTGGGTTGCTATGTCAAAGCGGAGCCCAGTCGTTGTTGATATGTCACCACCCAAACTTGGGATAGCTTCAGATTGGCCCTTTTCAACTGCAGCTCACCCCAAGATTGAGGAACTTGGTGACGGAATTGAAACCCCAAATGTTAAATCTGCCACTGTTCCTTGAAGGTCTTCAATCATTCCCAACATCTCAGTAGTAGTAGGTTCACTCATCTAGCGCCCTTGGCATTCCCGGATCGGATTGGGTGCATCCATCATACACTAATCAGTATTTTTCGGAATGAACACCTTAGGCTTGGGTAAATGGACCGAAGTGATGTATATGCTGGGGTTGAAGATAGGCGAGAATGTATAGATGAGATTAAGGTGGGCAGGAAATGTTTGGTCATGGACGGGAAGCGGGTTGGTAGCAATAGTGGGGTCCTGTGGTGGAGCTATTATATGGTTATCGATGAGATTCTGAACCTCATGATGAAGGCGATAACAACGATTAGTGCCATGACCGCGCTGTTGATGGTAGACACAGTATTTGGTAGGATTATGTCAGGAAGTGGTTGGGGATCAAGGGGTTTGAGGTACTTTTTTTCCACTAGGAGTTTTAGTGAGCTGGTTAAGCTCATATAGAGATGAGCGAAAGTTCTACCTTAAGCTCGGGTTGGGCTGGCTGTTTGTAGGCTTGGTTTGGCAAAAGCGTCGGCTATGGCGACTGTATTGATTTCAATGGGTTTGGGAATAGTGCTACTACCAGCATTGGTACTCCTGGCAATCACCTTTCTTATCGGTTCACTTGTTCTGGGAATGACCCCACTGTTGAACGCACTCTCAATCTGCACCCCTAATTCATGCAAAGTTTTGAAGGTGAATAGTGGAACAACTATTAACTTCTGCAACAAGTTAAGCTCAAGGTTTTGCACAACTATCCGCACTTGGTCCCTCTTAGAAGGGCGATCCGTCATATGTGCTGCTTTTGCTCTCCACCTTACAATAAATTTTGCAAAAGACTCTATAGGATTCTGACAGGTTGCTTCAAGCTCTTGAATGGTCACTTTAAGTTGGGTATTGTAAGAGTACTGATTGACAAACTCCTCAGCCAACTCTTTCCAGTTCTGCTTCACTGTATCTTCCAACTTGGCGTACCAAGTGGCTACTATACCTGACAGGGTTCTCCCATACAGAGAGAGCTTTTGAGGCTTAGCCAGACGTACCGGTTTCAAGATGTCCAAGAAAAGCCGAATGTGTACCATAGGATCTCCAGACCTGTCGAAACGGTCAGTGTATGGCATTTTGAATTTGTTTGGGAGCCGTACGGCAGCCTCAGTGTACCCATTCTCAATGTCGGGAATGGAATCAAGTCCCTGTGCCTTTTTAAATTGCTTCTCAAGATTAGCAATCTTTACCGAGGTCAGGTTGAGATCATTAACATCAAGGGGATAAAGCCTCTCATTAGGCTGCACCAGGGGTCTAAAAACTCGAGCTCGAGCCACCCCTCCTCGGGGATCCGGACCTTGCACATTTTCAGTTGGCGGAGGTAGGTCAAAGTTCGGCTGGGGGTCCAAGACTAGATGTGTAGTAGATGCCCCAGATGGGCGTTGCATTTCAGTATTGGTCTCATCATGCATAGCAATTCCCTGGTTTAATGCTGCTATTGTGGCCACAACTTCTTCTGGACTCTAAGCCATCATGGGTCTACTGAGTTAGATAGGTGTAACCTAAATGCTGACCAACAAGGATTTCGACCGGGTTATACTTGATGTATCTGAACCGGATTAGTTTAGACAGGTTTGACTGGATTGGGCTTTTTCAGAGTGGGCCTCTTGACATTGGCTGGATCTTTTCTGAGCTGACTTTTGGCGGATCAGATGGACTAGGCCTTTGCTGAGTGGGGTATTTTTTTTTTTTTTTTTGGGATTTAATAGACTATGATGGATTAAGGTAGGTACTGCTCCTTCTCTGGCTCAGACAAACCTAGCATTGAAAACAAATGCTCCATCAGATCAAAATACCGGGTATGCTGGTCAAGTCAAAGTAAGATACAAATTTTCCCCGGGTTCTGGTTCTGGTATATTTCCACCATATTGAACACAAACCCATGGATTTTGACCCAAATCTAATTCTGATATGATCTTCAAGGTAAAAGGTCCTCCTCAATATTAAGACTCTCAAAGGATTGTATCACACATTCCCAAAGAGTTCACATTTTGCACAAAAGCACTCAAAACACCCCTATGAGAGGTTAGGGTTACCCTGCCCTAGTTTCGTCAGGAACTAGGGATTCATTACGCACACATGCGGTTTCAAACAACCTACATTCGGGTAAACAACCTGTCCTAGTTTGGAATAGTCTCTATGGCTTCCGATATGCAACTAGGTCGAATGGTCAAAAGGGTGCCTCGGTAAAACCGAGGTTTGTGTTCCCATCGTGGCAGAGCCCGTAACCGGCTAGCCTTATGGCATGCTTTTCCAAGCAAACCTCCGGCAAACCGTTCAGGAATAGCAGATGGCAAACACTGTAACTTAAGCGTACCAATGCAAATGCAATGTAAAAGAAACACATAAGTGTAAACAAAACAACATATCATAATGCTCGAGTCAAGTTCTTTAAATCCCCAATGGAGTCGCCAGAAACTGTAGACCGCCAAACTCTCTCCGTGGGCCCCTTTTCGGAGAGGGCGCGAATTGGGTTCTACCTACTACGGTTCGGACTCTTGTCACGGTTCTGAATCTAATCTCACAAAGTGCAATGTAAGACTGATAAATCACCAAAGAGTCCAAATCCGGCAAATCATTTTGGAAAATCGATTTTAATCAAAAAGCGCCAAATATGGACTGCTTTGCCAGATTTCAGAGTCGCCACCTAAATGTTTTATTTTGGGAAATTTTGGAAACCCTGACTCGTGCCTAAGGCCACGTGTCCGTCATCACCAAAGTTGTCTCGGCTCGGGAACTTGGGTACGAGGAGGGAAGGTCATGAAATGAGCACCCCCGCTCGCCCGATCAAAGGATCGGCCTCTACTAAGCATGATATGTTATTTTGAAAATACATGTGTTTGTTTCGGTTTAGTAGCTAACTTACTACGTGATGCGCACAACACACAAGTATAGACTCGATCACGAGAATTGGAACAAAACAACTCATGTTTGTTTTTGAAAATGGTTTGAAAGTGCTACTCGCAAGTAGGCTAAAGCGCGGATTTGCCACCCTCGAGTGGGCTTAAAACATGATTTTGCCACTTCAAGTGGGCTTAAAACTCACAATCATCAAGTTGTTCCAATTTAGGCAATCAAGCCTTCATCCACAGGCATTCATGTAGGTAATCAAATAAGCACATAGCCTCATGGCAAGCATGCTATCATGGCAACACTCACACTCATGCAAGGATGCTAAAGCATAAACACTTACAGTGTATTCCGAGCCAAAACAGAAAACTAGTTAGAAATATGCATGAATCTTAACTATGTTAAATGCCTAATGTAACACATGCAAAATGCAACTAAATAGGCTCGACTCTCTAATCATGGCATATGAATGCAACACTTGATACATGTATTCAAATAAGAATTAAAATATAATGCAGCTTGAATGATGCGCCGAGCCCGGTGCATACAAGACAAATGAATGAATGCAAACATGCAAGCATGTGGTATGCTAATCGAAATATGCCCTAAACTAACCATCAAAAGATGATAAGTAAAAGGGCGAAAGAAATGGGGGTTGGAAGACATGCACACACACACGCACCCTTATTACAACAATACGCCCTCTCGCAGGAAGGTCCGAAAGAATAAGCTAAGCTACATCTAAGCTACGCTAGCAACTAATCTAATAATCTAATTAGACTAATTATTACACAACCAAATCGAATAATAAGCAATCTATTTACTAATTATTACATCACTTAACTAATTAACAAATTAATTAATTAATTACAAATTCAATGCTAACTAACAAGTAAGCATAAAACTAAGCTGCTCCAGCTCTGTTCGAAGAAGGAGAGGGTGCATGCTCAGTTTCCGCCCCGAAAAGCTCTCCGGTTACTCTCTTGAGACTCTGTTTGCAGGGTGTCCTTGAGAACTTACCAAATCAAGGCTTGGGAGTGCACTAGTGGCCTGCCGGCCATAAGGGGCTATTGCCGGCCACCTGCCGGCCAAGAGTGGGCCTCTGCCGGCCAACAATGGAAGGGTGCCGGCCATCAATGTGGCACTACCGACCACTAGTGTGCTGTGACACCATTCTGCAATGGAGCACAAAAACAGAGGCAATGGAGAGTCTCCCTAGGGCATGTGTGTACTATGCCACCCCATATCACTTCAAAACTTCAATGGAGAGGCATCATTGGAT
The DNA here is from genome assembly GCF_004153795.1 of Camellia sinensis. NCBI lineage: Eukaryota > Viridiplantae > Streptophyta > Magnoliopsida > Ericales > Theaceae > Camellia > Camellia sinensis. The sequence continues at coordinate 63,281 of NW_021026095.1, forward strand.
CCAAGACCATCAATCGAGCATCTCAATGCTTGATGGCCAAAGATCCAACTTTCACAAATTCGATAAATGCACAACAAACAAGACACTAAGACCACGGCCTTATCATTAGAGGATCAAAGGCAATGGAGACAAAGGGAATTGGCCCATTTTAATCACTTTGAGTATGAAATGGGCCAATTCACCTTGTGTTCAATATAACGTTCGATTGAACACAATGCAATGCACACAAAACATGATTATCTTAGCATGTTTTACTTAGCTCAATTCTTGTTTACACATTTTAAGTTACCAAGTCATTCATTAACCAATTTGTCCAAAGGTGAAAGTCCTCTAAGGAAGAGGAGGTCAACCAAGAGAATGGTTTAAGGCATAGGAGAAACCATGCCTTTGACTAGGAGGAACCCTCAAAAGAGGGTTAAAGCCATTTAAGCACAAGCCTCAAACCCATGAATTAAACTCAAACTCAAGACTAACCAATCCCCAAAACAAATCAAAAGTGAAGAAATGAGGGAGATGGCAGATTTTTCAATGCTAAAGTGGCATGAAATACAAGACTCTAACATGCAAACACTTCTTGTACAACATGCTAGAAGGCTTAAGCTTTAAAACTAGTGAAGAGCTTTACAATAGGACTATATAAAATCAATCACAAAGGACCAAACCTGCCCTAGATAGACATCAAGCATGCCAAAACAGTGGCCAAAATGAGCTGTAATGATAGCATGAAAGGCAAGAAATGCATGCTCATGCATTGGCTTATACACAAGGCATAAAGGCACAACTCTCAAACACAATGAAGAAGTGATAAATGTGAAAGTGTGACTAAGCTATATGCTCTAAAATCATATGTGAAATGATGCTAAGGCATGCAAACAACTTAAGCTTAGCATGCAAGAGGCCCTAAAACTCAAAGCTAGTCAACGCATTCACACAAGAGGCATGTAATACATAGCCTAAATGACTCAAATAGCTCTGGACAAAGTTCAAACATGCCAAGTTAAAGGCCAAAAATATGCTGAAATGGTAGCCCAAGAGCTTAGACAAGCATGCATGCAAATTGGCTCATGATCAAGGCATAAGGCACAACCCTCTAAAGCATCGAAGGAGTGGAACATGTGAAAGTGGGACTACACTATATACACTGAAATCATGTGAGAAATAAGGCTAAGGCATACAAACACCTGAAATAAAGCATGCAAGAGACTTTGAAACTCAAAGCTAGTCAAGGGCCTTTACACTACAACCATATAAAACAAGCCTCACATGGCCAAGACCACTTAAAATAGAGTTTAAGCATGGCAAAACATGAGCAAAAACATGCTAGAGTATAGCCAAAACATGCTAGAATTATAGGCTAAAACATCAAGTATGTAAAGCTAGTAAGTAAGATTTACACTACAAGTGTAAGAAGCATGCAAGAAGTGGCCAAGCCAGCCACAAACAGAGTTAGAGAGGTCTAAAAAGTCACAAAAATGTGCTTGAACAAAGCCATAAAGAAGTAGAAACGCATGCTCATTTGGTAAGCTAATAAGACATGCAAGCAAGACAAAAGGAGAGGGGACCACCCTCTCCCATTTTGGACTTCAAAACCACCTTTCCACCACTGAAATTCCTCTAGAATTCAGTGGTTTAAAGACCAAGAAAAGATGGTTTCAAAAGCTTGAAAGATGGCACAAAGAGCTATACAAGCTAAGGAACAAAAGGGAGAGACAACCCCCCTAACACAAAATAGGCCTAAACGACCATTTTTAGCATTGAAAAATAGAGATTTTCTCAGTTCAAAACCACCCCAAAAACAGTGTAGAAAGATGGCAAAACAATAGTGCACAAAGAGCTTAAAAGGGATAAAAGGTTACCTTTGAAGCACAGCACAAGAACAACCACTTTTCTTGAGCTAAAACCACCTTTTGGAGCTCAAACAAAGTCCCAAGCTACCTCAGCCCAAAGATGATCCACTCTTGTTAAGGGTTGATAGGTTGAAGATGGATGTATGCAAGCTTCCAAGCACAAAAGCTTTAGAGAGAAAGGAATCTAGAGTGAGAGAATTTAGAGAGAGAGGCTCCCAAACCTTTGCCAAATTGTTCTAACCCTTGAATATGAGATATAAGGCTTCAATATATAGCAAAATACAAGCTTTTGGGCAAAAATATCTCAAGAGAGACAGTTGTAACCAGCTGGAGCAAAATATCTGCCAAAAACTGCTTTCTGCCTTCAATGGCCGGCACATGACCATTGATGGCTGGCACTTGACCATTGTTGGCCGGCATGGGACACCATTGGATGGAAGGGGGCCGGCCTAGGTCATTCATGGCTGGCACATGGCCAAAAAATCCCATTTAGGGCCAGCATCTTCCACCTTTGGTTGGACAGAAAAATCTATTTTTTGGGCCCAATTTCAACCGGACATAACTCCTTTATCTGGACTCATTTGTAGGTCATTATTGAGCCTAAATTCAAGCCCTTGAAGTCTTATTTCCACTGGTGGTAGTCTCACATCAAAATTCCAACTGTGCAAAAAGTCATGCCAATTTGAGTGAAGACTGCTCAGTTTTGATCCTACCCGGATTCATGCCAAACTATTTCTCCAACTTGTTTTCTTCTCTCCTCTCCCATTTTCTTCAACTTCAAACCCCTAAACAAGGTGTTTTGAAAGATTTTTCAAAGAGTTCACATCTCTTCCATTCATTTCCACTTTGTCCTTACTCGGTTTACCGAAAAGCGCGACATTTAATAAAATGCGAGCGTCAGAACATCGTAGGAACTTTTTCAAAAATATTTCGAAAGAGAGGGTTTTAAGGTCTCAAAATCTTTTGATCAAGATCATTTTGGTCCAAAAAGGGGGATGAAGTTGGGATTTGACTCTCTCCTTGCCGAAGAAATTGAACCCTTGCACTGTGTGGAGAAGTGGTTTGGAAATACTCTTCAGATCCTGGGGAACGCTCATGATCCTCTGCTAGTCACCTAAAAAGGAATAAACGCACCGGTCGGGGGTGCCAGAATTAGCACTCCGACGGGTAAGTCAGTCTCTATTCTCTGGATTACTTGTATTTTAAATTAAGCGTAGTAGTTTTCACATACCTTTCTTTGACTGTTGTTTCTTTATTTATACTCGTTTCCAGGGCCTCGGGGCTTGGTCCACTTTTTGCTCACTATCTACTTATTTATTGGGCCCCATAGTTCAATAGTTACTCGGTGTATTAATTATATTCAGCCTCATAATCGTGCAGGTTAGGGCCGAGTAATGTCTATCTTCTAAAGCGTACGCTTCTGATTCTGCTAATTATTCGGCTCCCACAATTACCCTCCAAACTCTCCATTGACGGCAGTTAATTGGTGTATTTGGTTTCGAATTTGAAAAGTCAAGAGAGACATAAATTAGGCGGCTTCACCTATCCCAATGTGAATGTCAGAACACACAGGCCTTTTGGTCATCATTATACGTTCCCGCGTCATTCGTGCATCTTTTGCATTTATTATGATTTGAAACTTCAGTCTCTTCAAATGCATACTTTTTGAATATTTGAGCCTCCTGGATTGCCAGCCAGAATCCCTTCCCTGTTTTGCATCTTCTGCAACTTCTTCCCGTCTCTCCTTGTCTCCTTTGCCTCTTGTAAGTTTTCTTCTCTTCTCTTTGTAATCCTATTTTTCGTGTTCATTTTTGATCTAGAGTACCTTTGAGTCTTTACTAGAATGGCTAAACATTTGAAAGACCTCCTTTCCGAGGGTCGTATTTTTGGGTTTCAGCGACATTTTTCTATTCCTGATGATGTCCATATATCTCTAGTAACGGACAATAACCTTGATATGGAGAGGGAGGACCAAAATACCATCGTCTTTCCTCTCCTATCCATTGCGGAGGGCAGGGTTCGCTTTCTTCTACACCCATTTCTTAGGGCCGTCCTCCGCCATTGGGGTCTGATTCCTTCCCAACCCAATGTGAATTTCTTTCAAATCATAATGGGAATCGTGGAATTGAACCGGCGCCTTAGGATCTACCTTGGCATTCCGGCGATTCGGCACTGCTACGCTTTAGCGAAATCCTCTGGTCGGCTTGGGCGCTACTTTCTCAGGGCCAAGGACATGGACCATCACTTGGTAATCATGCTTGCCAGTTCTGGAAAATGAGTTGACGATGTAATGGTCAATGTCCGAGGCAACTGGGAATTCGGTGAAGGCAAAGATCGCCTAGACCTTGTTCCCAGAAAGAGGGGCGAACCAGGTTGCCGTGTAACTCATTTAGTTTATTGATCTTTCTTTTATTCAGCTTTTTCTTCAAGTTTAATCTGTTGTTTTTGCAGGCAATAAGTTGAAGAAGGTTCTGACCTCGGCTGACTACGCAGTCCTTGTGAAGATTAAGACTACACTCAAGTATTTTGGCCGTCCAAACGTACAGAAGCAGGGGAGAGCCGCCCATATACTCCTGCGGTACGAGCCCACTTATACTACGTTCTCGGCCGCGGATGACATTCCAATCCTATCCGGTGAACACCACCTTACGGCTCTTATCTTCCCCAGCTTCAAGAACCTTAGGCAAATTGGTTTCGAAGCTTCTGATTCGGAGCAAGACGTAGAGACAGTGGTCGAGGTAGTTGCCGAACCAACGAGAGAGTTCACTGCGGAGGCTGAAGAGGTCGACGAGGCTCTAAACTCAGCGTTTGAGGCAGCCGGCCTTAACTAGCCTGACCCACCATCCATTTCAGGTCAGGCGGAGTTTTCCGTCAGAGATATTTTTACAGATTTAGGACATCTACCCGGCGATTTTTCTGAAGGTATGGCTAGGGAAAATCTAACGCAGATGGCGTGAAAGAGAAATGCGGAACACATGGTCGCGTGACGGAAAGCCGAGGCTATCCGTTCTGGACCTGCCCCGATTGAATCTTCATAACCCGTTATTGTAAAAGAGACGGCTCAAGTTATTGTGGCCGAGTCGAATAAGGAGGCCGACAGCAGATTCTAGAAGAACGGCTGACTCAAGAAGAGCGGGGCAAAAAACGTACCACCGAGGGAGAGGCTGGCTTAGAGGAGGGTCCTGCTAACAAATGGCCTCGTCTAGAGGAGTAGGATGTGGTTGTTCTTTTCGTTGTTCAACCAAAGATCAAAAACACACCGACCTCCTCTGACGCATCTGCCTTGAAGGATCCAGCTGTAGCATTGAGCTTGGCCGCTTCAGTCTTATTGTCGGCTAACAAGGCCACTTTTCGAGCAGAGCCGGATTTGGTAGCTATAGCGTTAGCTACCCATTCGGCCTTTCTGGTATGTGACTTGATCTTTTTTGGTTTGGTGGCTACGATATTTCTTAGTATGTGATGATCCTAACTCTTTGTTTTGCAGACGGTTGGAAGGATAGCCGAACTAGGCCGTCGCAAGCACGATGTCGTTGAAAGAATTGGCCGCCTGAAGTCGAAAGCTGAAGGTGAGAGGAGCAGGGCCGAGATCGAGGCGATGAGAGCCGCGATGAAAAGTGCTCGAGCTAAAGTTGAGAAGGAGAGGGCTCAGGCTGCTGATCGGCTCAGATCCGACGCCGAGGAGAGAGCGAACGCGAGCAAGGAATCGCTCAAGTTAGCCAATGTGGCGCTTGCCAAGGTGGAGGCCGAGTCGAAAGAGTTAAGGAAAGCCAAGGAAAAAGTCGACTCTGAGGCTTCTGCGGTGTTCGAGGCTGGAAAGAGCACCGCCCTTGAGAACTACGTAGAAGAAGTCTCCAAATTCGAGAATCGAGGATTCAAACATGCGTGGCTCAAAGCCCTTGCTGCCGCTGGAGTTACATTGGCCATGCCAATTCCATACGAGCAAGTGGACGTTGAGCCACTTGAGTCTGATCTCGAGGATTGATTTGGGAGACATTCTAGTTTTAATAAGTATTTTCAATTTCAATGTATGTTTTTGTTTAGTAGATTTCTGTTAGTAGAAGGTAATTTTCATGTATAAATTAGTTACTATCTGCGCTCAATTTATTAATAAAAATTTCCTTTTCATTTCACTATGAGTTGTATGCAGTTTTTGATTTTAATAAAGAGTTTTGCTTTTCACTACCTTGGATAAAATGATTACTGTCTGTTGTGCTTGCTAACTATCGATTTGATAGGAAGTAGAATCATGAGATGAGTAGATTAAATATCCCACTGCATAGCTGCCGATTGGATAACAGTGTAACTTGGCAATTAATTTAACCTTAATTTATCCGAACAAGTAAATCGACTCAGGGCCCGTCGCATGCCCTTGTCCCAGCTGGTTCAGGAACATTAAACGCTGAATAACATGAACTTATGAATATTGTATTGATGAATCGATGAGTGGAACAGCTGGGGCACTCAAGCCGATTAGATTGATGAATCTTCCCTTGCCCCAGCTGGTTCATGAACATTAAACGCAGAATAACATGAACTTATGAATATTGTACTGATGAATCGATTTGTGGAGCGGCTGGGGCATTCAAACCGACTAGATTGATAAATCTGCCCTTGCCCCAGCTGGTTCATGAACGTATAACGCCGAATAACAGTGGTTGATGGGGCGCTTGGAGCATATGACTCAGTCGGCACCGGGCTGTTAATGTTTCAATATTAATGAGATTGCCTCGGAGGTGTTGCGCTTGTAAGGAATAAATGGGCGTGTATTTCGTGAACTAAGGTCCTATTTATGTGCTCAGTCAGCAACTTAGTCCAGCTCTTTGAGGAAGATTAAATAACTACGAATGTCGAATAGACTTTTTTTCAACAATAGAGGGGAAGCGAGGACGCTAGCTGAGCTGGGAGGAGGTATGAGTCGAAGTGGTGAACCTTCGTGCACGGGAAGTAGGACTTCGAGGGATCGGGAGAGACACCAATCTCCTCGTCATCGAAATAGGTCGCCTAGGAGGGACAAGCAGCCACAGGGCAAATCTCCTTAACCCCATTCTGGAAGAGAATCCGACGCGAATCTACACCCATTGAGTTTTGCGGTCTTCGTGGGGAATAGACCCATGACAGAGGCAGATTCGATCGTTCGAGATCCAAATGTGGCAGTCGAGTTCGCTCGACAGATTTTTCCACCCGAGGTCCAGCAGTCAATGGTGGGTCGACAGGACTTCGAAGTGTTTCGTGAAGGCGTTCATGGAGCGGTGAGGGGGTTGTACACCGCTTATGAAATCGGCATGCGTCTCCGCGCCGCCCGGCGTGATATAGAGCAGAGGGATGAACGCATTTGGAAGTTAGAAGCTCACACGGAGAAGGCCGAACGTGAGCTAAGGAAAATCAAGTCCGTCGAGTCTCAATCAGCCAGCCATCCCAACCCAGTTATGGAAGAGAGGGTGACCCAAAGGCTGATTAGTGATATGCTATTCCCGATCGAAACACGTTTAGCATGTTCGCGATTGAGACTGCAAGGGCCTCGGCCTATGAAAAAGGCTTCCATGACGGCCAAAAGGTTGGAATTCAGAAGACCAAGGAGAAGCTCGTCGAAGAAGTTTGCCGATGTGAAAATCGTGGGTTTAGGCATGGTTGGATCAAGGCACTTCAGGAAGCGAAGGCTCTCCAGGCAGCAGGTGTGAATTTGGCGCTTCCGTTGTACCAACAGAGTGATTTCCCCTTCTCCGCTTTTAAAATTGATGAGGGAGCCGCCGAAGAGAAAAAGGCCTTGTAACGCTTATGTAGAAATTATGTATTTATTGCCTGATTTTAATAAAACGCTTAATTTTCAATTTGTAGCGTATTTTTTTATTTATGTCAGTACACTTGAATGTTCGCACGTTTTTAGACTATTTTTGTGCGGCCTGAACTATTCCATTTTGAATAGATGCATATTTCAGTAATAAACTTTGACTAGATGCATATTCCATTTTGAATAGATGCATATTTCAGTAATAAACTATTCCACAAGTCGGGGCGATGATATAATAAACTTTGACCGGCCTGAGTTAAGTAAGCATTTCATTTCGAATGTTCATGTGCTTTAATGTGTAAACGGTTCTTGCCGGCTCGATTTAACAATATATATTAAATATTTAATATTATTTGGCATGTACGCTTTACGCGCGGCCCTGGCTCCGAATCCGGAGGCTTTTTCGGCCCAAAAACGTCCCAAAGACGTCATGCGCTGATGGGGCTCCGAATCCGGAGACTTATCTGGCCAATCCTAATATCCACGAAAGGTGCTCCGAACCTGGAGTCTTTAATCGGCCAATCGTGATATCCACGAAGGGCGCTCCGAATCCGGAGGCTTTTTCTGCCTAAGACGTCATGCGCTGATGGGGCTCCGAATCTGGAGACTTAATCGGGTAATCGTGATATCCACGAAGGGCACTCCGAATCCGGAGGCTTTAATCGGTCAATCGTGATATCCATGAAGGGCGCTCCGAATCCGGAGGCTTATCAGAAATCTTTTGAACTGGATTGCACAATGAATAAACAAGGATCTTTTCATTACAAAAGTGGAGCGTATACACGTTGAACCATTCAAAACTAGAATCATTCCCCACAAGTCGGGTTTAATGATAGAATTTTCGTAAATACGTTGAATTCCAAGGCCGTGGAAGACTCCGTCCAGACATGTCTTTTAGCTGATATGCCCCTACTGCCGTGATCGAGTCGACCTGATATGGACCGTCCCAGTTAGGACCCAACTTTCCATCGGCCGATTTTCTTGCAGCGGGAAGTACTTTCTTCAGGACCAACTCCCCTGGTGAGTAACGGTGCAGCTGAACCCATTGATTATACGATTTTGCAAGCTGCTGCTGATACCGCACCACGGATGCAAGGGCATGGTCTCTTCGTTCTTCAATCAGAACTAAATCCAAGGCAATCATTATGTCGTTTCGGCCTAAATCAAAAACTTTCGATTTCAAGGTTAGGAGGCCGATTTCCAGGGGTATGATTGCCTGTGTTCCAAAGCATAGGGCAAATGGCGTTTCCCCAGTAGATCGCCTCGGCGTAGTTCGATGAGCCCACAACACACTTAGCAATTCTTTGACGTATTTGCCTTTAGCTTTCTCCAGCCTCTTGTTGATACCGTCCAAGATGGATTTGTTAGAGGTTTCAGCTTGACCATTGCTTTGGGGGTAAGCCGGCGTGGAAAAGTAGGGCCGGATACCATACTTGCTACACAGCTCTTGGTAGACGCCACAATCGAACTGGGTGCCGTTGTCTGAGATGAGAGCTCTCAGAATGCCGAATCATGTTATGATATTTCTCCATACAAAGCGCTTGACATCGGCATCTCGAATGTATGTTAATGCCTCCGCTTCAACCCATTTCGTGAAGTAATCTGTGGTGACGATCAAGTATCGCTTGTTCCTTGGGGCCCTTGGCAATGGTCCTACGATATCAAGCCCCCACTGGGCAAATGGCCAGGGACTGGTGATAGAGCTTAACTCTTCAGCAGGCAGGTGGGTTAATGGGGAGAACTTCTGGCACTGTTCACATTTCTTCACATAGCATTCGGCATCAGCTCTCATTGTCGGCCAGTACTACCCTTGTGTTATAGTTCTATGGGCCAAAGAGCGCCCGCCAGAATGGGCACCACAACTGCCTTCATGTATTTTAGTAAGAAGCTCTTCGACTTTGTCAGGGTGCACACATTCCAAATATGGACCAAAGAGGGATTTTTTATAAAGCCTTCCTTGCGGATCCAAGTAGTATCACAGGGCTTTGTTTTGCAGCTTGTGCGCTTTTTTCTCATCCTCTGGGAGCTGTTCGGAGGACAGGAATGCAGCAATAGGATCCATCTAACTCGGTCCAGATTCTATAACATTGAGCTGGACTTCCTCCGAAGGGCCAATGCTCGGCTCCAGGATGAAACCTACTTCGATGGTCTGTTTAATCTCTGAGTTAATGGCGGAGGCTAGGAAGGCAAGGGCATCTGCATGTGTGTTCTGATCATGAGTTATTTGGTTCAATTTATGATGATCAAATTTTGCCAGCAAGGAGTTGGCCGTTTTCATATAAGCCGCCATACGATCGTTTCTTGCCGTGTACTCCCCTTTTAGTTGATTGATCACCAGTTTTGAATCGCAAAATACAAGCAAGCGTCGGCACCCAGAAGATGTGCATTCCGCAAACCGGCTAGAAGGGCTTCGTATTCGGCTTTGTTATTTGACGCTTCGAAGCCGAGCTTGACGACCTACTCAATTATTGCGCCGTCGGGAGCCATGATCACAACTCCGGCTCCGCTGACCTGCTGATTGGATGATCCATCACAGTAAAACTGCCAGATGTCTCCAACATAAATTCTCCAGTTCAGCTCCGGTCGAATGCCATCGGACTTGAAATCGGCAAGACCCCCAGTGAATTCGGCAACAAAGTCGGCTAGCACCTGGCCCTTGATTGAGGTTCTAGGTAGAAACTGAATATCGTACTGGCCGAGTTCAAGAGCCCACTTTGAAACACGTTCTGATGCTTCTACACTTCGTAGTACTGATCGGAGGGGATAATCTGTTAGCACTCCAATGTTATGTCCTTAGAAGTAATGCATTAGTTTTCTTGCCGCCATGACTAGGGCTAGGATGAGTTTTTCCAGCGAAAAGTAGCGTGTTTTGGCATTAACCATTGCCTTGCTCACGTAATACACTAGCCGTTGCTCCCCTAGATCTTCCTTTATCAATACAGTGCTGACGGCCCTGTCGGAAACTGCCAAATACAAAAATGAACAGGTCACCAGCAGCAAGTGTTGTCAAGAGTGGTATTGAGCGGAGGTAAGTCTTGAGGCCGTTGAAAGCGGATTCGCATTCGGCGGATCATTCAAAAGCCTTGCCCTGTCGTAGTGTATGGAAGAATTGTTGGCAATGATCTGTAGACCGATTGATGAACCTGTTGAGTGTCGCGGCCATCCCCATCAACTTTTGAACCTCTTTTACTGAACGAGGGGAGCTGAGTTCCAAGATTGCTGTGATTTGCCGCGAGTTGGCCTCGATTCCCCGGTGGTTGACAATGTAACCCAAGAACTTGCCGGAGCCGATCCTAAACGCACATTTGGAAACATTCAGCTTCATTTTGTAGTTGCGTAAGATGCCGAACGTTTCTTCTAGATCCACTAGATGGGTTTGCTCTTCTCTGGACTTGACCACCATGTCATCAATGTACACTTCCATAGTGTGGCCGAGTTGCTCCTTGAACATAGCCATGACCAGTCTTTGGTAAGTTGCCCCTACGTTCTTTAGCCCAAAAGGCATAGCCTTATAGCAGTAGGTTCCTCTTGGGATGAGGAATGCATTTTTTTCTTGGTCCTCAGGATGCATGGCGATCTGATGGTAGCCTCTGTAAGCATCGAGGAAGCTCATGCGTTGATGGTGTGCTGTCGCATCTACGAGTTGGTCAATCCTGGGTAGGAGAAAACAATCTTTGGGGCAAGCTTTGTTTAGGTCCGTGAAATTGACGCAAACTCGCCAAGTCCCATTTTTATTCTTTACAACCATTGTATTAGAGAGCCATGTAGGGTAGGTCACTTCCCTGATTGCCCCGGCGTCAAGCAGCCTGTCAACCTCCTCAACAACGGCAACAGTGTGCTCTGCGGCTGAACGCCGACTTTTCTGAATAATCGGCTTGCGTTTAGGGTCAACATTCAAACGGTGCCGTGAAACGGACGGATCTATACCCGGCATCTCGTATGGAGTCCATGCAAAGACGTCAAGGTTGCTGAGCAAGAAAGAGATTAGCTCCTGTCTGTCAGCTTGACTCAAGGAGGAGCCGACCATGAAGAACTTCTCTGGACTCCCGTCAATTTCAACTCGGTCTAGGCCTTCCGTGGCCTTTTCACTTGGAAGCTACCCAACATCGTCGAGGCTCTCCCGATCCGACACCTCAATGGAATTTACTTACAACTCCGTTGTCGTCTTTCTAGCGAGGAGATAACATGCTTGTGCTGATTTTTGAGAGCCGCAGATTTGCTCAATGCCACGTTCCGTTGAGAAGCGTAGCAGCTGATGATACGTACTCAGCACAGCCTGCATGGTGTGCAACCAAGTTCACCCCATAATGAGATTGTACGGCGATGACAGCTTGACGACCAAGAATTCTATATCCACTGTCCGGGAGCCCGCTCACACAGGTAGTGTGATTTTCCCCAACGGGTACTCTGGATTGCCGTTGAAGCCGAATAGTGGATAAGAAGCCGGAGAGAGATCTGATTCGGAGAAGCTAAGTCTGGTGAATGTCGTGTAGTAAATGACCTCTAATGTGCTCCCCGAATCAATGAGTACGCGCTCAACTGTGAATCGGTTTACGTGTAACTCAATTACCAAGGGGTCAATGTGGGGCAGTGTCACTCCGGCCAAATCTGAGTTATCAAAAGTAATGCCTGAGGCTTCATGGGGCCGTTTAGCCAGAGTGAGTTGATTTTGAGGGTCGGGATTCGACTGTATCGTATGCGCCGCTAATGACATCGACAGGCTGTATATCATGTGGATCACGCCGAGTGGGGGTAAATCTTGTCTTAAGGCTATTGCTTTGGTTGAGTTACTTTTTTAGACATACTGTTGTAAGCGGCCATCTTGTACCAATTCTTCCAGGTGATCCTTCAGTGCATAACAACTCTCAGTATCATAGCCGTGGTCCTTGTGATACTCATACCGTCTATCTCGTCTTCTCGTGTCGGGAGGTCCCACCATTTTTTACGACCACTTGAAGAACGGGAGGTGTTGGGTTTTGGACATAGCCACACTGATCGGCTCTGTCAACTCCATATATTTCTTGTTGGTGCGCCTCGTGTGCCTGTTGTCAACGTGCAGTTGTTCATTTTCTCAGTGGAAGCAGTGATCGCTTGATCGGCGAGAATCCCGTCTCTTATCTCGTTTTGCCCGATGCCGTGGCTCAGGGCTCTGAGGTGCTATAGAGTTTAACGGCTGAGAAATTTCGGTAGAAGCCGCCTTGTTGGGCAAATTTCTGGCTTTAACACGCAAGGCATCATCTTCCACCTTACAGTATTCTTCAACTTTCTTCATCAACGACCAAACTGTTTTAGGGGGCTTTCTGGTCAAAGAGTTGCGGAGGGCACTGTCAGGATGCAGCCCTATCTTGAACGCGGTGATGGCCATGGAGTCATTGCAAGCATCATCTACCAGATTAAAACATTCCCAGTACCGCGCCGAATACGCGCGAAGGGTTTTCCCCGGCTGAATCTGCATTGCCTAGAGGGAATCGGCTTGCTTTGGCTGGACCTCATTAGTGATAAATCTCGCCCTGAAGGTTTTTTGGAGTTGGTGGAAGCTTTTAATCGAGGCCGGCTCCAGTTTATAATACCACTTGACAGCTAGTGGTCGCAAACTGCTCGGAAATATTCTGCACATGAGAGCTTCATCGTCTGCATGCAGCGTCATGGCTTGCTTATAATGGTGGATGTGATCGGTGGGGTCTGATTTACCGTCGTACAAGGTGAATGACGGTGCTTTGAATTTCTTGGGAAGCACTGCCTTTGCAATCCGTCGTACAAAGGGATCGTGCTAGTCTTCTTCATCTGAACTGTTTCTTCTTCGCTGATGCCTTATACGGGGACTTTCTTCAGAAGAACTGGTAGTTTCAGGTCGCCTCTTCTTCTTAAGCTCCGGGGATAATGAGTCGGAGTCATTTTCAGTGTAGTCTTGTCGGGCTCGGGGTCGTCGACCACCTGCCCTTGGAGGTCGGTTGGGATCTAGGCGTACAGCTTGTTTGGACTTCGCCACCTCCAAGGCCAGATCTTGACGGAGACATTTGTTCTCAGCGATCATGCTCTCCAACCTCTGTTTATTTTTCTTTGCCTTTTCCATGATCGCCTGCATTGTCTCATGCTCCGAAGTCGAGGGTGAGGCAAAGTTCAAAGCGCGTCTTACGGTGATAGTCTCCGATCCAAGCATAGTTGTTGGAGTGAGGTCGTCTCTCTGCGTGGTTTCATCGGTGACTATCAGAGGGTCTTCTGTTACGCCCGCCATAGATGTATTTGAGTATTCCCACAGACGGCGCCAATTGTGGAGAAGTGGTTTGAAAATACTCTTCAAATCCTGGGGAACGCTCGTGATCCTCTGCTAGTCACCTGAGCATCAATAAACGCTCCGGTCGGGAGTGCTGGAATTAGCACTCCGACGGGCAAGTCAGTCTCTATTCTCTAGATTACTTGTATTTTAAGTTAAGCATAGTAGTTTTCACATACCTTTCTTTGGCTGTTGTTCCTTTATTTATACTCCTTTCCAGGGCCTTGGGTCCTGGTCCACTTTTCGCTCACTATCTGCTTATTTATTCGGCCCCATAGTTCAATAGTTACGCAGCCTATTAATTGTATTCGGCCTCATAATCATGCAGGTTAGGGCAGAGTAATGTCTATCTTCTAAAGCGTACGCTTCTGATTCTGCTAATTATTCGGCTCCTACACACTGCACATCTTTCATCACCAAGTAAACCATCAGTAGCACCTAAGTCTTAAGGGCGGTCAAAAATGTGGTGTCTACAGTATGCCATGGACAGTGTGTGGGAACAATGTAATGATGCAGTGTTTTGGTACAATGCGTCAGATCAGTGTAGTATGGAATAGTTGAAGTGCTAATGTGTTAGTAGAGAACTGTGTGATCTGAAGTGCAAATTGAAAGAAATTACCGGGATCCTGTAGAGGTTGAGCAGATCCAGGCTCATCTATACCATCTCTGTCAACGAAGCCACTAGCTCAAGGGACTGCCCTATGTACTCTATGGGTGCATACTGGGGTATTGAAAGGATCAGTAGTCTATAAAGCATAATTGAAATGAAGTAAATATGCAAAATGTAAAGTTTGGTGCATACTGGGGTCGGGCCTCGAACTCTAACAAGTGCATGACCAGCTGGTGCAGGCTCAATGGGGATCTGGCAAGTCTTTCCAGAACGTCTTCGATAAGTCAATGTAGTAGGCAGCTCTGGCCATCCTGGCTTCTGCCTATCCCCAGAATCTCTCCTCCTACGAGACCGGGTCGCTCTGGCTCCTCTATCTCTCTCTCTCACAGCTGGAGCTCTCGCTCCCTCACCTCCGTGAATGCCGATCAAAGGCGGCATCAGATGAGTTTGGATGAAGGTCACGTAGTTGCCCTCTCCACGGAAGTAGTTCGTCTCTAGCCCTACCATAAACTGGATCACCTCCTTAGTAGAAAAGTCTGTGTGTCTCTCTAATCGATGCTGGGGGTGCCGTCGGTACAAACGGGGCAGGTAGTCCTAAGGTCTGGAGCGCAAAACGCTCGTTCAAGAACCAAGCATGGCAGATCGGGCCCTTGAGGAGAATATGGTAGCGAGCAACGACCCTAGCTGTCTAATACAGAAATCTGAGCCCTGAGGGTATCACATCCCACGGCTACCATGTGATCTGAAATGAAAGAATGAACAGATGATTAGTCAATGTCAATTGACTAATGTATGGGTATTAAGTTGATTAAAAAGCAAGATGGTTTTGTTTTGGGTTACCTCGTGCGCTGTGACGTGTCGAAATACTGTCTAAAGAACATGAAGTTCTCCCGGGTCCTACGACGGAGCTGGCCATCGTATACCCAAGAGAACGGGACTATCACCGGTGTCTCCTCTACAGGCTCTGGAGCAAGAGTCGGGAAGTATGCGTATACCCACAACTGCAAGGAAAATGTGATCAGTACAATGTATGAGCAGACACAGAAAATACAAAGCAGAAAGCATACAGATACAGAGAATGTAAAGCAAGAAATGCTAAGCAGAAAATGTAAAGTGAAAAGGAGGAACTAAGCTGTGTACCTCCCAGGCCCGCCAGTAGCCACCGATCAAGGTCCCGCTCATTCGAGAGGTTGAGTTTATGTATCCATATAGAGTAGTGAGCCTAGCTCCGCCCCAGTCATAGAACTGAACTCTCTGGAGTACTACCAATGCGTTCAGAAAGTATAAACCTATGGTATTCCACCTGTTCGAAAACAAGGTGGTACCGAAGAGGAACATGAGGAAGCCCCTAACATACTGCTCTGTCTCCTCAACTGTTTCGGGCTTCTCTCCCCTAAACTACTTCTCGAACCAACTATATCTGACCATGCTTGCCCGAAGTATCGGTGGGTGTGCCCCGAGCAGTGCAGTCCATGTAGCCTCACTCTCCCATGTCAGGGTCGGAAGGGATCAGATCACCTCCCACGCCTAAGCTCGTGACCATGGAGAAGTCCTAGGGAGTCATCGTCATCTCCCCTGTCGTGGAGAAATGGAAGGAGTTTGTGGTATCCCACCACCTCTCCACAAGAGCCCCTAAGAGAGGGCGGCTCGCTACGACCCGTGTCAAGCTGGAGCAAAATAGACCGAAGCCAGTCTCGTCAATGATGTCACGGACCCTAGCTGGCAGCTCATCGTACCAATCTTGGGCTGTTGCTGTGCCATAGCCTCTGAAGGAGTGGGATCCGTCTTGTAGTAATGCATGAGATGCAATCAAATCAAGTACAGTTGAAAGTACAGTGAACGCAAAGCAGTGATGTATGAAATACAATCAAATCAAGGCATGTGATGCAATCAGATTAAAACAGTGCAAGAAATGCAAGCAGATATAGATAGTACTACAGAAAAGCGGATTTCGTACCTCCACGGCAATGGCCGACAAGTGAGACGTAGGCTCTCTCAGTAGGAGGTCGTCTGGCACATCCTCAGCAAAATCAGTGAAGGCTTTGATGCCTTCCACAGTGGGTATAATGTGAGTCTTGGGTTGATACCTTGCTGGATCAAAATGGCGTATGCTCGGCGGTAATGGCGTAGGCTTTACCTCCGGCTCGACCTCAAAGTCTGCTGCAAACTCTACCGGAGGAAACGCGAGGAAGGCCCTATCATGAAGGACATCATCAGCCATCTGAAATAGGTGCAAGGTAAGGAAAAATGAGGAAAAACGAACAAAATGGTGAAACTTTGAACAAGTCAAACCCTAGAAGAGAGGAAAAGTTAAAGAAAATCAAAACCTGGGAAAGTGTACTAACCTTGGGAGAAACTCGAGGGGAATGAGCCTTGAACGGTGGAGATGACGAAAGAAGCGTTGAAACCAAATTCTGATCGGTTCAAATTGAAGAGAACTAGAGGGTTTTCACGAAGAAGATGGTTTTAGGGTGTTGGAAAACGCGTAGAATGCATGGATCTAAGGAAGAGAAGCACCTAAAGAACAAGGGAGGAGAATTTCGTACAAGGGTATGTAAAGAAATGAAGTGATTTTGCTTGTATTTAAAGAGCCATGGCTGAAAAGACCAATCTGCCCCAATCTGCCATCGATGGCCAGTAGTGGCACATCGATGGTCGGCAGTGTGGTAGTGATCACTGGCAGTAGTCACTGATGGCCGACAGGGGGCCGGTAGCTTCCCATGATGGCCGGCAGGCCTCCACCAGCTCCCTCTGCCTTTTTTACCTCAGATATGTGTCCTTGGATCCCAAGAAATGCAAGTTATGCTCAAAGTTTGATTCAAAAAGCCTCTGCGGAAGCCCAGAATTGCGTTCTCAGTCTGCGGTGGTCATCGCCTAACATATTGCAACTCTCCGAGAGGTAAATCGGGAGTTGCCTTTGAGTTGTCTTTGTCACACATGCTTTAGTCGTTGCATAGAGTGTGCATTGCTTTTGCACGATGCATGGAACATGCATTTTGAATTGTTGCATAGAACATGCCTTAACATGCTTGCATAGAGCATGCATGTTGCATTGAATATGCATCATTGATCATCTTGCATAGAATATGCTTCGGTTTCATTTCGTGCATGTTATGCATGAAACATGCCTCCAACATTGTGTTATGATCATTCGTCTCGTGTGAGACATGTATTGTATTGCATTGTATCTATCAAGTTTCTTTCTTTGCATGCACGATATTGTACGTACGGTTCATTTAGAGGAATTCCGGGTAAAACCATTCCTCCCCCTCATCTTGTTGGTTAGAGACATCCGGGTACGCCCGCTGTCTACATTGACATTCTGTTGGTTAGAATCACCCAGGTACGCCGGGTGTTTGCACTGACACCCTATTAAAAGCATTCTCCAAACGAACACAAACATGGATGATCACCGGGTGTTCAAACGGTGACGTCCAAGTCTTGAGGACGGTAAAAAATGGGGTGTCTACAGTGTGTGATACGCTGAGAGGTGCTGCCTTTCCCTCTCTCGCGTGTGATACACTAAGAGGTGTTGCTTTTCCCTCTCTCACGTGTGCTACGCTGAGAGGTCTTTTCTTTCCCTCTCTCGTGTGTGATACGCTAAGAGGTGTTGCCTTTCCCTCTCTCGCATGTGATACGCTGAGAGGTGTTCCTTTTCCCCCTCTCGTGTGTGATACCCTGAGAGGTGTTACCTTTCCCTCTCTCGCATGTAATACGCTGAGAGGTGTTGCCTTTCTCTCTCTCGTGTGTGATACGCTGAGAGGTGTTTCCTTTCCCTCTCTCGCCTATGATATGCTGAGAGGTGCTGCCTTTCCCTCTCTTGTGTGTGATACGCTGAGAGGTTGCCTTTTCCTTTCTCGCGTGTGATACGCTGAGAGGTGTTGTCTTTCCCTCTCTCGCGTATGATACGCTGAGAGATGTTTTCTTTCCCTCTCTTGTATGTGATACGCTGAGAGGTGTTTTCTTTTCCCTCTTGCGTGTGATACGTCAAGAGGTGTTTCGTTTGAGACTTCGGGTATGCCCGACAGTCGCTTTTGGCCTTTCCTGCGTGAGGTGCAGTGAAGATTGCATAATTTTCTTACATCCTTTCTATTGAAGTGTGTGAGACTGTTGTAACTTGTCGGTTCGCTTAAAATGTAGTATTTATTTTGCATAAATGCTACATTACAGCTTTCTTTGCATAATCATAAGTTATGCTCTTGCATTATGCATATCATTTGCATTTTGCCCAGCCTGCGGGCGCATCTATATTGTTATCTTGATTGTTTGTCCGAGTCTTCGCCTTGTCAAAAATGAGTCGTGTCTGGACTTTGACATTCACTCCCGTCATATCATGACTTTCGAGTTCTGTCAAAGAGGGGCAACTGTAGACACCCCATTTTTTACCATCCTCAAGACTTAGATGTTTTTGCAGGGTACATCCAGCAACAAGTTTGATTGCTCGTCGAGTACTCGACTTTCGCAACGAAATGCTCCAGGTTTGATCCTTCTAGACCCTATTTCCATTCTGTCTCATATTTGGACCATGTTTTGGTCTTTGCATGGTGATGTCCCTGATGGCCTGTAGGCCATCATTAAAGGCTGCTGGCCATGGGTTTTGCACTGCCGGCCATCAATAGGCCCTGCCGGTCATCAATGAGGCCATTGCCGGCCACCAATGTTTCAATAGATATTTTTGCAGATATTTTGACAGTTGTTTGCACAGATTAGCTCATCTGCATGCATGTAGAGGGCTAGGTTTGTTTGAAGGCTCCTTGTATCTCTTATATATAGAGTTCATCTATATGCATGCAAGGGGTTACAAAATTTGAGCTGAGCTCTATCTCTCCCTCTCTCTCTCTAGAATCCTCTCTCTATATTTTAGGCTTGAAAGTGAATTTTCTCTACATATTTGCACTAACACCCTTAGCTAAACACTTCTACCTTAGAGTTGAAGTTCTTGGAGGCCTTGTTTGAGCACCTTGGAGTGGTTTTGGCTTAGAAGTTTAGCTGTTTGCTTGTTGTTTTAGTGTTGTGCTTCAAGGACAAGAATTTTCCTCTTTTAAGCTTTGTTTTACTTCATTGCTTTACCACCTTTGTGTGCTACTTTGAAGCTGGTCTTAGCCTCTAAAAAGTTCTGTTTTTAAGGTCTTAAAATGTTGGTTTAAGCCTTGTGTGGTTAGGGAGTGGATCCCTTCCTTGTCTCTGTGGCTTGTAAAGCCTTTTGAGCCATCTTTCTAAGCTTTTGAAACACCCTTTGTTTGGCCTTTCTACCACTGAAACTCAAAGGTTTTCAGTGGTAGAAACTTGGTTTTGAGGTCCAAAATAGGAAGGGGTTACCTCCCCTGCTTGTATCTTGGTTGCATGTGTAGATGGCCTAGTTGTTGAGCATGTTTTTCTACCATCTCTTGACTTGATCTTAGCATGTTTTTGTGATTTTCTTGACATGTTATAGCTCTGTTTTGGGCTGGTTGAGGCACCTCTTTCTTGCTTCTTACACTTGTAGTGTAATCATGTTTACTAGCTTAACATGCTTAATGTTTTAACCTATTATTCTAGCATGTGTCGGCTCTATTCTAGCATGTTCTTGGCCTTGCTTTAACATGATTAAACTCTGTTTTGAGTGGTTTTAGTCATATGAGACTTGTTATGCATGGTTGTAGTGCAAAGGCCTTGACTAGCTTTGTGTTTTGAGGCCCTTAGAATGCTTTGCTTGTGATGTTTGCATGATATAGCATCATTTAGCATGTGATTTCAGAGCATATTTCTCTGTCACACTCTCACACATATCACTCTTTCATTGTGTTTGAGAGTTGTGCCTTATGCCTTATGCCTTGTTTATAAGCCAATACTTGGGCATGTTTTTCTTGCTTTTCTTGCTATCATCTCAGCACATTTTAGCCACTGTTTTGGCATGTTTGAGGTCTGTTTAGGGCTGGTTTCGCCATTTGTGTTTGATATTGCATGGTTCTAGTGTAAAGTTCTTCACTAGTCTTAATGCTTAAGTCTCTTAACATGTTGTGCATGAGTTGTTTACATGTTAGTGCCTTGTGTTTCATGCCATTTCACCACTAAAATTCTGCAACCTCCCCCATTTCTTCATTTTTGATTTGTTTTGAGGGATGGTTGGTCTTAAGGTTGTGCTTAAGCTATGGGATTGAGACTTATGCTTAAATGGCTTTAACCCTCTTTTGAGGATTCCTCCTAGTCAAAGGCATGGTCTCTCCCATGTCTTAAGTCATCTTTTGATTGGTCTTCCTCTCATTAGAGGACTTTCACATTGGACAAACCGGTTAATGAATGGCTTGGTAATGTAAAATGTGTAAACAAGAATTGAATCAAGTAAAACATGCCAAGATAAGCATGTTGTGTTTGCATTGCATTGTGTTCAATCGGACGTTATATTGAACACAAGGAAAATTGGTTCATTTCATACTTGAAGTGATGAAATGAGCTAATCTGCTTTGTCTCCATTGCCTTTGATTGTTCATGATAAGGTAATGGTCCTAGAGTCTGTTTGTCTTACATTTATTGAATTCATGCAAGTTAGATCCTTGGCCATCATGCATTGAATGCTTGATTGGTGGTTTTGGATCCAATGGTACCTCTCCTTTGATGTTTTGAGATGATAAGGAGTGGTATAGTACACACATACCCTTGGGAAACCCTTCATTTCCTCTGGTTTGAGGTCTGTTGCAGAATGGTGATGCAGAACACCAGTGGCCGGCAGTGCCCCACTGATGGCCGGCATTGCTTCATCATTGGCCGGCAGTGCACATCCTTGGTCGGCAAATGGCCGGTAGGCCACTGGTGCATTCCCCAACAGTGATTTAGTAAGGTTCAGCAGAGTCAGCAGAGAGTTCTTGGAGGCATCTTGCAAATAGTGCCTCTCAAGAGCAAACCAGAAGGTGTTTCGAGGCGGCAACCAAGGCATGCATGTTCAACTTCTTCACACAGAGTTGAGGCAGTGTAGTTTGTAGTTTGATGATTTACTTGTTAGTTAGCATTTGAATTTGTAAATTAATTAATTTGTTAATTAGTTAAAGTGTTGTAATAATTAAGTAGCTTAGTTTAGCTATTTCTTTGTTAGTTTGTAATAATTAGTCTAATTAGATTAATTAATTTGCTTAGCTTAGATTAGCTTAGCTTATTCATTCGGACCCTCCGTCAAGAGGGCACAATGTTGTAATAAGTGTGCGTGTGTGTGTGCATGTCTTCCAACCCCATTTTTTTCTCCCTTTTATTTAACCTCTTACGATGGTTAGATTAGGGCATGTTTTGATTAGCATACCTTATGCTTGTATGTTTGCATCATTCATTTGTCTTGCATGCACCAAGGCTCGACGCATCATACAAACTGCATTGAGTATTTCAATACCTACTTGAATACGTGTTTCAAAGCATGTTATCAAGTGTTGCATTCATATGCCATCTTAGATAGCTGAGCCTATTAATTGCATTTTGCATGTGTTGCATTAGGCATTTTGTATAGTTAGGATCATGCAATGATTTCTAACTAGTTTTCTGTTTTGACTTGGAGTACACTGTAAGTCTTTACGCTTTAGCATGCTTGCATGAGTGTGAGTGTTGCCATGATAGCATGGTTGCCATGAGACTATTTGCTTAAGTGCTTAAACTGCTTGAATGCCTGTGGGTGGTGGGCTTTGTTGCTCTAATTAGGACAATTCGATAAATGTGAGTTTTAAGCCCACTTTGCAAAGTGGCAAATCATCATGTTTTAAGCCCACTTGAGGGTGGCAAATCCGCGCTTTAGCCTACTTGTGAGTAGCACTTTCAAAAATAAACATGAATTGTTTTGTTCCAATTCTCGTGATTAAATCTATACTTGTATGCTGTGTGCATCACATAGTAAGTTAGATTAATAACCGGAATAAGAACGGTTGTGTTTTTAAAACAACATATCATGCTTAGTAAAGGCCGATCCTTTGATCGGGCGAGCGAGGGTGCTCATTGCATAACCTTCCCCTCTCGTACCCAAGTTCCCAAGCTGA
>NW_021026095.1:86613-122732 GCF_004153795.1 Camellia sinensis
TAGTAACCTTGCCTGTGAATCTTCTGGGCTAGCATCACTCCATTAATGTGTGCATTCTCGTCCATGGATGGCCTCCATCAGGCACTTTGATTCCTCTTCTTCGACACACAACTTGTGCATTCCCAGATGACCTCGTTTATACAGTTTACCTTCGCAGATAATAAATTGGATGGCTATTCGCCGTATTTCCCTTTTGTCCTTTGCATTTGCCATTGGTGGATAAATCTTATTTTCCAAGAACTTCCAAATATCATAGTACTAAGGGTTTTTGTCTTGCGTTTCATTTATTACGGCGATAGTTTCATAAGCCAGCATGTATTTCTATTCAATGATAATCAGACGCATCTGAACTCCAAGTGGGATGTCTATCATAGAAGATAGAGTTCCTAAAGCATCAGCGAACCTGTTGTTCTCTCTCTGTAGATGCGTGAAAGTCAGCTTTTCAAACCTAGGAATCAGAACGTCCAGGGTCTGGTGATAAACCTTTATCTTTTCTTCTTTGACTTTTCAATCTCTATTTTCTTGAGAAACAACTAAGTTTAAGTCCCCGATGACATCCAACCTTTTTGCCCCTAGTTCCAAGGCGGCTTCTAAACCAGCAATACACGTTTCATATTCTGTTTCATTATTGGACACCTTGAACCGGAGTTTGAAGGCTAAAGGTATATGGGAAGTGTCGGGTGCTATCAGCAACACAACTATCCCATAACCATACTGATTGATTGTTCTGTCAAAGTACATTGTCCAAGTCTTTTCCTCAACTTGCAAAATGGCTTCATCTGGGAATAAGTATTCCACCGCTTCATCCCCTTCCATTGGATGGTCTGCCAGGAACTCCACTATAGCTCTTCCCTTGACCGACTTGCGGGTAACATATTTGAGATCCAATTCAAAGAGGAAAAGCAACCAACGAACCAGCCTACTTGTAAGCGCTGGTTTCTCAAAGAGATATTTGATGAGATCTAATCTCAAAACTAGGATTACAAAATGGGCTAACAAAAAGTGCCTCAACTTCCTGGCGGCCCATACCAAGGCTAGGCAAGTTTTCTCCAACGGAGTATAGCAATTTTCATAATCCAGCATTTTCTTGCTCAAGTAGTAGATGGCTTTCTTTACCCTATCCTCAAATTCTTGAGCAAGCATGCATCTCATAGTCGTGTTTGTCATTGACAGGTACAAAATCAAATACTTTCCCGGCTTTGGCGGCGATAAGACTAGCGGATTCTGGAGGTACTGTTTAACCTGCTCAAAGGCGAATTGACATCGATCATTCCATCGGAATTTCTTCCCTTTCTTCAGAAGACTAAATAGTGGTTCACAAGTCAAGGTTAATTTGGAAATAAACCGTCTTATGAATTACACTTTATCCAGAAAGCCTTGCACCTCCTTTTCAATCCTTGGTGGTGGTATTTCTAGGATGGCCTTGATTTTGGAAGGATCTACTTCGATGCCCCTCTGTGTGATCAGAAAACCTAGCATTTTCCCTGCTGTTATGCCAAAAATGCATTTCTGCGAGTTTAACCTCAACCTGTATTCTTTGATCCGTTGAAAGAATTTCTCCAAGGCAGTGTAGTGGCCCTCTCTTTCTTTGGACTTGACAATCATGTCGTCCACGTACACCTCAACCTCTTTGTGGATCATGTCATGCAAAATGGTGGTCGCAGCCCTCTAATAAGCCCCGGCATTCTTCAGCCCGGCATAACCTGGTAGCAGTATGTTCTCCACAACGTAGTAAATGCGATTTTCTCTCTGTCCTTAGGCGCCATCAGAATCTGGTTGCACTCGGAAAACCCATCCATAAAGGATAGTAATGCATGGCCTGTAGTGAAATCCACCAACTCATCAATGTGCATCAGAGGAAAATCATCATTCGGACTGGCTTTCTTCAAGTCCCGAAAGTCTGCATATACCTGGATTCTACCATCCTTTTTCGGCACCAGGACGATATTGGCCAACCAAGTCGGATACTCAGCTACTAATAAAAAACCTTCCTTGATTTGCTTGGTGACCTCTTCATTGACTTTCAACGCCTAATCCGGACGGATTCTACTCAACTTCTGCTTGACGGGTCGGGCCTTAGGGTCAAGAGGGATCCGATGTTGTACAATCTCAGAATCAATTCCAGGCATGTCTTCGTAGGACCACGCAAAAATATCTTTGAAATCTTTTAATAAAGTGACTAAGTTCTCGCGCTCCTCCGAAGACAACGTGGACCTGATCTAGACCAAATGCGGACCCTTCTCAGTACCCACATTAATAGCAATGATTTCATCAGCACAAGGTTTAGCAAACCTCTCCTCCTCTCGATTAATCAAGTTTTTCAAAATCAGAGAAATTCCTTCCTTTTCGTTTTCATTAAAATGTTGAACATCTTGGTCAACACAATATATAAGCAGCACAGAGAAATACTCAAAATTGGCAATGTTCTCATTCATAAGATCCAGATCTTCGGTTACAACTGACTCAAAAGAAAAAGAAAAAGAGGACCTGGACAAGACCTTGGCATTTGGGTTACCACCTCCGGGAATACCAAACTCAGACTCAAAAGAACCAAAATCTGATTCCGACTATATAGACTCAGTGGAATTAGATTCTAGCTTATCACCCGACTCAAAACTAGACAGATAGCCCTCCTCTAGTTGCCAGATAAGAGATGGTGCTTCTGATGCATCCAAAATGCTGCTAGTTGGGTTCACACTCGGTTCTTCCTTCATCATGGAGATGGTAAGGTTATCGCCCAAGTTCTCTAAGTCAATCGCAGGATCTGTAAGGAGACAAGCCAGTGTTGTCCCTCTTCAAGTTCACTGTTGTCTGAGTCATTTTCCATGCTCTGTTCAGCTTCGGTACTTGGTTCAGCCTTTTCCTCGACATCACTATCTTGCAGCTGCAAGTCAAAGAAGATTTTGAACCCCAGGACACGCTGCATCGTGGAATTCATCTAGGGCTTGGGAAAGCCGCAAAAGGGGAAGGAAATCTTCTCCCTCCCGAACAAAATGGTCATTCAGCGTTCCCTGGATTGGCCTGTGGATGAGCTCATAGTGATTCCCGGCCTGCTTGGTGTAGACACCCCATTTTTTACCGTCCTCAAGACTTGGACGTCATCGTTTGAACACTCGATGATTATCCATGTTTGTGTTCGTCTTGAGTTCTCGGAGGTCTCGGCCACGCGCCTTGCCTCAAGACCTCTCGACTTGCCTGTTTTGTGTTTGGTTTTGCACCAAACACTTTTGTTTTTGCTTCTGAGGCTGGGAAATGGCTTGTTGGCCATCCCCACACCTCACCGGCCATGGCTTGAGGCCACTGACCCTGTTTTGTTGCTACCGGCCATTGGTTATGGCCAGTCGGCATTCTTTATGGTCGGCCGACCATTGTTTTGGTCAATTTGTCATTTTTGGCTGGCCGATCACCGTTCATCTGCTTTTGACAGATATTTTATGCCAGCTGTGATAGCTGGCATCTACAATGCACCCCCTCCATACACATGTATGGAGGGATTTCCCTCTTGCTTAGCTTGTTTTGTAAGCTTTGCAAGAATGAATCTCTATAAAGGGAGGGCTTCTCCTCCCTCCTAAAGGTTCCAAAAAAAGTTCCAGAGAGGGTCTGAGATTAGGATTTAGGATTTGTATCTCTCTATCTCTATATCTCCCTCTATTTCACTCTTGTGTGTGTATAAGGTGTATTTGTTCTTAGTTTTGCACTAGGACACCTAGTATCACACCTTACCTTGGTTGCTGAGGTGCCAAAGGGCTGTTCTTGAAGTTTTTGAGTGGATTTAAGCTTGGAAAGGCTGCTAGAGCCTTGTTCTTAAAGGTGGTCTACAAGGGTGAGATTCTTGCTCTTTATTCCCCATTTTTGCATAAGCCTTTTGCCTATCTTGCATCTATTTTTGACCTTAGTCTATAACTGATAAAAGTTCTAATTTCACTTGCTTAAAATAGTTGTTTAAGCTCTCTTTGGTGTTTGGGGTTGTTTAGCCCCTCTTAGGCCTTGTTTGGTCTCATTTTGTGCTATTTTTGGTGAGCTCCGGGACCACCTTGTGTTGGCCTCCTCACCACTAAAATCCAGAGGGATTTCAGTGGTGAGAATGGTGCTTTGAGATCCTAAGAAGGAGAGGGCCATCCCCTCTCCTTGTTGTCTTCAAAACTTGTCATTTTAGCCTCATGTGTGAGCACCTTTTTAAGTTCATGTTGGCCATGTTATATCTCTGTTTCAAGTTGGTTTAGACACACCATGCATGCTTTGCATACTTGTCTTGTAATGCCATGAAATTGCCTTAACATGCTTTGTGCTTTGAGCCTTGTTTCTAGCATGATTTTGGCTTAGCTTTGTGAAGCTTTTATGCATGTTTTGATGTGCTTGAGGTTTGAATTTGGTTATTTGGGTCGTCCATGACTTGCTTTGTATAGCTACCATGCAATCTCCCTTTAAGGCCTTGAGTGTTAGCCTCACTAGCATGCTCTCCTTGCATCATTTCAGTGGTTTGGCACAACTCTTCATTTCATTTCAGTCCATATGGTATGCTTGTATGCTTGCATTTGATACTCCTTTGATGCTTTAAAAGGGTGTTGTTTTATGCTCCATGTTTGGACAATTATGTTTGCTTCCATGTGTAGGCCATTTAGATGCCATCTAAGTGTGTCTTGGGCCTTATTTTGACCTACATTGGGACTGTTTTGAGTCCCCTCGACCCTTTGGGACCCGCCTTGCATAGCCATGGTTTGATCCCTTAGGTTAGCCTTCGGCCTTGGGCTTGGTTGCATGCTATGCTTGCCTTGTTTAATTGGTTTGGCACCTTTTCTAACATGATTTCAGAGCTTGCTATGCTTGTCATTGGTCCATCATCATCTCCTTTTAAGTGTGCTTAAAAGTCCCCTTTTTGTGCTTAAGTGTTGGACCATGTTCACATGCATGTTT
This sequence comes from Camellia sinensis, assembly GCF_004153795.1. Lineage (NCBI taxonomy): Eukaryota > Viridiplantae > Streptophyta > Magnoliopsida > Ericales > Theaceae > Camellia > Camellia sinensis. The sequence goes on from NW_021026095.1 coordinate 91,528, forward strand.
GTATGCAAATTTGCCTTTATTTCCATAGCATTTTGGCTACTTATTTAGACATGGCTGAGGCTTGTCCATATTAGTTTAAGTCCACCATTTGCATGTTGTTCAAATGTTGTTACATTGCTTCATGCTTGCATGTTTTGGTTGCATAGTGTTTTGCATGCTCATTGCTTGCATTATTGATACATGCTTAGCTATATTGCATTTTGTTGCATTGCTTAAGCTATATGGCATGTTGTTGCATGCTTAGGTTGTAATGCATTTGGCATGCCTTCTCTCTTTTAGTTGCCTAACATGTTGTTGCATGTTTTTCCATTGATATGTTGTTACATGCTTGCACGTGTGCATGTTTGCCCTCATGTTCATATTGCATGCTTAGCTCGCATGCTCAGGTTACATTTTGCATGCATGCCTTGCCTCTTGAATCACCATGATAGAGGTTGGGTCCGTTGTTTGTTTGGTGTGCATTTCATTTGACATTGAAATGGCACACTTGACACCTCGGACCATCAAGCATTGAAATGCGCGATTGGTGGTCCGAGAGTCAAGGACCAAACTCCCTTGAGTTCATAACATGATAGGGAGGGTGGTGTTGCAAGCATTTGCTTTAAAATGCATTGCCATGCCTAGTTTGCCCTCTGTTGCTGTCAAAACAGGATTCTGCAAGAAGATATGGTCGACCGACCACATTGAGTGTCGGCCGACTAAATATTTTTGGCCGAGAGCCATATCAATGGTCGATGACCAGTTTCCCCTGGCCGGTGGTGTTTCCTCTTGGTTGGTGACCTTCCACAGTGATCAGGAAATGATTCTGGAGCATCATTGAGACTTGCACAATTTTCAGAGGAGCAGAGTAGGGTAAACAGAGGCAGCTTGTGCATGGTGGTGGATTTCTGAGCGAAGCCGAGCACGCATGCATTAGACCCTCTTCCCGAGGCTGTTTTACCGCTTTATTAGCTTAGTTAATTTGCTTAACTAGTTAAGTGGTCTGTAACTATTTAATTAGCTTGTTAGTTAGTTAAATTTGTATTATTCTTTTAGTCACTCTAAGAGAGGGCGAATTGTGTAATAAGCGTGCGTGTGTGTGATGCATGTCTTCCAACCCCTACTTCTTTCTCCCTTTTACTTACCTGCTTTGATAGTTAGTATTAGGGCATATTTTAATTAGCATCCTTATGCCATGCATGTGTGCATTCATTCATCAGTATTGCATGCACCGGGCTCGGCGCATCATACTAACTGTATAGTATTTCAAATCTAACTTTAATACATGTTATCTGTTGCATTTCACATGCCATCCATAGATTAGCCGAGCCTATTCTAGTTGCATTTTGCCTGCGACGCATTAGCCATCTTAACATGGACTTGGATCATACATTTGATTACTAACATGTTCCTTGATTTGGCTTGGAGTACTAGGTGAGTGTTTATGCTTTAGCATCTCACATGAGTGTGAATGTTAACATGAAAGCATGCTTGCCATGAGGCTAACCGCTTAGTTGATTTACTGCCTGATTGCCTGTGGGTGAAGGTTGGATTGCTTGAATTGGAATAATTCATCGAAATCTGTACTTTAGCCTACTTGCGAGTAGCAAACCTTAAATCATTTCCAAACAATGGATATGCGATGCTTTGTTCCAAATTAGGCGATCTAGTCTATACTTTTGTGTTGTACGCATTACATAGTAAGATTAGCTAATTAACCTGAATAAGAACATGTGACGTTTTCAAAGCTAGATATCATGGTTAGTAGAGGCCGATCTTTGATCGGGCGAGCGGGGGTGCTCATAGCTGACCTTCCCCAATCGTACCCAAGTTCCCGAGCTGAGGCAACTTTGGTGATGACGGACACGTGGCCTTAGGCAAACGAGTTAGGGTTTCCTAAATTCCCCCATAAAAAATATTTAGGTGGCGACTCTATATTTGGCAAAGCAGTCCATGTTTGGCACTTCTTTCTAAAAATCAGTTTTTCAAAACGATTTGCTGGATTTGGACTCTTTGGTGATTTATCAGTCTTGCATTGCACTTTGCGAGATTAGATTAAGAAGCATGACAAACGAGTCCGAACTGTAGCATGAGGCCCACGAGCGCGTCTACACTTGGCTCTGGCTCTGGTTCTAGCTCTGATTTCTTCTCCTTTCCTGATCCAGTCCTCTTTGGTGGGTACATAGCCCAAATCGAAGGCATGTGGATTTTGCGGCACATCTGTCAATGCTGCGACGCCTTTCCGGCCACTTATTCTAAGTCCCATTCATGGCACATGCTGTAGTTTGTTCATGAAATAGATAGATTGGGCGCTGACATACATGTCCTCATCTGTGGCTAGAATGGTCTGCATTACCCGGGCCTCAGCCAGAGTGAACCCTGAGAGGAATACATCCTCCTCGCCATAAATGATTTCTAGCACTGGTGTAGTTACCTCTAGCAGCAGATTTATAGATGAATTCCCGAAAACAATCACCACTTCTTTCCCGTGAGGGTACTTCAACATTTGATGCAGGATGGAGAAGACAGTTTTCACATGATGCAACCAAGGCCTCCCTAGCAGTAAGTTGACAGTGGCCGGCACATCCAGGACGTGGAACTCGACATCTTGCTGAGCTGGGCCCACTTGAACTCTGATTTTCATTGTGTCCATGACCTCCCTGCTCGTATTTTCATATGCCTGAATTACTTGGGCCGTGGGCACAAAGTCTGTCAGTTTAAGGCCAATTGCATAAGCTGTGCGGGAAAGACAGACATTGATAGCCGAACCGGTGTCTATCAACACCACCGGTACCCATTTTTCCCTGCACTCAACAGATATGTATAAGGGTTTGTTGTGAGCTGAGCCTTCCAAAAACAGTTCTTTGTCAGAAAAGGTTAGGGTTGGCCCGGCACCACTAGGGAAAACCAATCTCACAAGCTGTTCGGGGGTAATGTCAATGGACAATTTAGCTTGGTCTATTACTGATAGTACTGCCTGTCAATGTACCCGGGAGGCCATAAGAAGACCCCAGATTGAGATGTCAGCTTGGATTTTTTTAAGCTGCTTCAACACTGCCTCTTCTTCTAGCTGTTTCTCTTTCTATTTTTCAACCTCTCTATCTTTCCCAGATGCCTCAACTTGATCTAAGTGTGGTGGCTTAAAATACCGCCCACTTCTTGTCATGTGACCTATCTCTTCTGCGTACCATGTGTTGTTTGGAAGGCACTCGCCCTAGTCTTCGTCGGTGTAGACCAGATACAAATCGTCATCATCCCACCATACACCTCCGGCAGTTGACAAACAGTTGTCCGACTCCGTTCGGATTACTTTCAAATCGCAGGTATCCCCCACAGGGTGTTGGGCCATGTAACACCTGCCTTTTTCTTAGCTGTTAATTTATGATTAATTTGAATTATGCATTTATCTGTGCATTATATGCTTATTATGTGTCATGCGCATCATGTTTTTGATAAATATGTTTATTTATGAAAAAGACCTATCTAACTCCTTAGATCGCGGTGTTATAAGGTAACTAATGGATTTGGTGGCTAGAGTTAGTTCACTTTAATTGGGTCAAGGTGTAATTTAACTAATGAGCTAGATGAGTTAAGTAATGAGACTACTATTTAACTAATCCAAGTATATAATTGAGATATAGATATGTATCCCTACATAGACACGTTGACCTCAATTAGAAGAGAGAGAGAGAGAGAAAGAGAGAGAGAGAGAGAGAGAGAGAGAGAGATATATAATCTGAGAGAAAGAGTGAGAGAGAGAGAGATAGAGTGTGTGTGTGTGTGTGTTCTAGAGTTTGAGTTGAGTGAGTAATCAAGAAGAAGAAGAGGAGGGTTTGAGTCAACTCTATCAACTAACCCATTAAGGTAAGAATTCTTCCTAATTTCTTGCATGAGACTAATTTTCATCTTGACTTCATGGAACTTAAGAAGAGAGTGAGGAATTGAGTAGTGTAAGTTGAGCTAAAAACCCGAATAGGAGGAATCCTTCCATATCCTTGCGTGAATGGCATTATTCATGCTCATTTACTTGGTCTTGCATAGATTAAGTTAAATTTTGTTGAAGCATAACAGTAACATATGCGAAGATCTTTGTTTTCTGGTTACTTTTGAAGTTGTCAATGAAATTAAGGAACTCAAGCTTAAATCTAAATTCTATCCTTGATTTGAACTTGGAAATTGTTTATATACTGTGTTTGTTAATTTTGGCCTTTAATTTAATTGACTTTGGGTTTGATTTTGAGGAATTTGGAACCCCAAAAACATAGCAGAAATTCGGTTCTGGAACACCCAGAACTGTAGGTGTTGCTGGGGAGCCCGCACGTGCGACGGGTAGGCCCGCACGTGCGGAAAACAGGGGAATGCTTGGGAGTATTTTGCTTAAAAAGCACTTGATGGCGCACGTGCGGCCAAGAAGATCCGCACATGCAGCTGTTTGGCAACCTCAGTTTTACTTTTATGTGTCATTTACTCCACTCCCGGGCCTCCGTTAGTATGATTTGCATCCGTAATTAATGTCCATTTGCCGTGCATAAACATTTAAAAAGTGTAAACAACATTTGAACCGACCAATTCCTAAAAAATGAAACTAATTGGTTGGGTGTATGACAAAGTAAGTGTGTTACGCTTGTATCTGTCTGTGTAGGTCAAACATCACATTCCAATCACCTGCATCACGGAGCCCACTGTGAGTAACACTATTGTATAAATATGTTTAATTTAAATTACCTTTTCTCTGCTTTAAATTTATGCATTGCTCCAATACATTTCTTATATTGATAAATAGTGATTCTATCTTTGTTTGCGTTGTTTACTGCGGCAACCCTGGCACTTGTTCATATGATTGCAGAGTATCTCTCTCAGTTCCATTTCGTGAAACTCTTGTTTATTATAGTGTTGGCTATCATATCTGATCTCCGGTCTTCATGACTGTCTGTTCGGTCTTCTAGACAGCCTGTATTTATTGCTTTTGGTATATACTGCGTGTCATATTATGCCTCCCACATGTAATACGAACCTGCTCGTTGTATACTTTATTTTACATTATAGTCATCATTCAAATCCCCTTTACTCAGTTGTTATTCACTGGGCTTTAGCTCATGTTTTGTATATATGTATATGTAGGTAATCCAGTTCATGAGGGAACGTAGTCTTGCTTCCGTTTTGGTCAAGCCACCTTTTGCGTCTCTCGTCGAGGTTCCCATCTATCGGAGCACTAGTTCACCCAATGATTACCTCTTTTGGCACTCTCATACTAGTTATGATCGGTTGTCACTGGTGTTATAGTTGTTGGTGATGGGAACAACTTATCTCTTTTGGTTGTGTTGTAATTATAAGAGATATGTGACACCTGGATGTACATACGTATATGTGTAAAGACTACATTTTGTTTCATGTAAGGTCACAACTCGTTGGACATTATACTTTTTTATATAATAGCTTCTGCTATCCCTGTTCATTTGCCTCGTTCAGTTAGGCCTTCGGTAAACGTGGATTACTGGCCGGTTACGGCACTAAACCTATAGGGGCGGGTTTAGGTCGTGACAAGCCAGTACTACTTTTCGGTTATCTTCAACCCTTCCTTGTTCAAACTGCTTCAGTGCAGCTTCCTGTTCTGTGTCCATAGTGCTCATAGCGCCCAGTTCCTGAGTTGAATTTTCCACGCCGGTGTTCTCCGATAGTTTTCCCTTTTCATTGGCAATTTCGGCCACTTTAGCAATTTATGCTTCATTTTTCTCCAGTTTCAATTCACTTCCTTCCTGTTTATCTGGTTCATCACTCAACCATCCGGAGTTGTCGGTTGATCCGTTCAAATCAAACCAACCAATCTGCACATCTCATTGATCTTGTTTGTCAAAGAATTGCAGATTAACTAAATCCTCCTTGAGCTCTGCCAAATCATCCAATTCTTGGCTCGGGCCATCCTCCTAACCACATTAACCTCTACCAGAGTTGGCAACACTAATTCCGGCTTGACTTGATCAATCGGCACAATGTAGCAGCTTGGATCATACACCCCCTTAAACAAGTCCTCAGAGCTCTCAAGCAACAGACTCGTACTTTCCTCTAAGGTCGACCTTCCTTCTACTGCAACTGTCACCATCATACGCTTAGATTGAAGTGCGGACGTGTCTATCATACACAAATCTGTGCTTTCAAGAATGAACACCGTCGGTTTGGTAGGTGGAAAGGGGTAATATATTGTAGACACCCCATTTTGACCGACCTTAAGACTCAGACGTCATCGATTGAGCGCTCAGTGATAGTGTATGTTTGTGTTCGTTTTGAGTTTTCAGAGTTTTCGGCTGAGTGCCTTGCCTCCGGGTCTCTGAACTCTTTGTGTTTTGGCTTGGTTTGTAGATCATGCCTTGTTTTCCCTTTCCTGGAGGGAGAGAGAGGTTCATAGACCACTTTTTGTGGTCGTAGACTACTTTTCCCTCTTGAAGGCTAGTTTTCGATTTCGGGAGCCTTCGGCCAAGCGCTTTGTCTTGCTTCCCTTTTGGTTTGGTTTTGAACCAAACCTTGTTTTCCCTTCCCTGGAGGGAAAGAGAGGTCCGTAGACCACTTTTCTCTCTTGGAGACTAGTTTTCAGTTTCCGAAGCCTTCGGCCGCGCACCTTGTCTCGGGACCGCTTAACGTTCTCCTCTTGGCCTGGTTTTCGAACCATGCCTTGTTGCCTTTGCCTAGAGGGACACAGAGATCTTGTTGACCACCTTTTGTGGCTGTAGACCACTTTTCCCTCTAGAGGGACACAGAGGTCTTGGAGACCACTTTTTGTGGTCGTAGACCACTTTTGGTGCCCGTAGACTAGTTTTCGAGGCTTCCGGCTGCACGCCTCGACCCCCAGACTCTTGTCTTGCATCCTTTCTGGTTTGTTTTTGGCACGAACCTTGTTTTCCTTGCTTAGAGGGTGGAATAAGGGTGGGAGACCTATTTCTCTCCCTAAAAACCACTTTTCTTCCCGCCAGCCAGTTTTCTGGTCGGCCAACTAGTCTTGGTGGCCTTTGGACCACCAAAAGTGGTCTCCCACCATGCCATCACCTTGCTTTCTTTATGTAGACCACCTCTCCCCCCTGCTGACCACTTTGTCTCCTTGGAGACCACTTTCATCGGTCGGCCGACTAGTGTAAGTAGTTGGCCGACCACTTTAAGTGGTCGGCAGCTTTCCTGCAGATTTTGCAGAGTCTGTGGATGCCAGATGTGCCAGCTGGAGGGCACAGACTGCATCCTCCATACACGTGTATGGAGGGATTTAACCAAGCTTCTAGCTTCTCCAAGAATCTTGAAGCTTAGAGTTCTATAAGAGGGAGGCTCTCCCTCCCTTCTCCAGGTTCAGAAAAACTCCATTAGAGCTATACATATATCTTCCTCTCTATATTCCCCTCTCTCTCTCTATATTTGTGCCTTAAAGTGTGTTGTTTCTTCACTTTTGCACCACAACTCCTAGCCACACACCACCATCTCTGAGCTAAGATTCTTGGAGGTGGTATTTGGGTCATAAAAGCTGGTTTTGGGCTGAAGAAGGTGTTGTTGTTGCAGTGCTTCAAAGGTAACCCCTTTTCCCCTTTTTAAGCTTTGTTTTGGTTACTCTTTGAGCCATCTTTGCATGCTTTGTTTGGCTTAGTTTTCAATTGTAAAAGGCTTCATTTTCCAGTGTTTGAAATGCTTGTTTAAGGCTTCTTAAGTGTTGGGGGTGGTCTACCACCTTTTGTGCCTTATTTTGCCTTGTTTTGAGCCATCTCTTTAAGCCTTTAAGATCACATTCTCTTGGCCTTTTAACCACTGAAATCCAGTGGATTTTCCGTGGTAGAAATATGGTTTTGAGGCCTGAAATGAGAGGGGGTGGTCCCCCTCCTCTTGTCTTGTTTGTATACATAGAGGGCCTATAAAATGAGCATGTTTTTACACTTCTTTGTGGCTTTGTTTAAGCTTGTTTTTGTAACTTTTTGGACCAGATATGACTTTGTTTTTGGCTAGTTTGGTTGTCTCTTGAGTGGTTCATACACTTGTAGTGTAATTCCACATTGCTAGCCTAACATGCTCTATACTTTGGACCATCATTCTAGCCTATTTTGACTACACTCCAGCATGATTTTATCCATGTTTTTCCACGTTTAACCTGTGTTTTAGGTGTTTTGGGTCATGCATGCCTTGGTTTGAATAGCCATGGTGCAACCTTGTTCATTAGCTTTGAGTTTCGAAGTCTCTAGCATGCTTGGAATGTGATGTTTGCATGGTATAGCCTCAGTTCTCACATGATTTCAGAGCATATTTCATTGCCACACTCACATTTTCCACTCCTTCAAGGTGTTTGAAAGTTGTGTCTTCATGCCTAGTTTCTGAGCCAATGTGTATGCATCTTTGCCTAAGCTCATGAGCTCCATTTCAGCATGTTCTTGACCCTTAATTTGGCATGGTTAAGCTCTGTCCAGAGCTGGTTTAATAGTTTAAGCTTAGTATTGCATGCTCCTTATGTACTGCTCTTAACTAGCCTTATGCTCTAAGCCTTCTAGCATGCCTCATTTTGTTGTTTGGATGATTTGGCATTATTTAACACTTCATTTCAGAGCATGTATCATTTCCATATTCTCTTACATGTCACTCTTCAATGTGTTTGAAAGTTGTGCCTTTATGCCTTACTTGCGAGCCATGAGTCGAATGTGCATTCCTTGCTCTTTGTGCCTAGGTTTTGTTGAGTTTTGGCCATTGTTTTGGGCATTATTGAGGTCTATCCATATTCTGTTTAAGTCCATTTTGCATGTTGTTGCATGCTTGTCGCATTGCATGTTGTTGCATGCTTGTTGCATTCCATGATATTTGCTTGCTTGTCGCATTGCATTGTGTGTGCATGCATTGCATTGTGTTTGGATAGGGAGTTAATCCAAACACGAGAAACGACGGACATTTCATACTTGAAGTGATGAAACATGCCTCAATTCTCAATCGCCGACCCTCTTGATCACGCATGATAGATTTTGAGGCTTTATGTGTTTTCTTTGTGCATTCATTCATATTGATTGTGCAATCCTGGCTTCTCAGCCACCGTGCATTACGATGCTCAGTTGGTGCCTCGAGAGTCGGGAACCACACTTCTTTGAGCTTGAGAAATGATAGGGAAAGTGGTTGTGCCCACATACCTTGCTCATACACTGTCATGCCCCTTTTTGCTCTCTGTTGCAACAAACTAGAAGTGTGCAGGATTTTATGGTCGACCGACCAGTAAAAGTGGTTGGCCGACTAGTTTTTCTGGTCTGCAACATACTTGGCTGGTCTGCAGGTGGTCTACACCACCATAAAGTGGTCGGCCATGTCCCTGGAGGTGCCCATGATGGAGTAGAAGCTATTTGGAGCTTTGTGCAAAGTTTTGAGATCAATTGCAAACAGTGGCAAGTTGGGGCATCGCAATGGATTTCCAAACGAGGCGATCGAGCATGCATGCACCCCTCGCTCCGAGGGCCTCTTCTTAATGCTTTATTTAGCTGCTTCGCTTAGTTAGCTAGTTTAATGGTTTTGTACTTAATTAGTTAATGTGTTTAGCCATTCATTTGTTTTGTAATAATTAGTTTAATTAGCTTAGATTAGCTAGTTGGCTTATTTTTCGGACCCTCCGTCGAGAGGGCACAATGTTGTAAATAAGTGTGCGTGCGTGTGATGCATGTCTTCTAACCCCCATTTCTTTCTCCCTTTTATTTACCAGCTTTCGATGGTTAGTTTTAGGGCATATTTCAATTAGCATACTTATGTTTGCATGCGTGCATCCATTCATCTGTCTTGCATGCACCGGGCTCAGCGCATCATACTAACTGCATTGTATTTCAATTCCAATTTAAATACATGTTATCAAGTTGCATTCACATGACATCCTAGAATAGCCGAGCCTATCTTAGTTACATTTTGCATGTGTTGCATTAGGCATTCTTGACATAGCTAGGGTCATGCATTGATTACTAACTAGCTTTTGTTTTGGCTTGGAGTACTCGATGATTCTTTATGCCTTAGCATCTTTGCCATGATAGCATGCTTGCCATGAGGCTAACTGCTTAAGTGATTAACTGCTTGAATGCTTGTGGGTGGAGGCTTGATTGCCTAGATTGGAACAACTCAATGATTGTGAGTTTTAAGCCTACTTGAAGTGGCAAAATCATGTTTTTTTTCTATGCCCACTTGAGGGTGGCAAATCCACGACTTAGCCTACTCGCGAGTAGCATTTTCAAACCATTTTCAAACAAACAAACATGAGATGTTTTGTTCTAATTTGAGTGATTTAGTCTATACTTGTATGCTGTGCGCATCACATAGTAAGGTAGCTAATGAATCAGAATAAGAACACATATGTTTTCAAAAATAACATATCATGTTAGTAAAGGCCGATCCTTTGATCAGGCGAGCAGGGGTGCTCATTGCATGACCTTCCCCTCTCGTACCCAATTTTCCCAAAATAAAATATTTTGGTGGCGACTCTGAAATCTGGCAAAGCAGTCCATGTTTGGCGCCTTTGATTAAAATCGATTTTCCAAAACGATTTGCCGGATTTGGACTCATTGGTGATTTATCAGTCTCACATTGCACTTTGTGAGATTAGATTCAGAACCGTGACAGGAGTTCGAACTGTAGTAGTCAAGAACAATGATTCGCGCCCTCGCGCGCGGAGCGGATTTCCGGGCGGTCTACAGTTTCTGGCCACTCTGCTGGGGATTTAGAGAACTTGACTCGAACTCATGATATCTTGTTTTGCTTACACTTATGTGTTTCTTTGCATTGCATTTGTATTGGTGCGCCTAGGACACCGTGTTTGCCGTCTGCTATTCCTGAACGGTCTGCCCGAGGTTTGCTTGGAAAAGCATGCTATAAGGTTGACCGATTACGGGCTCTACCACGATGGGAACACAAACCTCAATTTTTACCGAGACGCCCTTTTTGACCATTCGGCCTAGTGTATATCGGAATCCATAGTGACCATTCCAAACTAGTACAGGTTACTTACCCAATTGTTAGTTATTTGAAACCGCCACGTGCATAGTAAAACCTAGCTCCTGACGAAACTAGGACAGGGAAACCCTACCCCTCTATAGGGGTGTTTTGGCTCTCACTTGCTTGCTATGTGCTCTTAGAGTGTGTCTCTACAGGAATGCATGTATTAGTTTGCAAGTCTGGGTATCAGGCCTGCGGGCATCAGTATTTGGGGAAATTAGTTTTACCTGAGGTATCAGATTCGAGGCAGTGATTTGGGGACAGTGATCAGTGTTAAGAACAATGTATTCAGCTTACAAATGTCAACTGTGTGTTGTCTTGCCAACTGTGTGTTGTCTTTATTTTAAGTCGTTATGCTGTTCATTTTTCTGGTTGTTTGTTTCCTTATTATGCTTTATATATCTTTTTGCAAGGTAGTTTAGCACAATTGCTTCTGACCAGGCAGATATTTCCCAAGCATTTTGGATCAGAGGTCGAAGACTTCATCGATCCGAGGATCTGATAGACGGACAACCAGTGTTCCTTTCATTACCCCGGGTTATTAGGCGGAGATCAGTTAGGCGCAGTTCATCAGTACAGCGGATATCAGATCAGCGGTCATTATCCCTCCCACCAGTGAGTAATTGGGCTGAGGTTTTCGTTTCTACCGCGAAGAGAGATATACCTGTTGTTCAGTTAGATCAGCACCTTATGGCAACTATGGAGGAGATGATGCGTCATCTCCAAGACATTATGCAAGCCATGCAGTGGGATGCTTCCCGCTAGGCAAAAGCTGCCACACGTCAGGCAGAGATTGTGGTCCAACAGGCAGAATTGATTACCAAACTTCAGCAACAACAGCAACCGCAATCGCAACAAGCCGGAGCATCTGCTTCGCATCCACCCACACCCCCATCCCCACCTAGAATTCCAACACTCGAGGATACTGCAAACGTCCAGGATAATACGGACACTCCAACAGGGCAAGTCCTGCCACCAGTTCTACCACAGATTTCAAAGACGTCGGCCTTCTCAATGGATACACCTTTTGAATGTGAGATAGACCCAACCGCCTTGAAGGTCAGTAAGCTTGAGAAGCTATTCAAGAGAGCTCAAGGTGTGATTCCATTCCCGACATAGAGGATGGATACACCGATTATGCGGTAACTTTGTCGGACCGATTTAAGATGCCACACATAGACCGTTTTGACGGTTCTAGGGACCCCATGGTTCATCTGAGGTTGTTCTCAGATATTTTGCGCCCGATGGGCTTGACGAGACTCTAGAAGCATTCACTCTTCGCTTGGACCCTGTCGGGTGTTGCCGCTATCTGCTACGCGAAATTAGAAGATTCTGTCAAGAAAAGCTGTGAGGAAATGACTGAGGCCTTTGTAGCTCAATACTCTTACAATACGCAGATCGAGATCACAACTCGTGATCTCGAGACAACTAGACAGGAGCCAAAAGAGGGCTTCTCTGACTTTGTAACCTGTTGGAGAGCCAAAGCTTCTATGATGACCACCAGGCCGGTCGACAAAGATCAAATGCGGATGATTGTGCGCAATCTCCAACCCAAACTGATGCAAAAGATGATCGTCTTACCCCTTCCCACCTTTGCGGATTTACATGAGATTAGGATACAGATCGAGGACGCCATGAAACAAGGTCTGATTGACCATGAGAGAGAGCAGCCCAAGAGGGAATTTTCCCGCAATACGAAAGCAGGCACGAGCAATGCGGCAGCTGTCAGAATTTCAAATGTGGGCATGGTCACCACCACCCCTCCAAAAACATTTACTGCCACACCATTCACCGGTGCGTCCAGGAGTAGCTCACAAACAGCTAAATATCCACCCTGAGGCTAGAGAACCTTCACCCTACTATACATGCCCCTGTCCAAAGCTCTGGGGGTTCTGATCAGGAAAGGGCATTTGAAGCCCCTAGAGTCGCGGCCATTACCAGACAAACTTCCTGCTTCCCATAATCCAGCCAAATACTATGCCTTTTACCAACAGCATGGTCGCGACACCGACCAGTGCTTCAGACTGCGTCATGAGATTCAGGATCTCGTTGACAATAGGGTGATCGCACCTCCAAAAAAACCAAATGTCACAACCAACCATCTCCCACCACATAACCAAGCTCCACCACCTAAACGTATCAACCTGATCTAAGCTGGGGTTGTGTCATACGACCCTAGCATATATATCACACCCTCTCACCTACCCAAGCCGGAGATGTTCATTCCAGACAGCACGGACTTGTGCATGTTGAGCATCTCCCAAACCCAACCTGAGCTGGTGGTGGTGACTATTAAAGATAGAATTGGGTCGACTTTAGAAGCAGAGGGGAATGATGATTCAGAGCCTGAGGGGTTTGCAAACTTTGAGTACAACCCGAGTGGTTATATCACATCAACGGATCAAGTTAAGCCGAGGGTAGAGTTGCCGATTGGAGTAGAAATCAGTATGGTTCGGGAGGATAGACCGAGTCAGGGGTTAGATGACCTAACAGAGCTGGAAAAGGACATTGCAGATTTGCAGTTCTTCGACGAGCAAGACTCAGGGGATGTAAACTTCAACTGGTTCGACTTAGATGGGTCAGCAGAAACTACTGGGTGGCTTGACGACCAACCAGATGTTGTTGAAGAATCTCAGCCAGAATAGGGACCGTTAGGAACGGAAACTTTAGTAGTGGCCGGAATGGCCAAGGATTAGAAGGGATCGCCGAAGAGCACTGGTGTTAAAAATTTTGCTTTGGATCCGGGTAGTTTGAATACAGAAGATATCGAACAACAGGCTGCATTGAAGCAGTTTGAGCAGGAAAAGATCGAAGATCTAGAGAGGGCTAGAAAGGCCAAAGCCCCTGTGGGGATGGAACGTGCTGTGCGCACTGGATATGCTGTGAGCACAAGAACAGTTGCAACGAAACCGGACAGCTGTCTGTCAGTTACTGACGGTATGTGGTGGGAAGACGACGACTTGCGTCTTGCCCACACCGACGAAGATTGGGGGCGGAACCAACCGGATGATACCTGGTACATGGAGGAGGTTAACCACATGACTAGAAGTGGGCGGTATTTCAAGCCCCCACACTTGGATCAACCAGAGGCATCCGAAAAGGACAAAGAAACAGAGAAGCAGAAGGAAAAACTGCTCGAGGAGGAGGTTGTACTGAAACAGCTTAAGAAAATCCAAGCAGACATCTCCATCTGGGGACTGCTGATGGCCTCAAGAGTTCACAGACAAGCTGTCTTTTCTGTAATGGACAAGGCCAAACTTTCAATCGATACCACGCCCGAACAGTTGGTAGGGTTGGTTTTTCCGGGAGGAGCTTCCCCGACGTTGACCTTCACTGACAAGGAACTGCCGCCTGAGGGCTCAAATCATAACAAACCACTCTATAACTCTGTCGAGTGTAGAGAGAAATGACTGTCGGTGGTCCTTGTTGACACAGGATCTGCTATCAACGTGTGTCCGTCGAGGACGACATATGCTATCGAGCTAAAGCCCACAGATTTTGTGCTTACTGCCTAGATGATTCGGGCATATAACAATACCAGCTGAGAGGTGATGGGGACTGTGCAGATTCGGACTTAGGTTGGTCCGGGGCAATGGGACATTGAGTTTCATGTCTTGGACGTTCCTGCAACCTTCAATCTACTCCTACGGCGGCCGTGGCTACACCATGTGAAGGCTGTCTCTTCCACCCTTCACCAGATGCTTAAGTACCCCCACGGGAAGGGAGTGGCAATCGTTTTTGGGAATTCTTCGATCCATCCGCCACCAGAGGTTTCTACGCCAGTTCTGGAAATTGAGCACGACGCGGAGGATGTGTTTTTGTCAAGGTTCACCCTCGTCGAGGCCCGGGGTTATACAGAACATTCTAGCTGTTGATGAGGGGCTATATGTCAGCACACGATCAGTCTACCTTATGAACAAGCTTCAGCACATGCCCGAGATGGGATTAGGGCGAAGTGGTTGGAAAGGCATTGCAGCATCGGCCGAAGTACTGCATAACCCACATACCTTTGGCTTAGGTTATCTTCCTTCCAAGGAGGACTGGGTGAGGAAAGGAAAAGAGATGGCCAGAAAAACCAAAGCGAAGCAAGCCGGCAAGCCTTATGAGTTGGTGCATCGGCCTATCCAGGGTACCCTGAACGGACGCTTTGTCCGGAAGGGGGAAGAATTCCCATTCTGCGGCTTCCCAGAGCCATGGCTAAATGCAAACAGGCGGCGCTTGCTGGGGTTTGATATTTTCTTTGACTTGCAATTATTTGGGGATGATGTTGCCAAGGAGCAGACAGACCCACCAGCTGAGGCTGAACAGTTCAAGGAGGAGGATTCCGAGAGCATAGAGATTGAAATAGGGGTAGCACTAGCTTGTCTATTATCAGATCCTCAGATCGTGCAAGAGTGCTCGGGAGATAACTTCTCAGTGTCCATGATTGGGAATGAAGCGGTTGTGGGCCCATCTTCAAACATTCTGGATGCATCCATCGCACCTTCCCTCGTCTAGCAATACGAGGAGGGCTTTTTATCGAGCAGCACCGGGTCAGGTAGTGAGCCAGAATCTAATTCCACCGAGTCTGTGGAGTCAGAATCAGGTTCCAGCTCGTCTGAGTCTGAGTTCGATATTCCTGGAGATGACAACCCGGATGCCACTGTCTTGTCCAGGTCATCTTTTTCTTTTTTCTTTGAATCTGTTGTAACAGAGGGTTCAGATGGATTGAATTTTATTAATGAGAATGGTACGACTGTGGCTTCTGAGTACTTTTTTGTGCCTTTAATTTATTACATTAATCAAGACTTTCAAAATTTTGATGAAAACGACAAGGAAGAAATTCCTCCAATTTTGCAATATTTGCTTGATCAAGAGCTGGAGAGGTTTGTTAAACCCTTGGTTGATGAAATCACCACAATTAATGTTGGTACTAAGAAGGACTGCGGTTGGTCTAGATCGGGTCCTCGTTGTCTTCGGAGCAGCGCGAGCGCTTAGTCTCTTTATTAAAAGATTTCAAAGATGTTTTCGTGTGATCCTACGAAGACATGCCTGGAATCAATCCTGAGATTGTACAGCACCAGATCCCTCTTGACCTAGAGGCCCGACCTGTTAAGCAGAAACTCTGAAGGATCTGCCCAGACTGGGCTCTGAAGATCAAAGAAAAGGTCACCAAGCAAATTGACGCAAGGTTCCTGCTGGTATCTGAATACCCAACTTGGTTGGCCAATATAGTTCCGGTGCCAAAGAAGGATGATAGAATTCGGGTATGTGTGGACTTCAGGGATTTGAACAAAGCTAGTCCGAAGGACGACTTTCCTCTGCCGCATATCGACGAATTAGTGGACTTTACTGCTGGGCATACGATGTTTTCGTTCATGAATGGGTTTTCAGGCTACAATCAAATTTTGATGGCACCCGAAGACAGGGAGAAGACTGCTTTCACCACTCCGTGGGGAACCTATTATTATAGGGTGATGCTTTTTGGGCTGAAGAATGCTGGGGCTACGTATCAACGGGCTGCGACCACAATTTTACACGACATGATCCATAAAGAGGTTGAAGTGTATGTGGACGACATGATTGTCAAATCCAAGGACAGAGAGGGCCACTACGCCGTCTTGCAGAAATTCTTCCAACGGATCAGAGAGTATCAGTTGCGGCTGAATCCTCAGAAGTGTACATTTGGTGTTACAGCAGGGAAAATGCTAGGGTTCTTGATCACACAGAGAGGTATCGAGGTCGATCCTTCCAAAATCAAGGCCATCTTAGAAATGCCACCACCGAGGACTGAAAAGGAGGTGCGAGGCTTTCTGGGTAAAGTGCAATTCATTAAACAGTTTGTTGCAAAATTAACCTTGACTTGTGAACCACTCTTTGGTCCCCTGAAGAAAGGAAAGAAGTTCCAATGGGACGACCAATGCCAAGTTGCTTTCGAGCAGATCAAGCAATATTTACAGAACCCACCTGTGTTGTCACCGCCTGAGCCGGGAAAACCACTGATTCTGTATCTTTCAGTGACTGAAACAACAATAGGCTGCATGCTTGCACAGTAGTCTGAGGACAAAGTGGAGAAGGCTATCTACTACCTGAGCAAGAAAATACTGGATTACGAGACCCACTACACTCCGCTAGAGAAGGCTTGTTTGGCCTTGGTATGGGCTACCAGGAAGTTGAGGTACTACCTGTTAGCTCACTCCGTAATACTAGTTTCGAGATTAGATCCTATCAAATATCTCTTCGAGAAACCAACACTTACGGGTAGGCTAGTCCGTTGGTTGCTTCTGTTTTCTGAATTTGATCTGAAGTACATGACGCGCAAGTCAGTGAAAGGGAGAGCGGTAGCGGAGTTCCTAGCTGATCACCCAGTGAAAGGGGATGAAGCAGTTGAGTATCTGTTCCCAGACGAGGTCATTTTGCATGTCGAAGAAAAGACTTGGATGATGTACTTTGACGGAGCGTCAAACCAATATGGGTATGGGATAGGGGTGTTGCTGATAGTGCCCGACAATTTCCATATACCTCTAGCATTCAAACTCCAGTTCAAAGTGTCGAATAATGAGGTAGAGTATGAGGCATGTATTGCTGGACTAGAAGCTGCCCTAGAACTAGGGGCAAAACGGTTGGATGTCATCGGGGACTCAAACCTTGTTGTATCTCAAGCTAAAGGAGATTGGAAAGTTAAAGAAGACAAGATGAGAATCTATCACTAGACCTTGAACGTTCTGATTCCTCGATTTGAGAAACTGAATTTCACCCATCTGTTAAGAGAGAACAACAGGTTCACCGATTCATTAGCAACTCTATCTTCTATGATAGACATCCCTTTTGGAGTCCGGATGCGTCCGATCATCATTGAACAAAAATTCGTGCCGGCCTACGAGCTGATTACTGCCATAGATAAGGTACAAGATGAGAATCCCTGGTATTATGACGTCTAGAACTTCTTGGAAAATGAAGAGTATCCACCAGGGGCAAATGCAAAAGATAAGAGGGCAATTCGAAGAATGGCTGTTTAGTTCATCGTCTGCGGGGGTAAACTATACAAGAGGGGTCATCTCAGGATGCACAAACTGTGTGTTGATGCTGAAGAGTCCAAGCGCCTGATGGAGGCCATGTACAGAGGAGAGTGTGAAGCGCATATGAGCGGGGTGATGCTAGCCCGGAAGATCCTTAAACAAGGTTATTACTGGTCCACCATAGAGAAGGATTGTATTAGCTTTGTCCGGCGATGCCACAAATGTCAGATCCATGCAAACCGCATGAATATTCCGCCGTCGAAGCTGTACAACATGACTTCGCCATGGCCGTTTTCAGTCTGGGGGATTGATGTGATTGGGGCTGTCACTCCGAAGGGGTCCAATGGGCATGAGTATATTCTGGTAGCGATAGACTACTTCACGAAATGGGTTAAGGCCCAATCTTATGCGGTGTTGAAGGCATCGCATGTCGCTAAGTTTATCAGAAACAACATCATCTGTCGCTACGAGGTCCCGAATGAGATTATTTTGGATAATAGTTCCCACTTCAAAAAAGAGGTGATCGACTTGTTGGAGAAGTACAACGTGGCATTTCATAAGTCATCTACATATCGGCCGCAAACCAACGGAGTAGTTGAGGCCGCTAACAAGAACATCAATCACATTCTGTAAAAGATGGTGGAAATCTACAGGGACTGGCCAGATAAGCTGTCATTCACTCTTTGGGGCTACCGGACTTCAATTCGAACTTCTACTGGGGCAACTCCGTATTCCTTGGTTTATGGGATAGAGGCTGTTCTGCCTATCGAAGTTGAGGTTCTGTCATTACGGGTATTGGCTGAGTGTCAGATAGCTGAGGCATATTGGCAGCAAAGCAGGTTCGAAGAACTCATGCTCTTTGATGAAAAAAGGCTGAAAGCACTGTATCACATTCAGGGTTATCAACGAAGAATTACCAGGGCTTTCAGCAAAAAGGTTAAGTCCAGGAATTTGAAAGAGGGAGATCTTGTGCTCAAAGACAACCGTGCTCCCATTCACGACCCTAAGGGCAAGTTCAGACCTAACTGGACTGGCCCTTACATCATCAAGTCCATCTAGTTGGGTGAAGCTGTCGTTCTGATGGACCTAGATGGCCTAGAGTTCTCCTAGCCAATCAACATGGACAAGTTGAAGAAATATTATCCCTGAGTGGCTCGCTGGGCTGAAAACCTAAAAGGATGACCTAGGCAAAAGTTATAGCATAAAAAATTTGAAATAAGAAAAACTGAGCTCGCAAGGTTGAAAATCCAGAAAGGACGGCCTTGGCAAAAGTTAGAACATAAAAGGAGAGTGTTAATACACGAGTGAACTTGAGCCGAACTACGTAAGGCTTGATTCCTATCTTCGGGATACGTAGGCAACTTCATTCTGAAGTCCAGCCATAAACACTTCCCTGATCAACTTTGTCCATATGATCTGTTGGTCATCTTTGTCTATTCTGCATTCAAGAGCTCGGTTGTGATCTCCAGTACAGTGCTATTCAGACTAGGGGCAACTTTCCAGTTGTTGGGATCCGGGGTTGTACATCTCAATGATCGATCTCGGGCGTGTCCAGTTGTGATCCATATCGAAAATGGTTTTGAAAAGTTTCAATAAAAGTTGATTTTACTCAAATTAATCTTTTTACGACTTAGACCATTTTTGGACCAAATGGAAAATTTTCAGTACCCACAAGCTTCAATTACGTTGATTTCAATACAGAGTTCTCCTACTCTTGAATACAAATTGAAGTTGCTTTTTATTACATTCACAAAGAAAACTTGAAAGTACTGATTAAAGCAATAAATTCGGGGCATAGTCAAGTTAGGTGTTCCTGCGCCCCCTCCCAGAGCTTGTGGAAGCCTCTGATGCCAAAGTAGGCCCAACCTACGCCTCTTCATCAAGCCAAGCTATGCACTCATCAAAGAGGCTGCAACTGAAAGTGGGAGCGGGGGCCAGAAGCTCTCTTGTCCTCCATGCTGTGGTATACCGAGCTAGCTGTGCTCCCCGTCCCTTCTTCCGGGCAAGTCTGATCATGTCCAAATTGGAGCTGAATTCAGAACGGGAAGTAAAAGACACAGTGTGTCAGGCCGATCAACTGAACCCCAAGCTGGCGAGACATGATGTAACTCATCGCCGGCAGATTGAGCCAGGGGCAGCGCCAAGCAATGCTGACAGCAGATAGACTGCACATCCATTCGCACTACCACCCCTCATCAGGGGCATCGACTAGACGTCACCGGAAGAAATAGCCGTGAGCTGAATATGCTGGGCATGAGTCCACAACCTTCAACTTGTCCATCAACCATATCTGGGAAGGGATGAAAAATGAGAGATTAAAGAATAGAGAGATGTATGTGGAGAGAAAAGTGAGAGAAGGGTTTTGAGAAAAAAAACCGAGGCTGAGGGCCGAGTGATGTGAGAAACATATGTGAGATAGGGTGGGAAACATTAACTACAGCAGTAGTGGACTCCCCGCGAATCTAGTCGTCTCCCGGCAATGGAAAGTATCCAAACCCATCAATGTCTCAGCTAGCATCATGGCAATACAGCTTTTGCCCTCTTTTAAGCCTTGGACAACCTCAATCAAACGGACGCTAGACCCTCCGTAGCCTGAGGCAAGCAAGAAATGAGACAGCATGCACAAGCAAAGGGCATGTCGCCGAAAACCCTGCCAGTGATGATCGCCGCGATCACCAGCATCAAAAAACTGATGAATCAAGCTGGGGATGTCCAATTCCCCATCGCAGATCAAAGACCGAGCGTCATGCATAGTAAGCCCACACATCCGTCCTAAGGCTTGGACGTGGTCGAAGCGGAATTGAGGCAAGATTTCTTCATCGCACTCAGATTCCAACAAAGCTTGGAATTCTTCGAAAGTGGGACACATCTCTTGTCCGCCAAAGCTAAAAACATGAGTTACCGGATTCCAACACCTCACCGCGGCATGGAGGAATGGAAAACGCAATGGAGTGTGACTCAACGTGAATAGTGCATTTATATCAAAGCCCTAGAAATTCAACTTTTTCGAGCCATCCAAGTTAGCAATCCAATTTGTGAGGTTTTGGACAAGAAATGCCTCTATTTTGGTGCAAAATTGAGTTAGAATGAGGGAACCACGAAGCTGGAACCTTTATGGAGGATAAGGCACTATTTAGAGGACATGTAACAACAATCTGGAGGTCTCTAACATAACTAGTCGGCCAGCCACATTTTCTGGTCTGCAGACCAAAAAAATGGTCGGCCAGCCCTTTTAATGGTCGGCCATGAGCAAAAAGGTGGTCTGCAGCTGTTTCTTGTCTCCCAAAGAGAGTCCCTAGCCCTCCTATGTGCTGAGAGTGCTAAAGGTCTAAGTTTACCTCTGTTTCGGATGCGTTCTGTCACTTTGTTTATCTGATATGCATTTGCTTATCGAGTTGTTAAGTTTTGTTTATCGAGTTGTTACTCTTTAGTTATCGAGTTGTTGCTCTTTGTTTATCGCGTTGTCGCTCTTTACTTATCGAGTTGTTGCTCATTGTTTATCGAGTTGTTTTTGTTAAGTTGTTTAGTTTGTTACGTTGCTTCACTACCTGACTTGGCAATACACGATGTTCAATTTCCATTCACTTTCATTTTTGTGAAAAATGATGCGATGCGATGCTCAGAATACAAATACAACACTTTTTGAACAAAAAACTGTTTTCATTCCATCATGTTTTCTGTTTGCTCTACGTCTGCATCGGTTGCGAGTCGAGCCCCTTCCCCCAGCTCCTCGAAAAGGCCTGGATGGCCCAGCCTGTGGTTCAGCCTGTAGCGGTGGCATCTGAAGAAAAGAGGGCAATTTGAATACATTAGCAAATATGTATATCAGATGCAAAAATAGTGGGTGCATGCAGATACAGTATATGAATGTGGTGTGTGTCAGATGTGCTCTATACATGCAGTCAACCAATGCAGTGAAATAGTCAAATTCAGCGTGTCATCAGAAGTATGATAAATGCAAGAAAACTAAAAAGTACCGAAACACCAGCGATGAACAGCTGCGTCTCCCTCCGCAAAACCATACTCTCGAGTGAGGCCACCACTCTGAGTAATCCATCACAATACTCTCTGGGAGGCTGCAGATACAAGCTCAAGTCATCAGTGAATGAATGAATGTCTAAATAGCTGAAGGTTACATCAAAACTGTAAAGCATACCGGTGGTGAGTCAGGCTCACTGACGTATCGATGATCGGGCAATGGAGGCTCCAGTGGAATCTAGTAAGACGTCCCATACTGCCAGCTTGTCAGCTCAGTCGAAAGATTTGGCCATCCGGCACACTATCAAGCAGGGGGCATCCCCCTATTCCTACCCCTCGATGTGCTGGCCCCGCTAGTCGAAGGAATGTCTGCAGCTTGGGCGCGGCTCGAGGAAGGCATATCAACAACTCTCCTCGTGGGGATACGGACACCTGTCAGTGGAGGCATCAGGTATATATGGCGATATGTCGCGTACTCCCCCTCCTCTAGGAAAAGAACTGCGTCAACACCCAACATAAGGTCGTCAACGTCCTGGAGAGTGAGGCTCTCTGTAGATCGCATGTCCAATGGAGGCGGTGAGGGGGTCTCCTGAGCAGGATTACCCATCGTCTGGCACATAAAGCGATCCCTGAGAAATCAGGCTGTGCCGACTGGTCCCTCAAACAAACCCTGTATCGGGAGGCACCCCATGCCCCAGCGAACTGGAACCGAGAATACCCTGGCATGGCTATCCAAGGCTGCCAGGTGACCTGCGGGTAACAAGTGCATAAATTGATTAGTTGTCATAAATATGCAAGATGAATCAAAGTTGAAAGCATGAAGAATCGAGAGTTCTGACTTACCTCGGTCTCCCATACAGTGTCAAAGAACTGCCGGAGATATGGCAGTGTCTCTCGAGGCCTGGGCCGGCAGCAACCCTCAAATCTGCGTAAATATGGTATATCTAGAGGTGCCTCTACCTCCGGCTCAGGGGCAAGTGTTGAGAAATAAGCGAAAATCCACAGCTGTGAAAAGCAAGACAGTGGTTGTCAGAATACAGAATATATAGAAAATGCAGAATGCTGAGTGCAGAATGCAGAGTACAGAATGTAATGTGTGCAATGTGTGCAGTGTACAGTGTACAGATAATGAAAAGCAGAAATGTAAACCAAGAAGGCAGAATGTACCTCCCAGGCTCTCCAGTAGCCACCCACTATGTTTCCCCGCCCGCGAGAGGTCGCGCTCATGTAGCAATAAAGGGTATCGAGGCCAGCGCCACCCCAATCAAAGTGCCGGACCTATGATAGGTCTACTAGAGCACTCAGCAGATAAAGCCCAACCGTGTTCCCCCTGTCGGAGAATAGTGTGGTCCCGAGAAGGAACATCAGAAATCCCCGGGCATACTGCTGTATGGCCTCAAAGTCTCGGGCGTAGTCCTCCTGTACTGCTCGACGAACCAAGTGTACCTGACCCTGCTTGATGATCTGTCGATCGGCAGATGGGCTCCGAGCAGATACGTCCAAGTCACCTCCCACTCACCCATATCGGTATCGTATGGGATCGACCGGCCTGCCACGTCGAGGCCCGTCAACATCGAGAAGTCATATGGGGTCATCGTCATGTCCCCGGCAGCAGAGAAATGGAAGGAGTTGGTGGTGTCCCACCATCTCTCTACAAGTGCACCCAAAAGGGTCCTACTCGCCGGATGATGCGACAACCCCATTCAAAATGGGCTGAACCTCACCTTATCTATGATATGTCGAACAGCGTCTGGGAGCTCCATATACCACTCCGTCGCGATGATCAATCCGTAACCCCGAGTGAAACGGGAAGATACCTGCGTTCAGAATGAACAGATGTATTCAGTTGCAGAATGAGCAGTGTACTGTGCTATGAGCTGTGTGTTCAAAATGAGCAGTGTACTGTGCTATGAGCTGTGTGTTCAAAATGAACAGCTTACTGTGCTATGAGCTGTGTGTTCAAAATGAACAGAATACTATGTTTTGAGCTGTGTGCCCAATGAACAGAGTGTTGTGTTACGAG
The DNA here is from genome assembly GCF_004153795.1 of Camellia sinensis. NCBI lineage: Eukaryota > Viridiplantae > Streptophyta > Magnoliopsida > Ericales > Theaceae > Camellia > Camellia sinensis. The sequence continues at coordinate 115,474 of NW_021026095.1, forward strand.
CTGTGTGTTCAGAATCAACAGAATGCTGTGTTGTGAGCTATGTGCCCAATGAAAAGAATGCTGTGTTGTGAGCTATGTGCCCAATGAAAAGAATGTTGTCTTTTGAACTGTGTGCCCAATGAACAGAGTGTTGTGTTATGGGCTGTGTGCCAAATGAACAGAATATTATCTTTCGAGTTGTGTGCCCAATGAACAAAGTATTGTGTTTTGGGTTGTGTGCCAAGTGAATAGTATGCTGTGTTGTGAGCTGTGTACCAAGTGAGTAGAGTATTGTGTATGAGCTGTGTTCAAAATAAGCAAAATGTTGTGTGCAAGTTGTGTTTAGAATGAGCAAAGTGCTGAGTATGTAAATGTGTTCAGAACGGGCAGGTAAAATACATAGCGAAAGCATGAAATGTGCAAGAAATACAAACTACATCGCAGAAAATGTAAAAGTGAAGTATGCACCTCGCGCACCTGATGAGATAAGTGGGACTCAGGCTCTCGTAGCAGCAAGTCTATGGGTGCTCGCCATGCAAAATCCGTGGAATGATGAAAGGTGCTGGGAGATAGTATGTGCTCCTGTGGATGGTACCTCTCCGGTTCAAACGGTCGAATCCTTGGGGGCAGCGGCATAATGTCGGGCTCATCCTCTACTCGTGGAAAACCTCCGCTGTGTGGAATATCGTCAGCCATCTTAAAAAAGGTGCAAAAATGAGCAAAATGAGCCAAAATTGTAAAAAGTCAACCCTTAGAAAGAGAAAAAGTCAGCAAAAGTCAAAGCCCGGGAAAATGTGCTAAACTTCGAGAGAAACATACCTCAAGTGGTAAAAATAGAGAAAGAAGCTCCGAAAATAAATTCTGATCGGTTCAAAATGAAGAGAATCAAAAGTTTTCATGAATCAACTTCGCATGGGACATTGGAAAACATGTGAAAAGCCCGGATCTAAGAGGGAAAAGGGTCTAGGAAGAAAGGGGAGTCAATTTCGGCACTAGAGATGTGAATGAAATGTGTTTTGAAGGTGTACACTTATAGAACCGAGGCTAAAAGACCAAACTGCCCCGAAGATATGTAAACTGGTCGGCCGACCACTTAAGTGGTCTTCAACTGCTCGGCCAGCTAGCTAAGTGGTCGTCCACCCCTCCTGGATGGTCTCCAGGGCCTCATTGTCCTCCTTGTGTGTTTTTGAGATGATTGGAGTCCTCGGCCCTCGCGAAAGTGCAAGAAAAGTACACTTTTCGGTTCAAAATGTCCCTGCAGGAACTTCGATTCAAGTCTTTGATGCATGGCTCATCGTCACTCGTCAAAGAGCGAGGTGTATCCTTTTTAAGTATGTTGTGCCTCCCTGAGAGGTAAATCGGAGGTCGCATTTGAATTGGTCTTGTTAGGGCTTGTATTTCCTTAGTCGGTGTTTTGTTTCAAACATGCTTTTGAAGTTGCACTAAAATGCATTGTTATGCTCACTTCCCTCGCATTGTTTTGCACACTCTTTGCATTGTTATGCACCATTTTACTTGCTTTGTTATGCACTTTTCACTTGCGTTGTCACACACGTTTCACTTGCATTATTATGCACTTTTCACTTGCATTGCTACGAACCTTTCCATCGACATTGTATGTGCACATGTTTATATTGCATCTTAATGTAACGTTGAACATGTGTTACTGCTATACTGTACCTGTTAAGTTTCTTTCTTATGCATGCACGATATTGTATGTACGGTTCATTTGAAGTTGGTGAGACCGGACAATATTGTATGTTTTAGTCTTCTCCGCGTGAGACGCAGTGAGAATTGCATAATTTTCTTGCATCTTTTCTGCATGAGATGTAGTTTGGTTTGTATTTGCTTGCTTAAACTGTTGCATTTATTGCGTATAATTACTTCATCACAACTATCTTTGCATGATCATAAGTTATGTTCGGCTTTGTGCATGTCATTTGCATCTTGCCCCTGCCTACGGGCGCATCTCTCTGTTATCTTGCCTGTTTGTCTAAGTCTTCGGCCTTGTCAAAAATGGGTCGTCTCTGGGTTTTGACATTCAATCCCGTCACTTCTTGACTTCTGAGTTCTGTCAAAGAGGGGCAACTGTAGACACCCCATTTTTTACCGACCTTAAGACTTAGACGTCATCAATTGAGCGCTCGGTGATTGTGCATGTTTGTGCTCGTTTCGAGTTTCCGAAGCCTTTGTTTACTTGCATTGTTATGCACCTCATTACTTGCGCTGTCGCGCACATTCGGTTGCATTGTTGTGCACTTTTCACTTGCATTGCTATGCATGTTTCTATCGGCATCATATGTGCACGCGTTTATCTTGCCTTGATACTATATCTTGATATAGCATTGATCATATGTTCCTATTATATTGTACTTGTCAAAATCTTTTTTTTGTGCAGGCACGATATTATATGTACGATTCATTCAGAGGAATTCTAGGTAACACCATTCCTCTCCCTTACCCCGTTGCTTAGAAATACCCGGGTGCGCCCAGTGTTTACACTAACACCCTGTTAGAAGCGTTTGGACTGTGTGCCCAACACTTGTACCTTTTGCTTTGGTTAAGAGCATTTGGAACGTGTTCTAATGCTTATACCACTCCGAAACACTGGGACGAGTCCTTATGTTTCTCCCTCTTTGGTTAAGAGCATTTGGAACGTGTTCCGATGCTTATACCACCCCGAAACACTGGGACGTGTCCCTATATTTCTCCCTCTTTGGTTAAGAGCATTTGGAACGTGTTCCGATGCTTATACCACCCTGAAACACTAGGACGTGTCCCTATGTTTCTCCCTCTTTGGTTAAAAGCATTTGGAACGTGTTCCAATGCTCACACTACTCCAAAACACTGGGACGAGTCCCTATGTTTCTCCCTCCTTGGTTAAGAGCATTTGGAACGTGTCCCATGCTTATACCACTCCTTTTCCGTTTGCGTGCAACGCATTGAAATCTTGTTTGAGATGTCGGGTGCGCCCAACGGTCGCTTTTAGTCTTTCCTGCGTGAGTCGTAGTTAAGATTGCATAATTTTCTTGTGTCCTTTCTGTGTGAAATGTGGCTTGACTTATGAGTTTTGCGCGTAGCATGTTTGTATGTTCGTGTTTCTCATGTGTGAGATGACCTTATCGGTTCGCTTAAAATGTTGCATTTATTTTGAAAATTTGCTTCATTACAGTTCTCTTTGCATGATCATAAGTTTTGTTCGGCATCATGCATGTCATTTGCATCTTCCCCTGCCTGCGAGCGCATCTCTTTGTTATATTGCCTGTTTGTCTAAGTCTTCGACCTTATAAAAAATGTGTCGTCTCTGCCCTTTAACATTAACTCCCGTCACTTCTTGACTTTCGAGTTCTATCAAAGAGGGGCAACTGTAGACAGCCCATTTTGACCGACCTTAAGACTTAGACGTCATCGATTGAGCGCTCGGTGATAGTGCATGTTTGTGTTCGTTTCGAGTTTCTAGAGTTTTCGGCTGAGTGCCTTACCTCTGGGCCTCTAAACTCTTTGTGTTTTGGCTTGGTTTGTAGACCATGCCTTGTTTTCCCTTGCTTGGAGGGAGACAGAGGTCCATAGACCACTTTTTGTGGTCGTAGACTACTTTTCCATCTTGAAGGCTAGTTTTCGGTTTCCGGAGCCTTCGGCCGAGCGCCTTGTCTTGCTTCCCTTTTGGTTTGGTTTTGAACCAAACCTTGTTTTCCCTTCCCTGGAGGGGAAAGAGAGGTCTTGTAGGCCACTTTTTGTGGTCGTAGACCACTTTTCCCTCCTGTAGACTAGTTTCCGATTTCTGGAGCCTTCGGTCGTGCGCCTTGTCTCGGGACTGCTTACCGTTCTCCTTTTGGCCTGGTTTTCGAACCATGCCTTGTTGCCTTGGTCTAGAGGGACACAGAGGTCTTGGAGACCACCTTTTGTGGCCGTAGACCACTTTTCCCTCGTAGACCACTTTTGGTGCCCGTAGACTAATTTTCGAGGCTTCCGGCTGCGTGCCTCGACCCTCGGACTCTTATCTTGCATCCTTTTTGGTTTGTTTTTGGCACAAACCTTGTTTTCCTTGATTAGAGGGTGGAATAAGGGTGGGAGACCAATTTCTCTCCCTAAAAACCATTTTTCTTCCCGCCAGCCAGTTTTCTAGTCAGCCAACTGGTCTTGGTGGCCTTTGGACCACCAAAAGTGGTCTCCCACCATGCCATCACCTTGCTTTCTTGATGTAGACCACCTCTCCCCCCTGCCGACCACTTTGTCTCCTTGGAGACCACTTTCACTGGTCGGCCGACCAGTGTAAATAGCTAGCCGACCACTTTAAGTGGCCGGCAGCTTTCCTGCAGATTTTGCAGAGTCTGTGAATGCCAGATGTGCCAGCTAGAGGGCACAGACTGCATCCTCCATACACGTGTATGGAGGGATTTAACCAAGCTTCTAGCTTCTCTAAGAATCTTGAAGCTTAGAGTTCTATAAGAGAGAGGCTTTCATTCCCTTCTCCAGGTTCAGAAAAACTCCATTAGAGCTATACATATATCTCCCTCTCTATATTCCCCTCTCTCTCTATATTTGTGTCTTAAAGTGTGTTGTTTCTTCACTTTTGCACCACAACTCCTAGGCACACACCACCATCTCTGAGCTGAGATTCTTGGAGGCAGTATTTGGGTCATAAAAGCTGGTTTTGGGCTAAAGAAGGTGCTGTTGTTATAGTGCTTCAAGGGTAACCCCTTTTCCCCTTTGGTCACTCTTTGAGCAATCTTTGCATGCTTTGTTTGGCTTAGTTTTCAATTGTAAAATGGCTTCATTTTCCAGTGTTTGAAATGCTTGTTTAAGGCTTCTTAAGTGTTGGGGGTGGTCTTCCACCTTTTGTGCCTTATTTTGCCTTGTTTTGAGCCATCTTTTTAAGCCTTTAAGATCACATTCTCTTGGCCTTTTAACCACTGAAATCCAGTGGATTTTCAGTGGTAGAAATATGGTTGAGGCCTGAAATGAGAGGGGGTAGTCCTCCATCCTCTTGTCTTTTTTGTATGCATTGAGGGCCTATCAAATGAGCATGTTTTTACACTTCTTTGTGGCTTTGTTTAAGTTTGCTTTTGTGACTTTTTGGACCATATATGACTCTATTTTTGGCTGGTTTGGTTGTCTCTTAAGTGGTTCATACACTTGTAGTGTAATTCCACATTGCTAGCCTAACATGCTCTATACTTTGGACCATCATTCTAGCCTATTTTGACTACACTCCAGCATGATTTTATCCATGTTTTTCCATGTTTAAGCTCTGTTTTAGGTGTTTTGGGTCATGCATGCCTTGCTTTGTATAGCCATGGTGCAACCTTGTTCATTAGCTTTGACTTTCGAAGTCTCTAGCATGCTTGGAATGTGATGTTTGCATGGTATAGCCTCAGTTCTCACATGATTTCAGAGCATATTTCATTGCCACACTCTCATATTTTCCACTCCTTCAAGGTGTTTGAAAGTTGTGTCTTCATGCCTAGTTTGTGAGCCAATGTGTATGCCTGTTTGCCTAAGCTCATGAGCTCCATTTCAGCATGTTCTTGACCCTTAATTTGGCATGGTTAAGCTCTGTCCAGAGCTGGTTTAATAGTTTAAGCTTAGTATTGCATTCTCCTTATGTATTGCTCTTAACTAGCCTTATGCTCTAAGCCTTCTAGCATGCCTCATTTGTGTTGTTTGGATGATTTGGCATCATTTAACACTTCATTTCAGAGCATGTAGCATTTCCATATTCTCATGCATGTCACTCTTCAATGTGTTTGAAAGTTGTGCCTTTATGCCTTACTTGCGAGCCATGAGTCGAATGTGCATTCCTTGCTCTTTGTGCCTAGGTTTTGTTGAGTTTTGGCCATTGTTTTGGGCATGATTGAGGTCTATCCATATTCGGTTTAAGTCCATTTTGTATGTTGTTGCATGCTTGTTGCATTGCATGTTGTTGCATGCTTGTTGCATTCCATGATATTTGCTTGCTTGTCGCATTGCATTGTGTGTGCATGCATTGCATTGTGTTTGGATAGGGAGTTAATCCAAACACGAGAAACAAGGGACATTTTATACTTGAAATGATGAAACATGCCTCAATTCTCGGTCGCCGACCCTCTTGATCATGCATGATAGATTTTGAGGCTTTATGTGTTTTCTTTGTGCATTCATTCATATTGATTGTGCAATCTTGGCTTCTCGACCATCGTGCATTGCGATGCTCAGTTGGTGACTCGAGAGTCGGGAACCACACTCCCTTGAGCTTGAGAAATGATAAGGAGAGTGGTTGTGCACACATACTTTGCTCATACACTACCATGCCCCTTTTTGCTCTATGTTGCAACAAACTGGAAGTGTGCAGGATTTTATGGTTAGCCAACTAGTAAAAGTGGCTGGCCGACCAGTTTTTCTAGTCTGCAACATACTTGGTTGGTCTGCAGGTGGTCTACACCACCATAAAGTGGTCGGCCATGTCCCTAGAGGTGCCCATGATGGAGTAGAAGCTATTTGGAGCTTTGTGCAAAGTTCTGAGATCAATTGCAAACAGAGGCAAGTTGGGGCATCGCAATGGATTTCTGAACGAGGCGACCGAGAATGCATGCACCTCTCGCTCAGAGGGCCTCTTCTTAATGCTTTATTTAGCTGTTTCGCTTAGTTAGCTAGTTTAATGGTTTTGTACTTAATTAGTTAATGCGTTTAGCTATTCATTTGTTTTGTAATAATTAGTTTAGTTAACTTAGATTAGCTAGTTAGCTTATTATTCGGACCTTCCGTCGAAAGGGCACCATGTTGTAAATATGTGTGCATGCGTATGATGCATGTCTTCCAACCCTCATTTCTTTCTCCCTTTTATTTACCATCTTTCGATGGTTAGTTTTAGGGCATATTTCTATTAGCATACTTATGTTTGCATGCGTACATCCATTCATCTATCTTGCATGCACCGTGCTCGGCGCATCATACTAATTGCATTGTATTTCAATTCCAATTTGAATACATGTTATGAAGTTGCATTCACATGACATCCTAGAATAGCTGAGCCTATCTTAGTTGCATTTTGCATGTGTTGCATTAGGCATTCTTGACATAGCTATGGTCATGTATTGATTAGTAACTAGCTTTTTGTAGGCGCGCCCGTGGGCCTCGTGCTACAGTTCGGACTCGATTTGTGTCACGGTTCTAAGTCTGAACCAAAGAGTCCAAATCCGGCAAATCGTTTTGAGAAAAACAGATTTTTTTGAAAGAAGTGCCAAACATGGACTGCTTTGCCAGATACAGAGTCGCCACCTAAATATTTTAAAATGGGAGAA
>NW_021026095.1:125566-163867 GCF_004153795.1 Camellia sinensis
AGTGAATGCTATGCCAGCAAGTAGACATGAACCAAACTACATCTCATGCAGAAAGGATGTAAGAGAATTATGCAATTCTCACGAACATGTGCGTTAGATACACAAAAGTGAACGAAGTGTGATAGATACACTAAGTGGACAAACATGCGTGATAGATACACAAAAGTGAAGAGAGTGTGATGGATACACTAGGTAAGCGTAGTGTGATGGATACACTAAAGGTGAACACAAAGCGTGGTAGATGTACCTAGTGAACAAGTATGATAGATATACTGAAAGCGAACACGAAGTGTGATAGATGCACTTAGTGAGCAAGTATGATAGATATACTAAAAGGGAACACAACGTGTGATAGATGCACTATGTGAACAGAGTGTGATTGATACACGGTGCAAAACAGCCACACACTTGCATGGGGAGCAGGGTCTGTGCATTCCAGCTGCCACAGCTGGCATCCATTCGATCTGTAGAATACTCCGGAAGGTCATCGGCTAGCAAAAAAAGGCCGGTCGGCTACTTTAACCTGCCGGTCGGCACAATAAATTGCCGGTCGGCACAATAAATTGCTGGTCGGATAAATATAGTGACGATGGGTGGCCGGTGAGGTCAAAAAAGTGCCGGTTGGTGTCCAAATTGAAGCCCCGGAAGTTAGCTTTCCAATGGCGCAAACCTTGTATTAAAATTCCTTCTGTGCAAAAAGTTATGCCCTTTTTCGTGAAGCCGCGCAGATTCGATCCAACCGGGATGATGCCCGACTTCAACTGATCATATCTCCCCACCCGGACTTGGTCCTAGGAGATTCTTGAGTGAAAAATGAAGCCCCGAAAGTAAGCTTTCCAACGGTGGTGGCCTCATAGCTAAAATCCAAGTATGCTGATTAATAAGCCCGATTCAGCGAGGACTGCTCGACTCTCTTCTACCCGGATTCATGCCGAACTTCTCCCAAACTAGTTTTCTCCTCTCCTTTCCTCTCTTCTTCAACTCCAAACCCCTAAAAAAGTGTTTCGAAATATTTGCCCCTCTTCTTGCCGAAGAAACTGAATCTTTGCCCTGCACAGCTCTCAACACTGAGCAAACCATCAGTAGTGCCCAAGTCTTAAGGGCGGTCAAAAATGGGGTGTCTACACTTTTGTTTTGGCTTGGAGTACTCAATGAGTCTTTATGCTTTAGCATCCTTGCATGTGTGTAAGTGACTGCCATGATAGCATGCTTGCCATGAGGCTAACTGCTTAAATGCTTGTGGGTGGAGGCTTGATTGCTTAGATTGGAACAACTCAATGATTGTGAGTTTTAAGCCCACTTGAAGTGGCAAAATCATGTTTTTGTTCTAAGCCCACTTGAGGGTGGCAAATCCACGACTTAGCCTACTTACAAGTAACATTTTCAAACCATTTTCAAACAAACAAATATGAGATGTTTTGTTCCAATTTGAGTGATTTAGTCTATACTTGTATGTTGTGCGCATCACATAGTAAGTTAGCTAATGAATCGGAATAAGAACACATGTGTTTTCAAAAACAACATATCATGTTAGTAAAGGCCGATCCTTTGATCGAGCAAGCAGGGGTGCTCATTGCATGACCTTCCCCTCTCTTACCCAAGTTCCCGAGTCGAGGCAACTTTGGTGATGACGGACACGTGGCCTTAGGCACGAGTCAGGGTTTCCTAAATTTCTCCGAAATAAAATATTTAGGTAACAACTCTAAAATCTGGCAAAGCAGTCCATGTTTGGCGCTTTTTGATTAAAATCAATTTTTCAAAACGATTTACCGGATTTGGACTCTTTGGTGATTTATCAGTCTTACATTGCACTTTGTGAAATTAGATTCAGAACCGTGACAGGAGTCCGAACTGTAGTAGTCAAGAACAACGATTCGCGCCCTCGCGCGCGGAGCGGAGTTCCGGGCGGTCTACATATATATACTGGGGTCGTAGGGGATGGCTAGTGTATGGATTAGGTTTAAATTTTGAGGTGGGAGAACTTGATTCTGGACCGGGAGAGGGTTTGTAGTTACATTTGGTTTCTGGGGTGGTGCGATCACCTTGTTGTCAATGAGATCTTGAATCTCATGACACAGTCTGAAGCATTAGTCGGTGTCATGACCATGCTGTTGGTGAAACACACAGCACTTTGCTGGGTTGTGTTTGGGTGGAACCGGATCAGGTAATGGGCGAGGCTCTAATGGTTTAAGGTGCCCTTTTTAACCAACACCTTCATGGCTTAAGATAGGGTCATGTAGAGTTGCGTAAAGGTCCTCTGGGATCGGGCAGAGTTGGTTAAAGTTTATGGAGATGTATTGGCAAAGGGATTGGCAGTCTTGGTTGTGGTGGTGACAACACTCACATCTGACGGCCACACAGCTGTGCTACCACCGGTGGTAGCATTGGAACTGTGCACAAAAAGTCTTTTTGCCTGCTCTTTCTCTTAAGTAATCAACACTTGTTTCATGGCGTCTTCAATCTGAACCCCCATTTCATAGATCTCGGTGAATGTGAACAGAGATAGGACGATCATTTTCTGTAACAACTTCTCGTGCAGATTGTGGACTACCGTCCTTATCTAATCTTTCTCAGAAGGCCTTGTGGTCATCATTGAAGTTTTAGCCCTCCACTTCATCACAAATTCTGAAAAGTCCTCCTTCAGCTCTTGGCCTGTTGCCTCAAGATCACGAGTTGTGACCTTGATTTGTATGTTGTACGAGTATCGAGCAATAAAAGCCTCGGCCATTTCCTCCCTATTCTGCTTAACAGAATCCTCTAACTTCGCATACCGTATGGCTGTTATTCCCGACCTAGTCCGGCCAAAGAGAGACAGCTTCTGTAATTTGGTTAGGCCCATCGGCCGCAAGATGTCTGAAAACAATCATAGATGAACCATGGGATTTCCGGAGCCATTGAATTGATCGATGTGTGGCATTTTGAATCGATCTGGCAATGTCACTACAGAGTCGGTATAACCGTCTTCTATGTCGATGATGGAATTAACACCTTGTGCTCTCTTGAATAGTTTCTCTAGCTTGTTGACCTTAAGCACAGTTGCGTCAACTTCATACTCAAACGGAGCCTCGGTTTGATACACAGGTGCTTTGGAGGCTTGTGGTGGGATCAACTCTGCCGGATTGCCCTAATTCTCTGCATAGGCAGTGGCTCCGGGTGCTGGGATACCCGCAGGAAGTGCATGAGATGCAGAAGTCACTGCCGGTTATGGTTGTTATTCTTGCAGCTTGTTTATTACCTCAGCCTAACGGGCTATAACCTTGGCCTGACGAGCAGCGTCTTACTGTAGAGTTTCAACTGTTTGCTGAAGATAATGGATTAATTCCTCCATACTGACTAGGGGATATTGTGTCATCGGAATAGGCGAGTGATCTCGTGCTGGACTAGAAGTAGAATATTATCCTTGAGCCTAACTGGATATAAGTGAATTAAGGGGTGATTGCTGTAAATATTGGACCGGTGAACTCTGTCTGACTCTTCTCCGTCTCGTAATCAGTGGGAGTGAAGTAAACACGAGATGTCCCCTAACAAGATCTTTGGCTTTGCAAAGCCTTCTAACTCAGGTCGAGGGGATATCTGAACTTTCTGTAGCTATGGTGTTATACTACCTAGCAAAAAAGAAATAAAGCAAAAAAAAAAAGCAGTAATCAAAGACCGCACAGAACCTCAGCTAATGATGTTACCAACACAGATGTAATCAAAGCTGTAGGACTGCACTCAACACTGAATTCTGCCCCTAAAACGGATACCAAACTTGCAACTGATACGCACATTCCTGTACAATTTCACTGTAAAACACATACTAATTAAGTAAGAGCCAAAACACCCCTATGAGGGAGTAAGGTTACCCTGTCCTAGTTTCGTCAAGAACTAGGGTTCACTATTCAAACAAAGCAGTTTCACACAATCCTATATTCAGGTAAGCATCCTTTCCTAGTTTGGAACAGTCTCTATGGCTTTTCGATATGCAATTAGGCCAAATGGTCAGAAGGGTACCTCAACAAGACTACCTAATATACCTCTCACACTTAACACTGAGAAGTGAAAGGAGAATCAAACGGTATAGCAGTAGTCCAGATCTAAGGGTTGTGTTCCCATCATGGTAGAGCCCGTGACCAGTCAGCTATTTGGCAAGCCTCCAGCAAATCGTCCAGGAATAGCACATGGCAAACACAGTGACTTAAGCGCACCAATACAAATGCAAATGCAAATAAACATATAAGTGTAGATAAAATTTAACATCTTGAAGTTCGAGTCAAGTTCCCTAAATTCCCCAGCAGAGTCGCCAGAAAATGTAGCTTGACTTTTTCGTGCCCCTTTTCGGAAGTCGAAATAAGCCTTACAGTATCGGACTCCCGCGGTTCTAAATCTGATTCCACAAGTGCAATGTGAAATAGATAAACACCAAAGAGTCCAATCTGGCAAATCTTTTGGAAAATCAATTTTGAATCAAATTACAAAAAAGGTGTGATTTGCTAGATTCAGAGTTGCCATCTAAATATTTTTTGGGAAAATTTAGGAGACCCATGACTTGTTCCAAAGGCCACGTGTCCGTCATCACCAAGATTGTCTCAGCTCGGGAATTCAAGCACGAGAGGGGAAGGTCATGAATTGAGTACCCCCACTTGACCGATCAAAGATCGACCTTTACTAATCATGATATGAATCTTATGTATATTATATGCTCTTGTTCTGGTTTATTAGGCTAGCATTACTATGTGATGCGCCACACACAAGTATAGACTAACTTGCAAGAATTAGAACATTTGGCTCATGTTTGTTTGTAAAATTGTTTCAAATATGTACCACTTGCAAAAGTGATCGCATATAAACATTACTCAAATTATTCTAATTCAAGCAACTAGCCTCCATCCACAGGCATTCAAGCAATTTATCTGTAGACACCCCATTTTGACCAGCCCTAAGACTTGGGCACTTTCTGTTGATTACTCGATGATGACAATCAGAATTTGTTCCCCAGCAGTCCTCAACAAGAAAAACGGAATTTGAGCTTTAATCTCAACCTTCACACATTTTTGGCCAAACTATTTTAGACCTTAAAACCCTCTTTTCAAAATACTTTTTTCAAATGTTTCTATGATGTTCCGAGGCTCCCATTTCAATTGAAATATTGTACTTTTCAGTAAACCGAGTAAGGACAAAGTAGAAATAAATGAAAGGGAGGTGAATTTTTTATAAAAAAAATATTTAAAAACATCTTCTTTATAGGTTTTCATAGGTTTGGGTTTGAAGGAAACAAGAGGGGATGGAAAAAAACTGGTTTAGAGAAAGAATGGGCTTCAAATTGTTAAGAAGGAAATGAACAGCCTTCACTAAATTAGGCATATCTCTTTGTACACTTGGATTTTAAATCTGAGGCCACCACCATTGGAAAGGAGACTTCTGGGGGTTCAATTTAGACTCAAGAATAACATAAAAGCACGTCCAGATAAGGGAGATATGCTCATTTGAAGTTGGGCTTAAGAGTAGATTTTGTTGACCTGGCCCGAGGGAAATGAATAGCCTTCACTAAATTAGGTATATCTCTTTATACACGTGGAATGTAGATATAAAGCCACCACCATTGAAAAGTAGACTTCTGAGGCTTCAATTTAGACCCAAGAATCACCTAAAACCAAGTCCGGATAAGGGCGATATGCTCATTTGAAGTTGGACTTAATAGCAGATTTTGTTGACTCAGCCCAAAATAGCAGCAGCCCCATTTTTCTTAGTTTTGGTTCGGTTGGGATACCCCATTTACCTATTTGTTGATCCATTCAAGTGCACCTACTCATCCTCCATTATTCTTAATCATCCCCCATTGTCAAAAAGAGGTTTTGTTTGCATCCATAAAGGAGTATCCCATGCAACCACCTTAAAAATTTGCCCTCCTATCATATTCTTGTCTCCCACCTTGTCTCCCACCTTCTTTTTGACCTTTACTCTCCCTCATTGCCTATATAGAATGATCATATTATAAGAGAGAGAAAGGACCACGAAATTGAAGAGAAAAGGGTGAACAAAGAGAGAAAAATTAAGTTTTTGAGTAAAAAATACTCATATCTTCCATATACACCACATACCTTCCATACAAACTGAAATTCCATCTTTCCTACACCCAAAACTCCTCAAAAAATTTCTGAAATAGCTAAATTTCAGTAAATAGCTAACATTCAGTAGTGATTGATCAACAGAAATAGTGAGTGTTGTTGAAAGTGAGAAAAAATAAGAGAGTTAGCCATTTTTCAACCATACATACCTAGAGTTCCATTCTAGTTTCAAATTGAGGATTGAGAACACGCCTCCTAAACTTGAGGGTGATCAAGAGGAAGTTTGGAAATCAAAAAGTTCAATATTTCTTTGGGAGGTGAATTTCTAGTATTTCATTTTCTTATATTTTCTACATCATATTTATTTTCTTACTTCTTATTTCATAGTGTTTTGTTATAATCCAAGTGGTTTGTTTATCCCATAGTTATTTTCTTACTTTATATTTCATAGTGTGTTGTTGTAATCTAAGTGGTTTGTTTAACTCATAATTATTTATTTATTTATTCACTTGCTTTAATTTCATATTAGTTTTGTTGTAATCTTGCATGTTCTATCTCATATTTGCTTTCTTATTTTAAGTTCATGTTGTAATCTTGCATGTTCTATCTTATATTTGCTTTCTTGTTTTAGTTTTATAGTAATTGTGTTGTAATCTTACATTTCCTAGCTTATATTTTTCTTGTATTAGTCTCATATTAGCTTTGTTGTAATCTTGCATGTTCTATCTTATATTTGTTTTCTTGTTTTAGTTTCATAGTAATTATGTTGTAATCTTACATTTCCTAGCTTATATTTTTCTTGTATTAGTCTCATATTAGTTTTGTTGTAATCTTGCATGTTCTACCTCATATTTGCTTCTTCTTTTTTTTGGTTTTAGGTTCATGTTAGTTTTGTTTTAATCTTACATGTTCTATCTTATATTTGTTTTCTTGTTTTAGTTTCATAGTAATTATGTTGTAATCTTGTATTTCCTAGCTTATATTTTTCTTGTATTAGTCTCATATTAGTTTTGTTGTAATCTTGCATGTTCTACTTTATATTTGTTTTCTTGTTTTAGGTTCATGTTAGTTTCGTTGTAAGTTTGCACTTTTTTTTATTTTATATTTATTTTCTTGTTTTTAATCTAACTGATAGTTGTTAGTTGAGCTATCTACATATTTCGTATTTGTTCTTTTTTTTAGTTTCACAATAAGACAAGTTTTGCTAGGCCTAATTGGCCAGCCAGTTAGCTTCTTTTGGACAAGATAGCGTTGTCTTCTGATGTTAACCAACTTCCGGTGGTTTCCAAGGCACATGAAACTTATTTTGAGTGTATTGTGAGGTTTTTATTTTGTTTTAATATTCTTCTCACCCCCCCTCTAATTTGGTTTGTAATAATTTATTCAAAGTGTTGTAATAATTTCTCGCTCTACTTCTTTTTATCCCATTCTTTTACTTGCTTCCCTTATTTATAAATACGCATCATGTTTATTTTATTTTATTTTTTGTCGATATATCCATGCTTTGCATCTATGTTTCATGCATCTTGATTCGGCTAAGTTTGTATTTATGGATTTAATTAATTTCTATGTGATTATGTGCGCTACCTCATGTTCTTGAGATGATCCACATGTCATATCTTAGAATTAGAATCATTAGTTGCATCCCATGAGTGAATTGCATTAGGATTTTGTATATAAGATCATGTGTGTTTTACTAACTTTGTTTTGTAGTTGTTTGAGGGACGTCAGTAAATATGTAAGTTTTTATGCTTTAGTATCCCGTTTGTGTCCGTTTTTCTTATTATGTTTAAACATCCTACCATGTGTCTACTTGCTTACTTGATATAACTATATGAATGTCAGTGGATGGAGGTTGTGTCGCTTAATTTGAAATATTGTTGATTTTCATGTTTGTAAACTCAGTTTATTTGGGTTGTACATCTCCAAAACTCTTTCAAAACTACATGAAATCAATTATTTCAAAATAAATGACATAGTCTATACTTGTATGCTTCACATAATAATTTTTAGGATTTATTAAATAATCGAAATATGAACATATAAAATAAATAAAATTCATATCATGGTTTAGTAAAGGCCAATCTTTTGATCAGGTGAGTGGAGGTGCTCAATTAATGACCTTCCCCTCTCATACCTAAGGTTCCGAACTGAGACAACTTTGGTTATGATGAACAATGGCCTTGGCACAAGTCATGAGTTTCCTAATTTTTCAAAAATATTAGGTAGCAACTCTGAGATCTGATGACGCAGTCCATTTCTGGCAAAAGGTTTTGCAATAAAATGGATTTTCTAAAAGTTTCCAAATCTAAACTCTCATCTATGTTTCACATTACACTAATGAGACTAGATCAAAGAGAGCGAGGGTCTAAACTATTTAACGCGCACAGGTACCCCCGGGCATGTTACATTATTAGATAAGCTTTAGCCTTATGGAAAGCATGCTAGACATGACAACAATCACACATATACGATATGCTAAAATGAGTAAAGGCTTACCTAGTACTCCAAGCCAAAAACATAAATGAGTTAGAAAAATACATGATTCCTAACTATGCGATATGACTAATGCGATACATGCGATATGCAATCTAAATAGGCTTGGCTACTTAACATGGCATATGAATCAATTTGATAGTATGTGGTTTAAGCACGTATTCAAAGAAGTTTTTAAACTAACAATGCAAGTTAGAATGATGAACCGAGCCTTAATGCATGCAATACAAGTGGATGCAAACATGAAGTATGCTAAACAAAATATGATTCCCTAAACTAACCATCATAAGCTAGTAAACAAAATGGAGAAAGACATGGGGTTAGAAGTCATGCACATTATTACAACATTGCGCCCTCACACAGAAGGGTCTGAATAAACTAACAAACTAACTAATTAAAGCTAAACTAATTAAGCAACTATTACAAACCCAAATGAATAATTTAGGTAAACTACTTAACTAATTATTATAACAACAAATTAATTAACTAATCTAGCTAATTAAAATAATTACAACACGAGACAAATTAGCTATTCTAACTAATGAATTAAAAAGCCACTATTTTAATTATAACACCAAAATATTCATAACACGAATCCCGAGGATTGATGAAGGGCTCATGCATGAATGCAGTTTCCACTCGAAAAGCCACTGTTTCTATTACTGAATGCCTCTGTTGCACAGTAGAACATTTGCACTGGTTTCCACCTCTAGACCAACTCTGTTTTTGTTGGGGTAGTACACTGTTGAATTTTGCACTGGTGGTTGGCAGAGGGCCTGTCGTCCATTGAAGGTGGCTTGCCGACCACCAATAGTGGCTTACCGACCACTGCTGATTGATCTTTCCTGCTGCAACAGAGAGCAAATAGAGCAGAGACAGTACATTCTCAAGGGTTTGTTTGCACAATTTACCCCTCCTTATCATTTATACAGCTCAAAAAAGTAGTAAACTTGGTTCATAAACCATCAATGAATGCAATTTCATTGCATGATGGCCTATGAACCAAAGGGTGCAAGTTCAACAAATGCAATAAAACAAGAATCTCAAAACCACCTCCCTATTATGAAAGATCAAGGAAAGTAGTTGACAATGAATCTTAAACCGTTTTCATCATTAATGAGTATGAAACAACTCAAGACTCACGGGTTCAATTGAACCCAAACAAGTTATTATCTTGCACCTTTTTTAGCCTCAATTTTATTACTTCATTTTAGATTACCATTTATTCTTTAATCAATTAAGTCCAAAGGTGAGCTTTAAGTCCTTTAATGGAAAGAGGGCTCAAACCAATAGTTACTTTAGGCATGAAAAAGACATCATACCATTGGTAATGAACCCCCAAAGGGATTAAGCCATCAAGCATGACATCTCAATCTCATGCTTAAACAAATAAGTAGTTTGAAACAACTTTCAAAGCAAAACAAAAGCCAAGAAAGAAGTGAGGTTGCAGAGGTGATTAAGAGTGATTACAAGTATGGAAAGCCATAAATAAACACTATCAACTCAAATAAGATGGTGTCTAATGCCTAAAACAACAAGCTTATGAGGACAATTACACTACAAGTATGCAAAACAAAGCTCAAATGCAACAAACATGTAGAAACAATCGTAAAATAGTCCTAAACAAGTCCTAAAACATACTGGAATTAAGAAAAAAATATCTAGAATAATAAGCTAAAACATAGATCATACTAGGCTACTAAGCAAAACACAAGGAGGGAAGGCTAACCCCTCCAATTTTGGACTTCAAAACATGATTTTAGCTGCTGAAATAACTCTAAAAATCAGTGTTTAAAAGCTCAAAAAAAGATAGTGCAAAGGTGGAAAACACAAAGGTAAAGGCTTTGAAAGCAAGGTGTAAAGACGGGTGAGCCACCCCTCAAACTTTATTGGCCTTAAAACCCAAGATTCAACCCAAAAATACAGAGTTTTTATAGCCTAAAAATTATTGGATAGTAGTAGGAAAAAGAGTGATTAAAGCAAGTAAAGGGGCAAAGCTTTATACTTCTTGAAAAAGAGACCACTTCAAGTAATAAAACAAGGCAAACACACTCTCAAGAGCTCAAACAAGGCTCAAAGATACCTCAGCCCAAAGATGGAGACGTTTGGTTAAGAGTGTATAGGCAAAGGTGAAGAAATTTGGAAGAAAGAGAGAGAGAGAGAGAGAATTGTAGACAGAGAGGAAAAATTTTGCTCTAAATTTTTTCTAACCCCATGGCAAGAGGGGAGGCCTCCTATATATAGAAAACCAAGCAACTCCCTCAAAAACATCTAACCATACACGTGGAAGCAAATGCAAGCATCTGTACAAATAGTTGGCACAGTTGTCACAAAATATCTGCAAAAGATATTTGTGGCCGGCAGGCTACTAATGGTGGCCGGCAACCAGAAGTGATGGCCGACAGCCCATATCAGTGGCTGGCAGGCCACCAGAGGTTGCTGGCTTGAATATCACTGGGTTTGTTCCAAAACAAGGCAATAAGGATGCAAGGTTTGGAAGGCTCAAAGCTATGATATTCCGCTGAGGACTTCGAGCACTTGACAAGCATATATACTTATCATTGGATGTGCAAGCGAAGACGTCCAAGTCATAAGGACTGTCAAAAATGGGGTGTCTACACTGGTGCAACTGAACATTCTGGTGGCTGAGTTTAAGGCCATATTTACTAGCTTATCAAGGTTTGCACCAGAACTCGTGGTGACTGAGGAGTGTCGTTATTTAGAGTTCGAGAAGAGATTGAGGACTGGGCTAATGTTCAAGGTGGCTGGGTCGATAATTAGGGAGTATGGACGCCTCGTGAAGGCGGCGACTCATCTGGAGACCGTAATGCAAATGGAGGAGGAAAGGATGAGGGGCTCCAGAATGAGTCAGGATGTTCAGGGGGATAGTAAAAGGTAGAGGGGTTCTAACCCACAACAGTCCCAGGGAGCTCAGTCGAGGTCCACTTTTCCAATGCCAAGTTCAAGTTCTAGGAGAGATGGCCAAGGAGATCTCACTTGTTATAAGTGTAGCCAGTTGGGCCACAAGTCTCCAACTTGCCCTCAGAGAGGATAAGGGCAACGGTCTGTATCGTCTTCGGCTCGTTCCCAGAGCCAAAGTTAGGGGAGAGAGTAGCTGCTCACTTGTTATCAATGTGGGCAGGCGAGGTTGAGATGTAAAACTTGGTATAGTATGATCTTGTAACATCACAAATGATTTGTCATTGGCATTGCATATGCACACCACAAATATAATTTTGTTAAGACTCATATATTGTAATAGATTGTTTCTACTGGGTTTTGGCTCACCTTACTTGGTAAAACATTTTCAGGTGCTGGTAATATGCCTCTGCCAAGGACTTAGCCATGGAGGATTGTGGAGCTGAGAGCTCACTTTTGTTTATTTGTATTTATTTGTTTTTTGTACAAGCCTAAGACTTTATCTATATTGAGCTTCTGACTCATTTTGTTGTAACCAAGCATCGTCTTTGAAGGCTGTAAGCTCGTAGAGCATTTTTATCTGTTTATCTTTCTTCCTCTCTTTTAATTGGAAACATATGCTATAGATTTAGGGTTAGGCTTTATGAATGTATGATGCATGTACTTCTCTTTTGTATATCATATTGAATTAATGGAAGATAACTTTATTATTGTTGTTATTATATTATGTATATGGTGGATGGATTATTGTATTATTTTCAAGGTGTGACAGTTTTGAAAGAATTATGTGGTGATAATATTAGTGGTGTTGTATCTTTTAATTTTGTCTTTTCAATTTCACCCTAATGATGTGGTTCACCCTCATGTGAAATAGTCTCATACGAAAAATTCTATTTACACACACCTAATTATTTCAATTCACATCATTTCTTAGTGCACACACTTTATAATTTAATTATTAATTAATTTTCTCAATCAACACACTAAATGTATCAATTATATCTTTCACTCAACCATTGTACACACACCCCCTTTGGAAATTTGTAGACCCATTGAAGAACATAGTCAAAACGAAAACCATATTGAAGAACCAAAGTCCTCATTTTTTTAATCAATACTTCTTATTGTGAGCTTTCGGTTTTAGTTTTCCGAAATTATGTATTTATTTCAGAAAATTACTTCCAAATAAAAGTGATTAGTTTGATAAATTTGTTCCAAAAAAAAATAAATAAATAATTTGAAAATTGATGTCCGAATATAATGAAATAATTTGACACTGGTTGTCTGACTGAAAACCGCAAAAGGAAAAAAAAAAATTTGCATGAAAAAACTAGCTATTTTATCACTAATAGAGTATAAGCCTAGTTATTAAAACAATATGAGAGTTATTATGAGAGTATTACTTTGCAAGTAATAGAAGAGTACAGAGTGTGTAGCAAGCAAAGTGACAAAATAGAAAAAATAGGATTTAGTTTTTTTTTACTCAAAAGCTGTACATTGAGATTTTTTTTAATTTTAAAAGAAGTGTATATAGTATTTTTATATAATATTATTGGTGTTAGTAGATATCCATTATGATCATTTTAGTTTAAGGTATAATTGTCATTAAAATAATATTTCATTAAGTATATG
This sequence comes from Camellia sinensis, assembly GCF_004153795.1. Taxonomy (NCBI): domain Eukaryota; kingdom Viridiplantae; phylum Streptophyta; class Magnoliopsida; order Ericales; family Theaceae; genus Camellia; species Camellia sinensis. Next base: position 138,661 of record NW_021026095.1, read on the forward strand.
CACTGAGATATTTAGGTGTGTGAAAATAGAATTACTCGTCCCATACTTATCTCATTCTCATTTTTAGGCTTCCTAATTCCAGTAAGATTGGGGGAGTAAAATTAGGGGAATGAATTATTATTCTAATATTTATGTGGTGCTTCATACTAAGAACATGACAAAAAAAATTAATTTTTTAAGATTTATGTCTTTTTAAAACATCGGAAAACCTAATGTATAATCGAGAGGTTGATTTTTTTTAGTGAATTATATTAACCACCATTGAAGTTTGCAAAAAATACAATAAGTCTTACAAAATTAACATAATTATAAACTAAACTAATGCAAGTGATGTTCCTAAGATACAATGTACATTTTAGTGTAGAAAAATATTAAAATATATATAATTTTTTTTATCTATATGACTAATAAATGACTGATGAAACAAGGTTGTGTTATGTAGATTATAATATTAAAATTTTATATGGGAGCATAATATGATTACACAAAATTTATGGTGCTTTGTTTATTTTTTCTAAACCGTAAAGGAAATTAATTTAATGTCATTTATCCTTAATTTTAGTGCTAAGGAGCAAAAAAAAAAACTTAAATTGTTTCATTAAATTATACATTGACAAATATAAGTGGGAGGATGTAAAACAACTACTTAGGAATAACTTGCATTATGACATTGGTTCATTTAGGAATTAGTCTCTTATGTTATCATCTTGAGGAGTTATCTAAAAAATATGCACAAAATAGAGCTTCAAACTGCTAATTTAAATATTGAAGTACTCTCAGATCAGTCGGTGTTTTAAAGTATAAAAAATACACTTTCTTATTGAAAATACATCGTCATGAGTGTGCAAAAGTTTTCCACATACAATAATATTAGTTAATTGCAGTGTTAAAGAGTGAAAATACACTCTCTCTTTTTTGTAATATTAAAAAGACATCGTCATGAGTGTGCCAATGTTTTCCCCATACAATAAGATTAGTTAATTTGATTATCAAAGTGTTTTTTTTATTTAAACTAGATTATTAAAGGATTTGATAAAATAATTCAGTACTTAAAATTGAATATATTAAATGATAATCAATTAAGTTTGTTTGATAATCACAATTGATATAACTTAAAAAGGTATCAGGATCCTCTAAAGTTTCTTCTCTGAAGTGATCCCTAAAGTGGGTTCATCCAACGGCTGGAAATGTAACTAATTAAAACGGCGTCGTTTTGGTTTGTAATTTCCAAAAAAAAAAAAGAAAAAAAAGAGAGATTTGGAAGCACTGATAACCAGAGCTTTGTCTATCTTCTTTATTACAGGCAATGATGGCAGAGAATTCAAGCTAAGCGATTTGGAAGCTCCATTGATTTTGAAGCTCCAACCCAATACGTAATGCGAGCTAGCAAGCAAACCAGTGGAAGAAGAGAACCCAATAAACATCCATTCATGGAGAATTGGAGAGAGATCGAAATTCAAAAAAAGAATTGGCAATCTGGGTTTTGAAGAAGAATGCGAGATTGTAACATTGATAAGAGTCGTAATCGAATTGTATTCAATCCAAACCATGATGGGTTTTCCACCTTTCAGATTCAGATCTGCCACAACAGACTTGTTCGATGCCATGGTGTTGATGTTGATGCGAACATGGTGTTGATGTTGTTCAATACCCGAACTCGACTGCGAACAAGTGGTTCGAGAAGTTTCCGATGTCAGAGACGTTGAGGAGGCCCAGGTACTGACTAGGAAGAGCTATTGGGAGGTCTACGGAAGGAGAGAGAGAGTGAAGGCGAGTCCATGGCCGCCGAGTTTTGGGTATTCGGGGACGATGACGAAGGCGAAAGAGGTACAGAAAGAGAAAGCAGAGCCATTGGAGGAGTTCTTGAAGTGAAATGGAGAGGTGTGAAAAGCATGACCCATTTTTCTACTGGTCTCGTTGGTTAATCGAAGAATGCCATTTTTTTGAAACTCGGATACTCCGGAGAGAGTGATGTTTGTGTTGAGTTCATTGAATCCGGAGTAGAAGAGCTTGTCGAGCTGGGACGAAGATGGGATTGAGAGGAAGAAGATGGAACAGAGGAGTATGAAAAGATGTGACATTTGGAGACAGTGAGGTATTTTGATTAGTTACATTTCGAGCCGTTGGATGAACCCACTTTAGGGATCACTTCAGGGGGAAACTTCAGAGGATCCTGATACCTTAAAAAGTACCTCTTAAAATATAAATCAAAACTTAAAAATATAAAACTTATTTAATTCTGATTGAATTTATACTATCGTTTGATAATCACAATTGTTATAGCTTAAAATTTTAAATACCTCTTAAAATGTAAGTCAAAACTTAAAAATATAAAATTTACTTAATTCTGATTGAATTTATACTACCACTATCATCGCTATTACGACCACTATTACTATCGCTACTATTACCGTTACTATTACCACCACTACCACTACCACTACCACAACTACCACCACCACCACTACCACTGTCGCTGCCACCACCACTTTCATTGCTATTATCATTCTTATCATAAGTACCACTATTATTTTACTAATACTATCATCCGTACCGCCACTACCACCGCCGCCGCCACCACAATATAAAAATTAAAATATACAATTTAAAAATAATAAATTTTAAATTTGATCTTATACATATCAAACAATTTATTTTTAGTTCAACACTTAAATTTTTATCAAATAACTTTTCAACTTAAAAAATTTAACATTAATTTTTAATTTTCACTTTATCAATCCTTCACTAAGTGATGTGGTCAATTTGGAACCAAAAGCCATTGAGAAATTATATGTGATTCTTAATTCAATTTATATTATTTTTTACTGCATTGTGCTAAAGTTTCTTTTAGGGGATTTGAGAGGGTAAAATGTGCAACTCTGGGCTGAGCTAAGACTGGGTAGAAGCGAGCTGAGCTGGGGGCTAAGTAGAATGGACTTCGCCATTGGGCCTAGTTAGCTCGGTCATAAATAACTAAGATAGTCCAGTTAGAGTATGCCAAACCGAGGTACAGGAAGCTAAAAGGAGGAACCGAGCTAAGTGAAGCTCGATTGAATCTACCGCTTAAGCATGGCAATGTTAGCTCAGTCGTTTTGTCATACTACCAAGGTAAAACCATTTCACTTGGTTAAAGCAGGGAGAAGGGTGTTAAGGGATAAGCATTATCTCTTAAAGATGTGATTCCTAAGAGGACTCTACATTGAGGAATAAAGAGTCCTACTAGGATTGTGTCACATAGAATCTATAAAAGCTCATAGCAGGACCTATGTACAGGTATCACAATTTTGACTCCTAAATACACAGAGCTTTTGTCTATTGTCTATTTGTTGACTTAGGCATCGGAGGGGTTTCCGGCATAAACCCGCCGGTTAGCTCACGTTTGTGTTTTCAAGAAGTAAAGCGACGACATTTGGAGGAGCGCACACTTGATCAACAGAATTATACGAGAAGAATTATTTCGTGCTCGTACAATTGGCGCCGTCTGTGGGAATTTCACAAAGAACAAAACCTCTTGATCAAGTTTACCTCTCTAGTTGAAAGCGATGGCACACAATGAAGACTTGCCGCAATCTGCTATCGATGGGCAAACCCCAGAGGGGGGTGGGAGGTGCGAAGGTTTACCTTCCATCCCTCCCATGGCAGATTTAGAATCCCAGCGACGAAACACCCGGAGGGACGCAAAGGAGAGACGGGGCACTAGCCCCGTCGCTCTCAAAGTCCTGAAAGACAGAGGCGAAGGCTGGATCCTCAAGTTCTGAAGGATCGCGTGAGGGAGCAAGACGAGTTAATAAGGAGGATAGCGGCAGACATGAAGACAATGAAGCGCCAGATAAAAGGGAAGGGGGTGGTGACAAGAGAGGGGCGCAAAGGTAACACGCCCCCTCGCCACTCGGAAGATCGTGATAGACATACCACACCATCACAAGCAGAAAGCAGGAGCCTTAGAACAGGCGACACTCAATCGAGGACTTCCAGGACTCGTCACTCCAGGTCTGAGAGAACGAGGACTGAAAGGTCATATACAGAGGGAAGCAACTATTACCCCTCGCACATGCACCAAATGACATCTAGGCACACGAAGTTACCTAGGTCAGCGGACTTGTGGACAGTGCTCGAAGATAGGGCCCGACAGAAGGAGGACACCAGGGCTCACGACCCTCGCAGAGTTTCAGCCCTGCAGCGATTGGCCCCCAGGACACATGGGAGTGTCGAGGTAGGGATGCCAATACCACGCCTTGCTTACGAACTAGCAAATAAAGTATTAGCAAGGTTACAGAGCTCGCCATTCGTTCTAGCAATAGCGAACGCACCACTACCTTCGAGCTTCCATCAGCCCAATTCACTATTTATGAAGGGAAGTCAGACCCCTACATGCACTTAAACCACTTTCACCAGGTTATGGCAGTATACCGGCGAAACGAGGCTCTAATGTGTATGTTGTTCCCATCCAACCTTGGCAACCTAGGTCTAACCTGGTTTGAAAGGCTACCTGAAAACAGTATCGCCTCATGGGCACAATTGGCAGAAGCGTTCCTGACCATATTCAAGACGAATACCAAAACACTAGTGGAGATCGATCAGCTACTCTCCATTGACATGGGCGAAAAGGAGACATTAAGGTCTTACAATAGTCGCTATTGGGAGACCTTCAACCAGATTGGGGATTGCCCTACAAACCTCGCCATTACACAATATAAACGGGGTTTACCAGCCGGCAACAAACTAAGGGACTTAATAACAATGATGCCACCCCTCATGATGGAGGCCCTAATAGAGAGGGTGCATCAATATATCCGAGTAAAGGAAGATAGTGCCCGTGCTAAAGCGAAATCTGGCGCAACAGCATTGCTAGATAAAAAGACTTCAATGAAAGTCAACACGGTGGAACAACCAAGCAGGTGAAATGGGCGAGGCAGGCGAGCCAACAGAGAGGACCCAGAAAAAAGGAAGTTAAGGGTTCGCACTGCCATCACCACCATGTTCAATAAACCTATCTACCAGATTCTCAACGAGATACATAATGAACCCTACGTTCAGCGGCCAGCCAAGTTGGGAGAAGCACAAAGGGGCTACAACGAGAGGTCCCGTTGCACCTTCCATGATAAGAAGGGGCACCGAATTGAAAACTACACACCCCTGAGGCAACATCTGGAAGAGTTAGTTGTTGCTGAACACCTGGACCAAGACATAGATGGGGGGACACAACCAGCCCCACAGGACCCCAACAAACCAAACGGGATGCCGGTCGACGGTCCACACCAAGGTGTAATCAACGTCATACATGGAGTCGTCGAACCTGAGCGAGTATGCGAGCTTAGGGGGATGATCAAAAAGGTTGAGCACTTGAGAGAGGTACTAAGTACACAACCAACCGTGAAAAATGGCAGAACAGAAGCCATGAACATCATATCCTTTTCAGACAAAGACTTGTCAAGGTTGCATTGCCCTCACAACGAAGCACTGGTGGTCACGTTGCATGTCAAGAAGTTTGATATCAAGCGGATTCTGATTGACCAAGGAAGCTCATGCGAGATAATGTGCTACGAGACCTTCAAACAACTGAAATTGGAGGACAAAGACCTGGCACCTGCAACATCCCCCCTCGTCGGTTTCAACTCAATGCCAGAATGGCCAGTGGGCAAAATAATCCTCCCAGTCAAGGCGGGAACCGTGACTAAACAGGTGGAATTCTGGGTATTGAAGGTCCCATCCACCTGCAACATAATCTTGGAAAGGGCATGGCTGCATGCCATGCGCTCAGTGACGTCAACCTACCATCAGGTAGTACGATTCCCTAACGAAACCGGCGTGATTGAAGAGGTCTTAGGAGACCAAATCATGCCGAAGCAGTGTTTTGTCACAGTAAACGGCAGTCGTGCCGCAAAAGGGTTCGTTCAGATGGTAGAAAAGCCAGAAAGCAACGAACTATTTGCAAACGTCAGGCAAACAGCAGAGCAAAAAGCAGTGAAGGACTTGGTTGAGGTAAGGATAGATGAAAAAGACCCAGAAAAGTTCTTTTTGTTCGGCTCGTCTTTGTCCATTATTGAGAGAACAGAGATAATGGAATTCTTAATCTCAAACATCGAAGTGTTCGCCTGGACGCCATATGACATGCCTGGCATTGACCCTAAGTTCATCTGTCACCAACTTAATGTCCACCCAAATGCCAGACCAATTATACAGCGCACTTGCAGATCGACACTTCACCACGCAGAGATAGTGGCGGAGGAAGTGGGAAACTTGCTGGAGGCAAGAGCCATCAGAGAAGTGCACTATCCCAGGTGGATCTCCAATACTGTAGTAGTACCAAAGAAGAATGGAAAGTGGCGTGTTTGCGTGGACTACAAAATAGTCAACAAGGCATGCCCAAAGGACAGCTTCCCCCTGCCACGGATAGACCAACTGGTATAGACGTTACCATCAAATCGCTATATATGAACCAGACCAGGAGGTCACATCATTTACAACGCCTAGGGGATTGTACTGCTACAAGGTCATACCCTTTGGCCTAAAGAACGCAGGGGCGACATTTCAACGGATGATCACCAAAATATTTGCACCATTGTTTGGCAAAACAATGAAGGCTTACGCATTCAGTGTAGGATCAGGCAAATTCTTAGGCTTCCTGGTAACTAACCGAGGTATAGAAGCTGACCCTTCTCAGATCAAAGTAATCTAGGAACTTAAGAGGCCTAACATAGTTAAAGAAGTACAGCATCTCACTGGCCTAGTAGTTGCACTCAACCGGTTCATAAGTCGGTCGTCAAACAGATGTCGACCATTCTTCCAAGCTTTAAAAGCCAAATTTGAGTGGGATAAAGAATGTAACCGTGCCTTGGAGAGCCTAAAGAACTACATGACCTCTACTCCATTATTAGTAACCCCAGTACCAGGAGAAGAACTCTTTTTATCTTGGCGGTTTCACAGCATGCAGTCAGTGCAATGTTGGTCAGAGCGGAAGGAATCCAACACCTGCCCATATTTTATGTTAGCAAAACCTTGCTGGACGTTGAAACAAGGTACCCATTGGAAAAGCTGGCCTTAGCTTTGATGATGGCCTCATAGAAGCTGTCACATTATTTTCATGCCCACACCATAATTGTCCTAACAGCTTTCCCATTAAAGGCCTTGTTTGAGAGGGCGGACTTTTCTGGACGAATCTAGAAATGGGTAGTAGAGCTGACACAATTCGATATCAAGTTTCAACCCAGAACAGCTATAAAAGCCCAAGCTTTAGCAGACTTTGTGGCTGAGTTCACACCGGGAAGCCATCACATCTACCCAATTGACTTGACTAATGCAACCGAAATGGGGATGGAAAGTGCCGCAGCAACTACGCAGCCCCCAAAACAAGATACCCAGCTACATTCCAAGCCATACAGGATTGAAGACAAGAATGAAGGAGCAAACCACGTTATCCCCAGCGAGGACTCATCAACAAGTAAAAACTTGGGGCAGTCAGATAGTGAAGAGCAAACCCCAACAGTAGGCATGGACTTGGAAGAAAACATCAACAACACACAGGACCCCAAGACGTCATCCGACCCCTCTACTTGCTGGAAACTATTCGTCGGAGAGATGTGGAAGCTCTTCGTAGATAGAGCATCCAATAAGCACGGCGCAGAACTTGGCATGGTCTTCATCTTGCCAAATGGCCTAATAGTGGAACAAGCAGTCAATCTTGGTTTCCCAGCATCAAACAATGAGGCGGAGTATGAAGCGCTTTTAGCAGGCCTGAGATCAGCACTCTTCATGAAGGCCACCGAGCTAATGGTGTACAGTGACTCCTTACTGGTAGTAAACCAGATTTTAGGCGACTACGAGGCGAAAGATGAGATGATGGCTAAATACCAAGAGTTAGTCAAAAAGGAGATCATGAAGTTCGAAGTGGTGTGGATAGAGCAAATCGACCGAGAAGAAAGCAATAGAGCAGACGAACTAGCAGGTTTTGCCTCAATGGTAGATACATCTATCCCACATCCATTACTGATCGACTTCCTACCCAGACCAAGCATTGAAGAACCTGAAGTAGCCGAGGTATGTTGTGCCGAACTAGGCCCATCATGGATGGATCTCATTATAGTATTCTTAAAAGATGGCATCTTACCTAAAGAAAAGAAAGAGGCCAACAAAATCAGAGCAAAATCACAGCGATTTTGGCTCTCTCTATCATTGGCACTGTACAAAAAATCCTTCACATGACCTTAGCTGAAATGTGTCCATCCCCGCAAGATCGAGGCATTTTTGTACGAGACACATGAAGGAGTATGCAGAAGCCACTAAGAGAGAAGGTCATTGGCCTACAGAGCAATTTCACAGGATACTGGTGGCCATTTATGCAAGTAGACTCTGAGAAATATGTCAAGAAGTGTGAAAAATGTCAGAAGTTCGCACACCAAATTCATCAACCGGCCAGAGAGCTTCTACCATTAACTAGCCCATGGCCCTTCGCAATGTGGGGCCTGGACATAGTGGGACCACTTCCAACGGCACCCGACAACAGAAAGTTCTTCCTCGCAACAACATACTACTTCACAAAGCGGGTGGAGGCTGAAGCACTTGCATCAATAAAGGAGAAAGATGTAAAGAAGTTCGTCTGGCAGAACATCATAACTCGATTCGGCATACCCAAGGCCCTAATATCTGACAACGACACTCAGTTTGATGGCAAAATCTTCAGGGGATTTTGCGAGGAATACAAGATAGAATTCTACAACTCCACACCATCATATCCTCAAGCGAATGGCTAGGTAGAAGCATCAAACAAAGTCGTCTTAGATGGTTTGAAAAAGAGGTTGGAGAAAGCCAAAGGCAAATAGGCTGAAGAGCTTCCTCATGTTTTATGGGCTTACCATACCACACCTCAGCGGTCAACTAGTGAAACGCCTTTTTCTTTGGCCTATGGCATGGAGGCAATAATCCCACTGGAAATCAGCCTCCCTACTATTAGAAGTAAAAATTTTGACCCAGACTTGAATGGAGAAGCCATAGCCTTGACCTTGTAGAAGAGAGAAGGGAAGAAGCTCTAGTTCACATTGTCTCATACCAGCAGGAGTTGTCCAGAAAATATAACAAGACAGTACATCCAAGGCAATTCAAGATTGGGGATTAGGTATTACGCAAAGTAACACTACTAGAAAAGTGACTTGTTGCGACTAATTTTTTGCGACTGACTATTTAACGGTCGCAAAAAATAATATTTACAACAACATCTGAGTCTTTCTTTTATTTATTTTATCTGAGTCTTTCTTTTATTTATTTTGTCCCTTTCTTATTATACCTATGCCCTAACCCCCTTTTCACTTTCACTTTCCCGACGATTCACAAACACATCTCTCTCTCTCTCTCTCTCTCTCTCTCTCTCTCTCTCTCTAAGATTGTGATGAGAAGCAGCAGACAACAATGCCGGAGCTACTAAGGTTTGATGATCAGAACCAGTAGAGATCATTCGATTTCGTCATCTTCACCGTCGCATCCAACTTCAGCCTCTTGTTTTCCGCTTCTAGTAGCATCGATCATTGCTCCTTCGCTTCTGATGTTCACAATCACGACTCTTTCGTCTCCCAACTCACTCAGGTTCCTTTTTTTTCATTTCAATTTTATCTTCCAAAAAAAAGATTACGAGTTTGATTTTTGATTGATTTGTTGTTCCTTCGAGTTGAATATTGAACTGGAAATCAAGCAATATCAGTAACTTCATAGCATGCATGCATTTTTTGATTCAATTTTGCCGACTATGCTGAGATTGTTATTATTTTGGAAATGATGGAAAATGATCTACTATTCAAGGCGATGAATTTGATTTTCAGCCCTAGAATTTGAAATTCGTCGATTTCAAAGAGTAATTTTTTTTTTTTTGATTTGAACCAGCATTTGGTAGGACTTATTCGATATATGTTTCTTCTAACTGTTTTTGCTCCTCGAAGTTGAGTTCAGCTTGAAATCTTAAGTTTGTAATGCATTTCTGATTTTCTTTTTTCTTCTTTTTTGGCAATTTTCAAATAAATCCTTAATACATATTGTGGATTGCTTAATAAATAGAAGTTGAGTTTACACAGAACCAAATCATTAATACATAATCCAAATAAATCCTTGTTCAAGGACATATTGTGGATTGCAAAATCAATTCAATAAATGATACTACATTTTATATTACAGAACCCTCAGAAACCCAGGGTCGTGACCCCATTCCCTGCCCCAAAGATCATGGATCTTCCTCAGGTGAAACTTTCATCTACAATTTGAATAAACTCATATAATATATTCTATTTCTAAATTTTGCACATTGTATTAAAATTTATGATATATAATACTATCTATTACTGTCTATGGTAGAGGCTTTTAGAGCTCTAAAATTATATAAAAAGTTTACATGACTCACAAGATTTTTAAACAAATTTATACCAAAAACTCAAACCTTACGATACATCTAAATTCATATAACTCATCAAAATGGGGCAAAATTCAAAGGTGAGTGGGGCTAAATTTTCTGCAAGCTATTGTTGAATGACAGCATAAGTGGCTACATGTTTTTCTTTCTTTCAATCTCTGCAGGGGCAATTGCCCCTATTTCCCCTAATGTCCTTCCACCTTCACAACTCAATTACCTTGCTCTCAGTATAAGCTAGTAGTGTCTTTTAATTTTTGTGTTGAGAATCTAATACGGTGAACATGTTTCTTGCACTGAGTTAATCATTTTCTTAACAGAGGATATTAATTCTAATTTGATATAAACGTCAAATCAAATATATCTGCCACTTACCTTTTGTTTGTTATTTCTATGCTAGCTATATATATTCAGATCTTAGTTTTGTTGCTTCCATCATTGTAGCCTTCTAAAACTTATGCCACATTCAGTTATTTTATTTCTTTGTATGTGCTTGTGTGTTCTATATTCAAACTGAGGTTTATTCCATGAACTATTTTTATTCTAATTTCTGGTTCCCAAAGCAGCCTAGAATTCTAAAGGTCTCTGAAACAGATCGGTTGTCATCCTTGACTCCTACAGACTAGGAATAAGAATGATTAATGGTGATTAATTTTAAAACTTTCATCTAAGTAATATGCGGTAATTTGTTCATACGAGAACATATTTCATATGATGTCTTTTTGTCCAGGTTTAGAGGGATTACTATTGTCCAGTTTGGATGCTAAACTTGCTCTTAAACACTTGTTCCGCCTTTGTTTGGAGCATGAACAGAAATTAAATTCGTCTCATAAATCAGCTCATGCATATATTTTTTACAAGGTTTTCCAAGCTTTATTTCTATGTATTTTACAATTTACTTTTTAAACTCGTTTGGTCCTTAACCTTTTTTCTCCTTTTTTAATTGTCTAGGATTCAAATGCTCCTATGATGGTTAAGATGGTGGAGCTAGTTACAATTCTCTTCTTCAACAGAGAATTGTATTTCTTTTGAATGAATGCGATGATCATCCAGCTCTTCAAAAAATCGTGGATGTGATAGAAATGATTTTAGCTATTCCTTTAAGAACACCGCTGGCTGAGGTAGTATATTTGACTAAGTTTGCATGGTTATTAGGACCAATTTGCTTAATGGAAGTGGTTTTAGACCACAAGTTAATCTAAAGTGCAAAATATAATAGCAAAAACAATTGTGAAAAAGCAAATACTGATAAATTGGGAAATCCACATAAGATACCATCTGATGAAAATAGGTAATGTTAGTTGTTTCCATTTCTTTAGTCTTGTAATGCACAATGAGCAATGTTGCTGTTATACCATGTGCTTAAAACGTTAGGCATTACCAATTGGCTCAGGCTCCCTACCCCCTGCTGTTCTTTTAAAAAAAGATAGCTTGTGCGCATTAAAGGTGCATTAACATCTGTCTGCTTAAATTTGGGTTCTCTTTGCTGCTTCCTTCTTTGAAGGCTCTTTCAGGTTTGCAGTTCCTACTTAATAGGGTGCGGGTGCTACAGGAAACTGTTTCAAAATTCCCCCTCTCTAGTAAGCATTTAAATTTGGTAAGCATGAGTTCTTTTGTGGTTGTGCTATCAATTTTCTTCTCTCTTCACTCTCTCCTTTTTATGACTCAGCTGAACTGGATCCGATTTTTATCCTGGTATCCTTATGGCAAAAGTTGGAATTTGAGTCTTGGCCTGCCTTGCTTGATGATGTTCAAATTCAATTTGAGATTAATGCCGAGAAGGTATGTTATTTGCTTTTTTTATTTTTATTTTTTCTATTTAAGAATATATGGTTAGTTTGTAGTGAAAACACTCAAAAAGCGTTTAGACCTTACTCTAAATATTCATATCAAATTTGTGAGGATGATCTAGAAATTGATTTCAAAACTTCAACAATATGACAAAGAATCAGGCCAAGAAAGTTCAACAATTAAAAGTTGAGACAGGAAGGTAACAAGGGGATTGACTTCTGTAGTAAAAAAGTGCCAGTTCCAAAAACATGCATTTGTAATAAATCCTACTTAAGAGCTGAAAATTTGCTTTTATATCTTAGACACCAAAATTTGTTTTTTAGTTCATTCTGATTGGATGTAATGACACTATTGCAGATGGTACACTTATTTGAATTCTGATTTCAAGAAGGGGGGATGGTTTCCAGAGGAAGACTTGCTCTTATGTGAGGTACATTTTTGAAATCAAAGTTGCATATCAATACAAGGTAGTCTACCTTTCAAATGCAATTATTGGGATTTTGTTTTTAGCTATGTATTCTTTGATCAACCATTTGTTAGTTGATTAGCTTGCTTTGACAGTATCAGTAAGTTCTGAGTTTAAAGGAAAACAGAGTAAATCTATACTTTGGCCAGACTCATAAAGAATTGTTTTGTTGTCTCCCAAAAGTTCAACAGAAAATACCATATTATATTTTGGATTAGATAGCAAAGGTGGTTTCAGGGAGGTATATAAAATTTTAAATACTTGTTTTCTGTTGCAAGTGGAAAAGTTTATGGTAATTATAGTTTAATTTCTTTGTTGCCATGCTTACACAGAACTGATAATGCTATGAAGAATAGATTCTCCACCCTGTGTAAGAAAAGAGCAAAACATGAAGCCTTAGCAAAAGATAACAATACTTCATACATCAATCCAAACAACAAAAGGGTCATCTTTCCAAATGGGTCGAGTACAGCTGGAATATCAGAAAATGCTACACCTCTGAAGAAGTTGAGGTACAATTGATGTAGCTAGCCTTCATTTCCAAGTGAATGCCAATAAGTTGAAATGTTACAAAAATAACTCTTAGTTGTCATGATTTAGAAGGACCCATATCTCTGATCTCACAGAAAACTGCCCGCGTGGAGAAAGGTTCCTTGAGGAATGTGCAACAACAAGAAGTCAGCAGCTAAGACCTCCATTTTCAGTACTTCAGCAAAACTTGCACAATGTGGGTGACCTGCCCACTCAGAATCATATCAACACCACCAAGGAGATCTCCAATGATGGTAATCCACCAAACTCTTTGATAAGTGAACTAAAGTCGTAGAAAATGTACAATCCACGTGCATCAATTACTTTAGGCCATAGAAATGTTTGTCATTTTCGTGCTTTAACAATACAAGTCTGATTTTTTTATTTTATTTTTTTCATCCATGATTAAAATGATGTAATAATGTGAACTTGAATCACAGCTTAACATATTTCATTTAGTATTTTGTATAAATACTTTTAAGGATGGTTGATGGATATTTGTTTTGTGTGTATAGAAGTTTATATTTTGTATGCACATTTTTTTTTTTTTTAAAGAAAGATAATTTTGTTGAGCGAAGTGATGGAAAATAATACATGTGTATTAGAATTTTTGCAAATATCACTTTCTATTTATTGTATATAATACTTGAATATATATATATATATATATGAGAATATAGGTTGCTAAAACATTGTAGGTATTTTATTTATTTATATTTTTTTTTGCGACGGTAACAAGATGGTCGCTAATACATTGTAGGTATTTTTTTAATTTTTTTGCGACGGCAAAACATTAGTCGCGATAAGTAGATTAGGCGGTCGCAAATAGTTTGCGACTGTTTTTTTGCGGTCGCAAAAAGTATTTGCCACCCCCACATTCGCGACCCCTATTTGCCGTCGCATGGGCAGTCGCAAAAGGTTTTTTGCGACTGTTTTTTTTATTATTTGCGACGGTTTGTAGCGGTCGCAAAAAGTATTTTTTTTAGTAGTGTAATGGGCAACACTTTGGTACCTGGAGACGGCAAGTTAGGACCTAATTGGGAAGGACCATACAAAGTGGTTGGTTTAGCAGGAAAATGAGCATATCACTTGGAAGATGGAGACGGCAAGGCTATTCCCAGGCCATCGAACACTGCCAATCTCAAATTATTTTATTTTTAATTTTTAAATACTTGTAATTTTCCCTCTTTTAAATAAAAGAAGTAGTTTTTAGCACAATTCTTTCTACTGTAAAAATTGTTCTCAGACATTGCCAGCAAGGGACAATTAGGAAGTTTGACAGGAATAACCAAACATTTAGTTCTCTTTAGCCGAGATCAGGATCTAGGCTGAAGAAGGTTGGCCGGAATAACCAACAGTTATTTCTCTTCAGTCGAGATTAGGATCTAAGCTGAAGAGGTTGGCAGGAATAACCAACAGTTATCTCTCTTCAGCCAAGATCAGGATCTAAGCTGAAGAGGTTGGCCGGAATAACCAGCAGTTATCTCTCTTCAGTCGAGATCAGGATCTAGGCTGAAAAGGTTGGCTGGAATAACCAACAGTTATCTCTCTTCAGCCGAGATCAGGATCTAGGCTGAAGAGATTGGCATGAATAACCAGTAGTTATCTCTCTTCAGCCGAGATTACGGTCTAGGCTGAAAAGGTTGGCCGAAATAACCAACAGTTATCTCTCTTCAGCCGAGATCAGGATCTAGGGTCAAGAGGTTGGCAAGAATAACCAACAGTTATCGCTCTTCAGCCGAGATCAGGATCTAGGCTGAAGAGGTTGGCAGGAATAACCAACAGTTATCTCTCTTCAGCCGAGATCAGGATCTAGGTTGAAGAGGTTGGTAGGAATAACCAACACTTAGCTCTCTTCAGCCGAGATCAGGATCTAGGCTGAAGAGGTTGGTAGGAATAACCAACACTTAGCTCTCTTCAGCCGAGATAGGGATCTAGGCTGAAGAAGGTTGGCAGGAATAACTAACATTTATCTCTCTTCAGCCAAGATAAAAGACCTCGGCCGGAGAAAATTGACAGGTAGGACCAACACCCAGTGCACAGATTACAAAGCCCTTGAACCGAGATTACTATCACGACCATAAAAATGAAAGAATGGCAACCGAGCAAAACATTGAAAAGACAATTACAAGAAGGATACAAACCGAACAAAAAGATAGACAAAACTGAGGATTTCATTCAAAATGGTGTTACAAAAGGTAGGGCTTTAGCCCGGTTACAAATTCTTTCAAAAAATCATACGTTAAATGAAGAAAATACAAGATCAGGCAAATAGATCGTCCAGATCTGCATCCAGGTTAACCCGAGCTTCACTACTCGGTAACTCGGTTCCAACAAGAAGGTCTGTCCCAGCCACATCTTCAACCGTAATGGGCACCGGTGGATCCACCCGAGCTGACTGAACAGTTTGGAGATCGTAATCATTAGTAGCAGCTGGGGCGTTGTTTGGTTCTGGGGATGCCGCTTCCTCCTCCCCTACTTGGAGCAACTTTTCTTGGATAGCAATGGTGTAGTCTTCCATATAACTTGGAATGAAGTGGGGAGAAGGGTTCTGGAAGACCTCGGTTTCTTGACCATAACCGAGCTTTGTGGCAGCCGCCTTCCATCCACATTTGAAAAATGTCCTTAGAAGCTTCACATTACAGGACATAGGTGGCCTCCCCCTCCTTGTAGCCCCTGTCTTCAGCATCCTCAATTTTCTTATTTAGCTCGGTGATCTCTGCATCCTTCTTCTTCTCGAGCTTGGCCAGCTCACGCAGATAATGGTCTTTTAACCGGCCAAAGCCTTCTACTGTCTGCTACCGCCAAGTTGACCAACCCAGTAAGTCTGGCAATTTCAGTTTGAAACTCGGTCGTTTTTTGCTTAGCTTCTTCTAGCTCGATCGTCTTAGCATTGGCCTCCGCCACGGCCAGTCGTGTTGTCTTACGCAGCTCTAGTACACACTTGTGGGCAACGTGATTCTTCTACATGGCCTGCATAAGAAAAGATAGCGATCATGATAAAAAACCATGCAAACAGATGTGTGAATTGGAAAAACAAGAAAATGGAGAACTTACCAGCACCATCGACTTTGTTGCCGAGCGGATGGCCTTCAGCTCGGTCAGATGAACGTGATGCTCTATGTCGGCTGGCAAGCACACGCTCTTGGCGAGGTTAAAGTCAAGCGAGTGGTCTTTTTCTGTAACCACTAAGTCGGCGTCCGAGATAGCGCGGTTCTTAAAAGTTATTTTTGGAGCCCACTCCGAAGGGCTAGCTCGATTCAAATGCGCGGGCTCAGGTGTAGACGCGCTCCCGGGAACTCTCTGATATCCGCACGCGCGAGATGGGCGCGAATCTCATTTTGTTCTGAGCTACTACAGTTCGGACTCAATGTCACGGTTCTGAATCTAATCTCGCAAAGTGCAATGCAAGACTTGATAAATCACCAAAGAGTCCAAATTTGGCAAATTATTTTTCGGAAAATTGATTTTATAAAGAAGTGCCAAACATGGACTGCTTTGCCAGATACAGAGTTGCCACCTAAATATTTTATTTTGGGAAAATTTAGGAAACCCTGACTCGTGCCTAAGGCCACGTGTCCGTCATCACCAAAGTTGCCTCGGCTCGGGAACTTGGGTACGAGACAGGAAGGTCATGAAATTAGCACCCCCGCTTGCCCGATCAAAGATCGGCCTGTATTAAGCATGATATTTTGTTTTTGAAAACACATGTGCTCTTATTTCGGTTAATTAGCTAATCTTACTACGTGATGCACACAGCATACAAGTATAGACTAGACCGCTTAATTTGGAACAAAACATTGCATATTCGTTTGAAAATGGTTTGAAGTGTTGCTACTCGCAAGTAGGCTAAATTGGGGATTTCAATGAATTTTTCCAATTCAAGTAATCCAACCTTCACCCATAAGCATTCAGGCAGTTATATCAAATAAGCAGTTAGCCTCATGGCAAGCATGCTTTCATGGCAACATTAACACACATGTAGTATGCTAAAGCGTAAACACTCACAGTGTACTCCAAGCCAAAACAGAGAACTAGTTAAAAATCATGCATGATCCTAGTTCATGTTGAGATGACCAATGCAACACATGCGAAATACAGCTAAAATAGGCTCGGCTATTCTAAGATGGCATGTGAAATGCAACTTGATAACATGTATTCAACTAAATGTATTGAAATACAATGCAATTAGTATGATGCGCCGAGCCCGGTGCATACAAAACAGATAAATGATGCACGCATGCGAGCATAAGGTATGCTAAACGAAATATGCTCTAAAACTAACCATCGTAAGCGGTTAAGTAAAAGCGAGAAAGAAATGGGGGTTGGAAAACATGCATCACACACACGAACGCTTATTACAACCATTGGCCCTCTCGACGGAGGGTCCGAATAAAGAGCTAACTAGCTAATCTAAGTTAATTAAACTAATTATTACATCACAATGAAGCTAATTAACTAATCCTAGTTAACTAACTATTACAAAACAGTTAAGCAGCTAAACACATTAACTACTTAAATACAAGCCAAAGCATGAACTAGCCAATCACATTAGCTAAGTAAAGCAGTAAAACAAAGTCCTCAGAGGTAGAAGATTGCATGCATGCCCAGTCGCCTTGTTCAGAAATCCGTCGCAATGCTCTAACTTGCCTCTATTTGCAGCTGTTCTCAGAACCTTGCACCAAGCTCCAAAAAGCTTCTAACTCGCCTTGGGACCTGTGGGAGGGTGGCCGACCAGTTGTTGCTCTCTCCAGCCACTGGCCGACCACTTTTTGCTACTACAAACCAGAAAAAGTGGTCGGCCAGCTAGTTTTTCTGGCTGGCCGACCAGTTGTTGCTGCATTCTTCTAATTTGCTGCAACAGAGGGCAAGAAAGGGCATGGCGATGTATTTACAAGATATGTGTGCACAACCACCCTCCCTATTATTTCATAAGCTCAAGGGAGTGTCGTTCTCGACCCTCGGGCCACCAATCACGCATCTCAATGCATAATGGCTGAGAGGCGAAATTGCACAATTCAATATGAAAATGAATGCACAAGTAAACACATAAGGCCTAAAACTCTATCATGTATGACAAGCAAGCGTCAGGGCGCGAGATGAGGCGCGTTCTCATTACTTAAGTATGAAACGTCCCTCGTTTCCCGTGTTTGGACTAACACCTATTCCAAACACAATGCAACACATAACATGGCATGCACAATGCTATTTAACATGGAATATGCGAAAATACAATGCAACACAAGCATACAAATATGCAATATGACTTGAGCATGCAAACATGCAATGCAACATGAACAACCTAACAAGGCTAATGACATGCACAATGTTAACGCATGCATACTCAATGCAAGACAACATAAGCATGCAACAATATGATACAATGCAACTAGCATACACAATGCAAATGTCAACTAGCATACTCAATGCAATATGATCATGGCATACACAATGCGAATCAAGAGCATGGCATGCGCAATGCAAACAATAACATAACATGCACAATACGATGTAACATGGCATACACAATGCTCAATGGGCTTAAACCGAATATGGGTAGACCTCAGCCATGCCAAAACAGAGGCCATAACACCAAAACAAATGCACAAAATACAAAGCATGCATGCACAATGCATTGGCCAACCAAGTAGGCCTAAGAGCACAACCCTTAAGAATGCTCGAAGAGTGACAAATGTGGAAGTGTAACAACACTAAGTGCACTGAAATTAAGTGAGAAATGATGCCAAATCATTCAAACAAAGCAAGCATGGCATGCAAAGGTCCTTAAGCATTAAAGCTAACAAAGAGGACTACAAAGGGGGCATGCAATACATGGCACAAATGCATGAACCAAACATGAACAGAGCTGAAATAGGTCAAGATAATGACCAAAACATGCTAAGTTAGGGGCTCAAAGGTCAAGGCATGCAAGCATACATGCTAGGCTATAAGTAAGGCAACAATGCACAACACTTAAAGGCATTCAAAGCATGTAAGAAGTGGGAACATGGCAATGCTATAAGCTCTAAAATGAAGTATTAAATGATGTCAAATCATCTAAATAGCCCAAAGATAGCATGCATGAGTCAACAAAACACAAAGCTAGCAAGGCCAATTGCACTACAGCTATACAAAGCATAAAGGATATGGAAAAGGCAACCCAAAACAGTCCTAGAACATTTCAAAATGATACTAAAACATGCATGGAAGGAAGCCAAAATAAGCTAGCATGAAGGGCATAAGGCATGATGCATACAAGACAAATAAGGTGGATTACACTACACCTATTAAGACCAAGCATGGGATGACTTAACCAACAAAAATCAGAGTTATATCATGGCAAGATAACCCCAAAAACATATTGAAATGATGGCTCGCAAGCTAAGGCATGAAGGCATACGCAATGATTCATGTTAAGGCATAAAGGGGCAAACCCTCCAACGCATTGAATGAGTGATAAATGCAAGTGCATGAGCATGAAACATGGACTAAAATAACATTACAAATGATGCCAAATCATTCAAATAGTCCAAGTAATGCATGCTAGTGGACTTGATACACAAACCTAACAAGCTAAATTGAACCATGGCTATACAAAGGAAGTCATGCATGGCCAAAACAACACAAATCAGAGCTAGAGCATGCTAAAACATGGACAAAAGCTTCTTGAAGTTAAGCCTAAAGCATGCTAGAATGACATGTTAAAGCATGATGCATGTTAGGCTATTTCATGGAATTGCACTACAAGTGCATGAGGCATCCAAGAGGTGACCAAACCAAATCCTAAAAGAGGTATGACATGGAAAAACATCACCAAAAACATGCTGAAATGGAAACAAAACAAGCTAAAATGACATGCTACTTTATGAAGCATACAAGACTAGTTTGTGAGATTTACACTACAAGTGTATAAGGCATGCATGAAGTGACAAAACCAAGTAAAAACAGTGGTATGCCACAGCAAAATAACCCCAAATACAAGCTAAGATATGGCCAACATAAACTTAACAAACATGCTCACACATGAAGCATTCAAGACAAGTATTGAAGACACAAGGAGAGGGGTGTAGACACCCCATTTTTGACCGACCTTAAGACTCAGACGTCACCAATTGAGTGCTCAGTGATGATGCATATCGTGCTCGTTCTGAGGTTTTAGAGTCTCGGCTGCGAGCCTTGCCTCCGGACTTCGGGGCTCTTTTGTGCTTTGCCTCGGTTTGCGAATCAGGTCCTATTTTCTCTGTTTTTTCTTCCCGAAGGGAGGGAGAGGTCTCGTAGACCATCTCTCAGTGGCCGTAGGCCACATTTCGTGGTCGTAGGCCATTTTTTTCCCGTTTGGAGACCAGTTTTCGATTTTCAGAGCCGTCAGCCGTGTGCCTCAGTTCGGGACCGCTTAACTACCTTCGTTTGCTCTGATTTTTGGCACACACCTTGTTTCCTCTCTTTTGAGGGACACTGTGGCTCGAAAGACCACCTTCATGGTCGCATGCCACCTCTGGTGCCTAACAGCCTGTTTTTGGGGCCCTAGGCTGCACATTTTGGCCCCCGAACCCTTGTTTTGCATCGGTTAGGGTTCATTTTTGGTATGGACCCTATTTTCATTGTTAGGAAGATGGTAGGATGGTGGGAGACCAGCAATTCTTTTCAAAATTATTTTCTCTCTCCTCCAGTCGATTTTCTTGACAAAAAGCTGATTTTTCTCACTTTTGGACTTTAATTTCTGGTCTCCCATACCACCATTGTGTTGTACTCATCTAGGAGGCCACCAATATGGTTAGGCCGACCAGCTTTTCTTTCTGACCCTTTTGAACCTTGCTAGAAAGCTGGTTTTTCTCTCTCTTGGGTCACATTCTCTGGTCTCCCACCATACAGCTGTATTCTACTCATTTGGGAGGCCACCTTTCTGGTATGGCCGACCAGCATTCCTCCTTAACCCTTTTGACCCCTGGTTGGCCAACTAGGGGAAGTGGCCGACCGACCACCTTGGTTGGTCGGCCAGCCTTCTGCTTTTTGGCCTTCCTGAGTGCAATACAGCTATGCCAGCTGTGTAGCACTTGACCCACTGTCTGAGATTTTAACCCTTTGTTTGGTCTTCTTAAGGTGGTTTTGACCCCTTGGCTTAGCTTCTAGGAGAAGTTTGCCCCTTTTGTCAAGCTTCTTGAGGAAGCTAGACCAAGAAGCTAGACCCTTTTTTGGTCAAGCTTCTTTTAGAAGCTTTGACCCCCTCTTGAGGTTTCTCCAAGAAGCAATAACTTTCCTCTTCTATAAGAGAGGCATCCCTCTCATTTTGCAAGGGTTGAACAATCTTGGCTAAGGCATACGCCCATTTCTCCTCCATCTCTCTACTCCAAGCCTTCAAACACCCTTGTTCTTGGTCATTTACACTACACCTCATGGCATCCCACCTCCGCCATCCATTCCAGCACCTTGGGATTGATTTGCAAAGGTTGAAGGTTCACCAACTTGGTCCAGAAGTTGCTGCATTGCTGTGCTACAAGGGTAAGTCTCCATTTCCCATTTTCTTGCATTATTTTGCTATATAATTTAGCCCTATTTGCTAGCTTTTTTTGGACTTTGTCATAAACTATAAAGTGTCTTATTTTGAGCTCCTCTTGAAGTTTGATTAAGGACACTTTTCTGTTTGAGGTCACCTACCTCGTATGCTTCATCTCTCTTTTAGGGCTTATTTTGCATGATATCCTAGTCTTACTTGCAAGCATTTTTGAGATTTTCCATGAACTAAAAAAATTCTTATTTTGAGCCCCTCTTGAAGTTTGATTAAGGGAATTTTTCTGTTTGGGGTCATCGTCCCCTTTGCATGCTTCATTTCCTCATGATTAGGGCTATGCATTAGAGCATTTGCATTAGCCTTGGTTTGGCCTCTTAGCCACTGAAATCCAGTGGATTTTCAATGGCTTAGATGTGTTTTTGAGAGCTAAAATCAGAGGGGGGTGACCCCCCTCTCTCCTTGTCTTGTTTGTTGGCCTTTTTGGCCTTCCAAAGGACCCCCTATTTGTAAGCTTCCAAGCTTCATTTCCAGCATTTTTCAGTGGGTTTTAGGACCCCCATAACTCATTTTCAGAGTTTTTTTTTGCTATGCTAAGTGTCCTTGATGCATGTGTAGAGTAACCCCTCTTGTGGCCTTTCGAAGGAACACACTATTCTTGCATGCATGGACCTCATTTCAGTGGGTTTTTGGGGTTTATTTGACATGCCATGTTACTTTTTTTAGCTGGTTTGGTGACCTCTCTTGTGCTTCATATACATGTAGTGTAAACCATGCTTACTAGACTAAGTTGCATGTTGTTTTAGCCCTTCATGTTAGCACTCTTTGGCCATGCTTTGAACTAATGTTGTGCATATTTTGGGACTGCCTTGGCTCTGTTTTGCACTTCATGATCAAATAATGCTTGCTTTTCATGATTATAGTTCAATGCATTTGCCTAGTTTTGAGTTTCGGGGCCTCTTTCATGCATTGGGTGCCATATTTCCATGATTCGGGACCATTGCGCATCATATTTCAGTGCTGGAAATTGCATGTTTGTATGCCATCTTTCATCCCTTGCCATGCTTTGGTAGAGTGGCATTTGATGCCTTAGGTTCGGTCCTTGGTATTCGTGCATGTGTGCACGCATTTCGGTTGTCTCATTTTCATCTAATGGCCACTGATGTGAGTGTGGCTGAGGTCCACTCATGTTGGTGCAAGTCCATCATGCATTGTGTATGCCATTTTAGTCCATAGCCTTTACGTATGCTAGGTTGCATGTTAGAGCATTGTGTATGCCATGTTACATCACGTGCATTGTGTATGCCATCTTAGTCCATAGCATTGCGTATGTTAGGTTACATGTTAGTCGCATTGTGTATGCCAGCTCATTTGCATTATGTTTGGAATAGGAGTTAGCCCAAACACGGGAAACGAGGGACGTTCCGTACTCTAACTGACGAAACGTGTCTCAATTCCCGGTTACCGACACCCCAGATTAACCATGATGGAGTCTAGGCCTTGTTGTGTTTATACGTGCATTCATTTCACATCGAGTCGTGCAATTCAACTCCTCGGCCATCATGCATTGAGATGGGTGATTGGTGGCACGAGGATCGAGGTCTACACTCCCTTGAGCTTGTGCAAGGACGGGGAGTGTGGTCGTGCACACATTTGTTGAAAATACCTTGCCATGTCTCTCTCTTGCTTTATGTTGCAGAAAACCAGGATCCAGGGGCAGAAAGTGGTTAGCCGACCAGGTTTTCTGGCACGCCGACCACCTTTTTTGGTATCTGTAGACGTCCCCGAACGCCCCGAGAGGGTGAGTCCCATTCTGTTCATATTGGGCTCACTACAGTTCAGGACTCTCAAATTGTCACAGTTCTTAATATGAACCAAAGAGTCCAAATCCGTCAAATCGTTTTGAGAAACAGATTTTTGAAAAGAAGTGCCAAACATGGACTGCTTTGCCAAATACAGAGTCGCCACCTAAATGTTTTATTTTGGGAAATTTAGAAAACCCTGACTCAGTGCCAAAGGCCACTTGTCCGTCATCACCAAAGTTGCCTTGGCTCGGGAACTTGGGTACGATTGGGGAAGGTCAGCTATGAGCACCCCCTCTCGCCCGATCAAAGATCGGCCTCTACTAACCGTGATATCTAATTTTAAAAACGTTATGTGTTCTTATTCCGGTTTAATTAGCTAGAATTACTATGTGATGCGCACAGCAAAACAAGTATAGACTAGATCGCCTAATATGGAACAAAGCATCGCATATCCGTTTGTTTGGAAAATGTTTCGAAATTTGCTACTCACGAGTAGGCTAAAACACGGATTTCAATGAGTTGTTCCAACTCAAACAATCCAACCTTCACCCACAGGCATTCAAGCAGTTTATATCACATAAGCATCTAGCCACATGGTAAGCATGCTGTCATGTTGACATTCACACTCATGCGAGATGCTAAAGCATAAAAATACTTCCAATGTACTCTGAGCCAAGACAAGAACATGTTAGCAATTAATGCATGATCCAAGTCCATATTAAGTGGCTAATGCAATGCATACATAATGCAATCTAGAATAGGCTCGGCTAATCTAAGGATGACATGTGAGAATGCACAAATAGCATGTATTCAAATTAGATTTAAAATACTTTATGCAGTTAGCATGATGCGCCGAGCCTGGTGCATGCAAGACTAATGAATGATGCACGCATGCATAGCATAAGGTATGCTAAAGTAAACATGTCCTAATACTAACCATCAAAAGCAGGTAAGTAAAAGGGAGAAAGAAGTGGGGGTTGGAAGACATGCACACACGCACCCACACTTATTACAAATTTGCCCTCGCTCGGAGGGACCGAAAGAATAATACAAATTAATTAACCTACAAGCTAATTAAATATTACAGACCAATTAATTAATTAACAAATTAACTAACTTGTCGATGGACTTTGTGTTGGGACTCCCTCGTACTCAATGTGGAGTTGATTCTGTGTTTGTAGTGGTTGACAGGTTTTCAAAGATGGCGCATTTTATTCTTTATTGAAAGACTTCAGACGCCTCTCATGTGGCTCAATTATTATTTCGAGAAGTAGTTCGTTTACATGGAGTCCCTCAATCTATTAGCTCATATCATGATGTCAAGTTCCTTAGCCACTTCTGGGTGACTTTGTGAAAGATATTTAATACAGTCTTGAATCATAGTTCAACCACGCATCCTCAAACAAATGGTCAAACAGAGGTGACTAATAGGACTTTGGGCAATTTGGTTTGTAGCATTTGTGGAGACAAACCAAAGCAGTGAGATATTGCTTTGCCTCAAGAAGAATTCACATATAATAGCGTAGTTCACAGTGCCATAGGAAAGTCCACATTCTCTCTGGTGTATGTCACGCCTCCAAAACATGCAGTTGATTTGCTTCTTTTGCCTCAGGGTCCAAGAGTGAGTACTATTGCCAAAACCATGGCCAAACAAGCCCAAGCAGTCCAAGAAGAAGTACGACAGAAGTTGGCGGGAGAAAGTCGAAGAATTGCTGCGAAAG